>BLBF01000065.1:9566440-9604111 GCA_015471245.1 Laticauda colubrina | reverse complement strand
ATAACCACACCCACAGTTGCTATTTTACAGTTAAAGCTGCATACACTAACTATGATTCATAGTTAGTATTTCACCTAAAACAGTTAGGGTGAACAATGTTATCCCTAACACAAATGATGTGGAAATTTAAGTAGCTATAAAAGTGCAGAAGGAATTAAATTCACAGTAAAAACAAAGATTGCAGGGAAGCTCACTTTGTGTGTGTGTGTCTTTAAAACAGTAGTAGGCAATTAATAGTAAATAAATTTTGCTTCTGCTAATGTTCTCACTTAATAGTAAATTTAACATCACTAGGCATTCAGGACCCTTGGCTAAAATCTCTTGAAAAGCTTATCTTCAGTTTTGACAAGAAGTGACACTGGGTTTAAGAAATTTCAAATAGGGTAATTTTAAATTACATTTCCTATTCTTTAAGAGGGGACATAACAACTAGATTAAATATTAAGAAAGAGAGATGAAGTTAAAAGAGTCAGTTCCTGTGACTAGAAAAATATGGAAATTACTCTTCATTTATCTACAGTAATGCTTCCAATCAGATAAAAAGTGCTCATGTAAGAAAACATCAAAATCAACTGTTATTTCAGTTAAAAAAAAGTAATTTAAAAATGCCAAATCTTGTTGGAAAAGCTGAAGGAATGGAGATTGGTTTGATATTTGAAAGAAGTTATTGCATATTTGGAATAATCATACAGGAAAACATTTCAGACATTCCTCAGGACAACTCTGAGTGATCTAGAAAATCTCATAGCAGAATGAACCATTTAGGCTTTTAAATGCTAAGTCCAGGATCTTGAATTGCATTGAAAACCAAATTAGTATTGCTAATATTGACAGAATATAAAATTCAGATGAATGCCATATTGAATCCTCTGTATTTCCTTGCTGTGCAGTGAGTGGTGTTCTAGATTTTTGCAAAACCAGATTTGATTGCCTTAATAACATGTTGTTGCTGCTGTATACCAGATAGCTGATATTTGCTATTTGAAGTAGCAAGGTTCTCCATAATTTTCCATTTCCAGGATTATTGACTTTGATGGCCCTCAAAAATAGAGATAAATTTGTTGGAAAGAAAGGAGCACTATACTTTTTACAGTGTCCTTAGAAGTAGATGGGGGAGAGTTTGAGATTATCATGCAGTTTAGTAGTTTAGGCTTCAGTCACCCTTAAGATGTTTGAAAGATGTACCCCGATTTACACACTGCTAATTGGAAGCTTCTTTCAAAGAAAAATATTTGGGGACTCAAAAGTAGACATCCCCCAAGGAGTTGATATTCCTGCTAAAAATTTAAAAGGACACCAAAATGTCTTCTTGTCCACACTGAAATAAAGCAAGATATTTGTTTTCGTGCTTTGTGGTCACTATTTCTTTTCCTCTGTTCCATCAGTCCCCCTGCTAAACTTTAGATGTGATGAGAAAACAGAATTAAAAATTTATTTCTGTCAAAAATTACTTTGAAAAATATCTATTGGAAGTGGACATGAAACACCACTGAATAAAGTATTAAAAATATGAGTACATCCAAGAAAAAGAATGGATGCTTTCTTTCCTCCCAAGCCTACTTTTTGATAGCCATCACTGTTGTGCTCTTTGCCTTCTGCAGTGACATCACATTTCATCATCAAATTCTACTCTGAAAATTATCTTTGCATCTCAGAATGTCCAGGGTTACTATAGGAACAGGACTAAACACTTTTAAATATTTCCAGCTTTACTGATGACTACTTTTTAATGGACACTAGCTAGCTAGAAGGTAGCATCCATATCTATCATTGTTTGAAATATGTCTTTTTCCTCATAATGGCAGGTAAAAATTGGGCCATCTTGCTTTTTGAAGGAATCCCTTGTCTCTCCAGAAAACTCATTCAGAGGCAAATAGCTGGGGAAAGGAGAAGATTTGGGGATGTGTTCTACAAGAGAAGGAAATGTACATGTTCATTTTTCTGTTTTGCTCACAAAGCAGCATTTAATAACACAGAAGAAGACTTCCTTATCGGGGCTTTAAAAACTGCCTAGTTAAGGCCTGGTCCCACTTCACTTACGGATGCAAAGATGATGTAAAACATTTTTAAAAGTTTGCCATCCGTTGGAAAACGCTATGCATCCATTGTGTACTCACTGCATACTTGTTTCATACGCTCTATCCGTTGAGCATCCGTCCACTGCAATTTCATCTGTGCAAGAAGTTTTGAGCTGCACAAAACTTTGTGAACGGTTCAACTTTCCGCTGCGTATGATGTATATCCGTGACATGTATGGGCAAGAAACGTTCTATGTCTGTTATCATCCGTTAAATGTCCGCTGTATCCTCTCTGCATCCTCTGGCCATCTCCTCAACTCACATCCGCTGCAGCTGAAAATGGAAAGAGGGAGGAAACAAAAGGCACACGGAATGTCTACACAGCATTAGTAGCACGGAAATAGAAAGGATGTAAGCATATGCATCTCGTATATAAAGTATTAAAAATGGACAAAACATTTGTATCTGGGATGTATCTCGTATATTTAGGATGTCTGGAGTATGTCTAGAGTATGTAGAAGGACACCTAGCAAACAACCGATATTTTCTATAAAAAGGGGGAGAAAATCACCTGGATCACTGGGATGGTGGACCAAACAGTCCCACTAAGCTTGCACTGGAGGTTTATCTCTCCCACAACTATCCTTACCTATCCCAAAAAACATGCAAAGGCTGAACCATTTTTTCAAAGTTTTCACCAACACTTTAATAAATAAAAAAAATGAACCAAGTAAACTAAGTCTGTTAAGCAAAGATAACCTTTATTAACTTTCTTAGGTAAACTTTATGACTGTATTAAATAAGCAAAATAAACCAAGTAAAGTGTCTTAAGCAAAGATAAACTTAACAAGTAAACAACTCAGTCTCTGACACTATTCTCAGTCACTCTGAGTCATGTCCATGGTCTCAGCTGTTAAGCAGGCAGGGACTGTGGAGGTGGCTGTGGCTTGAGTGCTGGTCTGAGGCACCATTGGGGTGCTTGGCCCCGAGGGTACAACAGGTAGTGGTGTGTTCAGGAAGCTATCCGAGAGCTAACTCAGTCCCATGAGGTTGAGAGGCCCTTCATCAAGGACTTGAGATGTCAGGCCCAATACTGATGACAGATTGTCCATTGACAGGCTTGGCTGTGGGGTGGAGGAAGGGTTGGGAGGAGTGTAGTGGGGCTGTCTGGTCTGCAGCTGGGTGAGGACTGGCACCTGTGGCGTCTGATGAACCTGGGCCTGGAGTGGGAAGTTCTGCTTCTGCTGTGGGAAGTCCTGGTAGTCGTAGCCTTGGTAGGTGAGAGGCTCTTGAAAGTCGTGGAAGGACTGTGACATCACCTGGGGTGGAGGAGGAGACCTGGACTGGGTAGGAACAGCTTCAGCTGGACTGGGTTGTGCAGAAGTGCTGTGATCTTCTGCTTCATCACCTGGTACTGGGTCTCGGGCAGGTCCCTCAGGGTCTGGCTCACGTAGGTGATGAATGTGTTCTGGCCTGAGGATGCTCTGTCCAAGTGGACCAGCTGAGAGATAAGTTCTGTGCTGGTCTTCATTGTGTCCCTGATCTCCAACAGCACACTGTGGTCCTGGCCCTCTAGTCTGCCTCTCTGCCTGTATCCTCTGGAGCTGGGGGTGGGGGTGGGTTGGCCTCTGGTGGCTGCTGCTTCTTCCTCCATTTGTGACAGCAGGGCGTCATCCTCCACGGGATCCTCCAAGTCCACCAGCATGGGGAGTGCATCTGTCGGGGGGATCTCTGCAGTGGGGCCCTCTGAAGACACCTGCCTAGACAGGGTAGCTGGCTCCTGGCTGGAAGAGGACTGGCTGTCTGTGGGCTGTCTGAGGGAGAAGGATCTCAGAGAGGCTGCTCCTCAATGGCGGATCTCACCCTCCAGGAAACTGCACATGGCCATGACGTACATCTCCCGGTCAGTGAGCTTGACAGTGGCCTGCCCGGATTACTTGAGGTGTAGCTTGCCATACCAGGTGTGCATGTGCTTCCACCATCCAAGGAGTACTTCTGCAGTGTACCCCAGGCTCTCTGCCTTGTTTCTCCAAGCTGCCTGCTTCTTCTTGGTGTCCCGATACAGTCTGTTTCTCCAGAGGTTCTTGTTCTCCCTCAGCCATTCCAGCACCTCATCCTCATGCTCCTTGGAAACGGTGTTCTGTTTCCTCTCTCCCTTCTCCTTCCCTTGCCTCTTCCTCCCTCTGGCAGGGCCTTCAGCAGGGCCTTCAGGGGCTTCAGCATCAGGGCCTTCTGGAGATTGTTCAGGGCCTTCAGGGGCTTGAGCAGCAGGGCCTTTAGCAGCAGGGCTTTGAGGGGCTTGAGGGCCTTGGGGATGGTCCACCACAGCAGCAGCAGCAGTTGCTGCTGCTGTTGCTTCAGAGTCAGTGCCAGAGGGTGGGATGCTGGTTCTGTCTTTCTTCACCTTGCCAGGGCTTGAACGAGTAGGCACGGGTTTCCTCTTCTTGCCTGACTGACGAACCATAGTGTTCCTGCAAGATGTGTCTGGCAGCATGTCTTTCCCCTGTATGCTGACTGCGTTTGTGCCTCATCCTTTTATAGCCACGGAGCTGACACAATTCATACTCCCTGCATGCGCAGTGAACACTTTGCATCCGATATACATCCGCGTGGCATCCCCTTTGTTTCCTATAGGCATCCACTTCATCCGCTATGCATCCGCCCCTTCCACTATGCATCCACTTCGAAATTCTCCTCTGGAACCCCTTCGGAGGTATCATCTGCTTCCATCCGCTTTCATCCGCTAGGCTTCCTATGAACATCCGTTTAACATCCCCTCTACATACTACCCACGTCCGTTCTTTTCCGTTCTTTTCCATTCTGTTTATGCAAATTTTCACCACTTTTTGGAGCGGATGACAATGGATGGAGCCACCCTTGAAATTTTGCTTGTCTGCTGTGTCCTTTACGCATACATTTTGCATCCGTCGGCCAGTGGGACCAGGCCTTTAATCTCTCAGGAGGTGGTAGCATCTGGCTAACCTTTCTGGGTTGAGGAATCAAAGTAAATTTAGGAATCCAAGTGCTATGAGTTATAAGTCTTCTCAGTGTTGCAATTGCTCTCTAGAGCAAAATTCTATGCAGCCCAAAAAATCTGGCTCTGAGTTAGAACAGTGTATAAGTCCACTATTGGGTATGAATTGCTTCCTGTTCATTGTTTTTAACACTTACAAATCCATCAGGGTCATATATGAGAGGGTGGCTCTAGAAATCAAAATAATATCAAATATAAATTATTCAAAATTAGGGAGAAGTTAAAAGAAATTCCAGAAGAAAACAATGGCAAACATTTATATATTGTTCCTGAAAAAACTGTCTGGGGGTATCTGTGAAATCACTAGAACTCAAGCTTGATTTGAAGAAGTTGTACAATGTATGTTTCCAGAGACTAGTGGCCATGGCATGCACTACTGATTGCTCAATCAGTCTAGTCTCATCAGGAAAAATCTTTAAAATGGGTCAGGCTAAGAGTAGGCAAAGACACCAGGACACAGTGAAACTCATAACATTCAGATGAGACATCAAAGGCACACAGTGTAACTTCTCTCCATGTTCTTATGTGATACATGCACCTCATTCATCTATATGTGGTTTTAGTTTAGGTAGTTGCAATTCTGCTGAGATTTTGGGAAGGGGAGAATTCCTGATTGCCATTTCAAATTCTTATCAAACCAAGTGCCTTACTTTTGCTAGAAAAGTTCAGTTTAGCTATAGTTGAAAAATATTGGGGGGGGGGGGTGCTGATGGGGGGAGGAAAGGCAATGAAACCAAATTCAATTGTCAGTTCTGTCTTGTCTAAACTGATTGACCTACATGATAAAGATCTTGACTTACTTGAAAAGGCTTTCTGTGATGACAAATTTACATCCATATTCAATAACGCACACATGCTGTTTGGATAGTTCCTTTCTTGATTTGACTTTCAGCAATTGTGTTCTTTAAAACTCTGTGAAGTAAAAACTGTACAAGTAACCTCCAATTTGGGAGGCTGTTGAATTTTCTAACTTCTGTCCTAAAGTACATTGAAATATCTTCCCTAAGCAGTTACTTTCAGAAGTAATGGATCTCAATTATCATTCTTCCAGATCCAATGGGATGTCCATGGTAATCCAACCCTTCTGAATATCTAGAATATTCATTCTAGATGCGAGAAGACAGATTTGGAGGGTTTTTGATCTGCCAATCACCCACTCAATATTTTGAACCGGTCATGTCTGATGAGAGAAGTTGATTCCATTAAGATGAAGTTATGATGACCATATATCCAAATGAACTTCAAGTTACATGCTTTGTAGTGTATTACTTTACTTAATTTATGCAAGCAGCTCTTCCCAATATATTCTTCTCCTTCACTTCCCTCCCCATCTATAGTTTTCTTTTTCCTTCTCCTTCTGAAAAAGGCATTTTAATTTAAAACAAAACAGTTGCAAATTTGTCCTGCTTTCTTATTTCTGAAGTAGGGAATAGAATCCTGGAGTTTAAAAAACAACAACAGGAGAGTCAGAATAATCACTCAAAGTCAAAAATAAGACAACGCCACATGTAGTAGCTAAAGTTAACAACCACAAAGTAATTGGAAGCACTGCAACCTTTTAAAAGTCATCTGGCTGCCTGAACCTATTCTTCTTTTACAAAAACAATAGATTTAATAGAATTTATCATGGCAAAAGTCTGCTTACAGAAACCAAGCTCATATTTTTCAAGTGCAGGTAATCCTTGATTTAGAACCACAGTTGAGCCTCAAGTATTCATTGCTAAGTATGGCAGTTATTAAGTGAGCTTTGCCTCATTTTAAAACCTTTTTTGCCACCGTGAATCACTGCAATGGTTATTAAGTAAATCACATGTCCGTTAAATGAACCGGGTTTTACCCATTGACTTTGCTGGTCAGAAGATGGCTGGGAAAATTACAAATGGTGATCACGTGATCCCAGAACCCTGCAACTGTCACAAGTGCATGCCAGTTGCCAAGGAACCAAATTTGGATCACATGAACATGGGGGATACTGCAACAGTCATAAGCGTGAAAATCAGTCATAAGTCCCTTTTTCTTTTCAGGTCTGTTGCACCTTCAAATGGTCACAAAATGAATGGTTGTTAAGCCGAGGACTCCTTGCATATTGCAATGTGGGCTATTAAATTAATTATTTAACTTTACTGTTGCATGAAGAGTCTGCTCATTTTATGACCAGGAAAGAGACAGACAGGAGACAACTTTTGAACAAGGGCCATGTCTATGTTTTTACAGACCCCAACTTCCATTTTTCCATTTTGCAATCTTCTCAACCAACATTTTTAAGTTTCTGCAGGTGTACCGTATCCAAAGCATTCTCCCATCACAGTGTCAGCTTCCTCTTCAAGTTAAACAAAATCAGTTAAATTGGTTAGCTCTTTTTTTCCAAGCTACTTCATCATCATCCTGCCTTTTTTACAATGTATTACATTTTATTCAATTAATCATGTAACAGATGGCAAAGGGGAGGAGGTTCGACTGCTGTGTATTCAAATATGTTTGCAGAGAGGCAAAAAGTAAATAAATAGATACATATATGTATGTGTTTGAGAGCTTGTGTATGGATTTTTTATTGGTGCTAGACATCTGTTTATTTTTCCAGCAGATGAAAAACAACACAAACAAGCAAACACAAATGCTATTTAATGTTATTTGGCAAATATTATACAGATAGATAGAACATTGCTATAAACAAAGGAATTTTTTGAAATGCAAATTGTCAGTTGATTCAAGAATAATATAATATTATAAGAAATGATAATGAACCCCTTGCTCCGAAGATCACTGTGTGAGGTGGAAGCAGATAAAAAAACCACCAAAAGATTCGTTGATCCAAGGAAAACAAGGTTTTATTCACGTGTCTGCAGAGACGGGTCCCCTCAGGCATTGAAGGAACACAGAGCAAAATTCCTCTGCTTCTTTCAGAGTGATTTATCTCTGATACATCATTAGAGGTTCTGCTTCCTGCTTCTTCTCAAATCTTGAACCCAAGGATTTCCCTATCTTCCCACACGTTGTTATTTCACCAGGGAGACACTGAACACAACAACACAACAATACACAGCATATAATAATCAATATAATTCCCATTATGGTAGATCTAAACCAAGTGGAACTGGGAAGCCAAGACCATAGTGCTCCCCACAGGTCTGGCAATGAGGAGCCACCTCTTTGTGATAATGGATGAGAGCGAATACGTTCTTCCATTACTTTTACTGTCTTTGTAATATTGGGTTGGAAATCATGGGTGTATACACAGCAATGTGAATGAATCAGAGCACACACACCCCCTTTTGTAGCTAATACAATGTCTAAAGCATACCTATTTTGTCGAGCAACCTGTCTTACTTCAGAAAGCTCGGTGTTAATCATTTTAATATTCTTTATTGTATCATTGAACATTGTTACCGTGAAGTTAGTTAGAATATGTATATCTCGGTAGTTCATGGCTACTCCCAATGGTGTTATTATACCACGGGAGATTTGGGTCCAGAGTCTCCGGGTAAGGCCAAATTCTGGGTCTCTTTTATTACGTATCCGGCCTTGGGGAAGGCCGTCAAGTTTATATATCACCGGTATCACATACCCGAGTGTACATGTGCCACTCCAGTAAGGTGGCATCTCTCTGTATGCATATTTCCCACACAATACCCACCTAAAGTTTTCCATAGCATAGGTCTGTTGTGATGTTCGGGTCCAACTGATCATTTCTTCAAAATGCATACACATCTGATACTGATCTTGATTAAAATAATTTATGATAACTCTTGGTATAGCTATGGTTACTTCAGGATGATGGCATATCAAAAGTCTTATTACATTTTTCCCAATCTCCTCAATGGAGCCCTCTAGTTTCATTTCTCCTAAAACACACATACGCCGTTTCCCTTAAATGAACAGAAATCCTTCCTGTTATATTTCGTTCTACACCATATTTTTCTGTCCCGTGCCCCTGTGGTCTTAGTCTGTTCTGATCAAGTGGAATTGCATGTAGGATTAATCCTTCACCTATTCTTCCTGGCAGGTGCATGCATAACCAGCAATTGGTTATGTTCAAGGAATGTGAGAACTTCTTGAGATCCTTTATGAACACATTGTCATCCCACAAGTCCATTCCCAAGTCACCTGCAGGTCCAACATATTGTGAACTTCTTTGATGTATTAATGTAAATATAGTTGCAACAAATAGTCCTCTCCAGAGTTCAGCCGACATCTCCATGGTGGTTTCTGCTGGCTATTTCTTCAAGGTTACCTTTAACGGCTGACCGTCCACTGGGATTGCCTTCCAAGGTTTTTCTGGTTCTGGTGCTTTCTTGACTCTGCTGTAATACGTCCAGCCTCCTTCCCGAGTACGGACTGCAGATTCAGTCATCAGTAGCACATGGTACGGACCTTCCCAGCTAGGTTGCAGTTTTTCACTTCTCCAAGTCTTTATCAGGACCCAGTCTCCAGCCTCGTGTGCGTGTTGGCTACCAGCCAAAGGTGGTCGTTGCACCAACAGTCCCTGTTTGTGAAGAAAAAGCAAAGACCGAGACAGTGCCAGCAAATATTTCCGAAGGAACAAGTCCCTGAACTCTGGTATGGGATTGCCTAGTTTGGCCAAATAGGGTCTCCTCATCAGCATTTCAAAAGGAGAAACCCCTGTGTCTTTCCTTGGACAAGTTCTGATCCTGAGCAGAGCTAAGGGAAGATTCTTTGTCCATGGCAAGCCATTTTCAAGTTGTAGTTTAGTCAAGTGTTTCCTCAGTTCCGCATTTGCTTTTTCAATTGTTCCACTGGACTCAGGATGCCATGGCGTGTATAATTTCCATTTCACCCCCACTACCTCCATTACCCTTTGCAGAACCTTTTGGGTGAAATGAGTTCCTCTGTCTGAATCTATTGCTTCCATCATTCCATATCGTGGGATAATCTGTTCTAGTAAGATCTTGGTTACTGTGGGAGCTGTGGCTCTTCTAGTGGGATAAGCCTCTACCCACCCCGTTAGTTGATCTTTGATCACAAGCAGGTATTTCCAACCCCACTTTTCTGGCAACTCAGTGAAATCAATTTGTGCTCTCTGAAAAGGCCAACCCACTAAGGGTCGCCCTCCCATCTCTTTCTTGCGTGCCACTTTCTTATTTACTTTCAAACAAATCAAACATTTCCAGCAGATGCTCTGAGCTACCGTCCACATCCTCAGACTCCAATAGTGAGGTTTAACAGACATGACCAAGGCCTACATTCCCCAGTGTCCTCCTTCATGAACTTTCTCCAATATTCCCCTCATGACAATGGGTGACACCACCTTGACTCCCTCTGACGTCTTCCATCCCTCTGGGGTTTTGACACATCCCTCTTTCTCCAACTCCAACTTTTCCTTTTTCTCTAGCTCCCATTCCTCCCTCTTGTCCTCCTTTTCCAGTTTTGGTATAGATACCATTACCAACTCTATCTCCCCTGCAGCTTCCTTCGCCCATTTGTTTGCCCATCGGTTTCCCACAACCTCCGGTGTGTTCCCCTTCTGATATGAGCTCACATGGACAATTGATACTCAGCTGGGGAGTTGCAATGCCTCTAAGGCTTGTTCTACTAACTGCACTTGCTCTATTTGCTTCCCATCCGCCTTGATATACCCTCTTTCTTTCCAGATTTTCCCAAACGTGTGCACCACCCCCCATGCATACTTGGAATCAGTCCAAATCGTTACTTCCATCCCCTCAGCCAATTCCAAGGCTCTGGTCAGGGCAAGCAATTCACATTTCTGGGCTGACCAAGCAGCTGGGAGTGACCCTTTCTCTATTACCTCACCTTCCCCGGTTACTATTGCAAACCCAGATTTTCGCTTTCCATTTTCCACCCTGCTAGATCCATCTATAAACCACCTCTCTTCCTTCTCCAATGGAGTCTCTTCCAAGTCCTCTCTAACCTTCGTCATGAGATCCACTTGCAACAGACAATCATGGTCTTCCGGTTCCCACGCCTGCCTTCTCCCCTCCAAGAATTCTGCTGGATTTAGATTCTTGTCTGTTCCGATTACCACATCAGAACTGGTTCTCAAAATGGTTTCATACTTCAATATCCTCCCTTCGGTCATCCAAGTGGTAGCCAGCTGGCTCAACACTGAGTTGACCTGATGAGGCGAATGCACCCCCAAAGGTTAACTTTTTGCTCTCCACCACCAACATCACTGTTGCTGCCACAGCCTGAACACAAACTGGCCATCCTTTCACAACTGGCTCCAAACACTTGCTTAGGAAGGCTACCGGCTGGTACTGCCCCCCCTCTTTTGAGCAAGGACTACAACTGCTGTTCCCTGAGCCACCACCACATACAAATGAAACGGTAATTTCAGGTTTGGCAAGGCTAAAACTGGAGCAGTTGACAAAGCCTTCTTCAGCTCTTCCCACCTTTCACTATCTCCCTCCTCCCATTCTATGTGCTCTCTCTTTCCAGGCAGCTTTCTATGCAAAAATTGTGCCAACACTGTGAATTGATCTACCCAGATTCTACAATACCCCAATAATCCCAACGCTTTCTGCACCTCTGTCTTGTTTCTGGGAGGAGCCAAGCTCATGATCCCCTTCACCTTTTCAGGGTCCAAGGACCTCACCCCCTGCTG
The DNA here is from genome assembly GCA_015471245.1 of Laticauda colubrina. NCBI lineage: Eukaryota > Metazoa > Chordata > Lepidosauria > Squamata > Elapidae > Laticauda > Laticauda colubrina. The sequence goes on along the minus strand of BLBF01000065.1, from coordinate 9,592,479 downwards.
AATGTAATGTCCCAAATATTTCACCTTTTTTTCAACAAACTAAAGCTTCTCTTTTGAGACTTTCAGCCCCTGCTCCTTCAGCCAATTCAACAGACTCACAGAAGCCGCTCTCACTTCCTTCTCTTTCTCCCCAGTTAACAACAAGTCATGCACATACTGAATTAGGGTGATTCCTTTCTCTCTCTCAAACGACACCAACTTTTCTTCCAACACCTGTCCAAACAACAAAGGGCTCTCGGTATATCCCTGAGGAAATACCGTCCACCTCAACTGCTGTTTCCTTCAACTCTCAGGATCATTCCATTCAAAGGCAAACAAGTCTCTACTCCTCTCCTCCAAAGGGCACGCCCAAAAGGCATCCTTCAGTTCTATCACAGTAAACCATTTGTCTTTGGGGGGGATCCGCCCCAAGATGGTATAGGGATCAGGAACCACTGGGAATCTAGGAACCACTATCTCATTGATCCTCCTCAAATCATCAACAAATCTATATTTCCCATCCTTTTTTATTACTGCTAAAACCAGTGAATTGAACGGTGACATAGTAGGTTCCAACAGTCCTTGTTTCAATAATCTTTCAATCACTGGTTTCAACCCTTTCCTACCTCTCTTACTCAGAGAATATTGTGGAGTCCACAGTTTAGTTATCCCTGGTTGTATCTTGATCTGAATGGGCTGTATTGCCATCCTACTAACCCCTTCACCTCCTGCCCACACTTCTGATGACATCTTCTCCTCATCTTCCGTTGTTAGCATACACATGCGAACTTCCTTCTTTCTATCCCACAATTCTATTCCAAAAACATCCAACAAGTCTCTTCCTAGCAAGTTCACCCCTGAATCCGGAATATACAATATTTCGGTTTCAGTAACCACATCATTCAATTCCAATCTCACCTCTTCCAAAATCTTGACCTCTTGGGATTTCCCACTCACCCCAACCACCTTTAAAGTCTGCTTTGACCTGCATGCTCCCTCTACCAGATCTTGCGCTGGTGTCGATCAGGAACAGCCATTCCTGATGGTCAGGATCCACTAACATATTTACCAGTGGCTCCCCGCGGGTCCCTCTTGGGGAGCCGGAACTTCCCTAATCGTATAGGGCATAGCTTCGTTCCTCTGGGGTTTTGGGACATTCACGTGCAAAATGTCCCTCTTTCCCACATCTGAAGCAAGTTCTACTCTGGGACGGCCGTTGGAATCGACCGCCTCGATTGCCCCCTGGACCTCCTCACCTAACCGAGGGTCTCCACTCCCTGCTGGGAGATCTTTCATCTCTCCACCTTGGCCTCGGATCTGACATCTGGGTCTCCCTGTTTTTCCTAATTTAATTCTTGGCTGCCGTTTGCACAGCAGCTACCATCATCTGAGACTTCTGTTTGGTTTTAACTGAGTCTCGGTTCACAAAAACTTGTTGGGCTGCTCTCATCAAATCTGTCCTGACCAAATCAGTCCATCCCTCTGTCTTCTGGATCTTTTTCTGGATATCTGGCCATGCTTTGGTGACGAATTGCATCTTCAGGACAGTCTCGAAGGCAGGGATTTCTGGCTCCACTTCGGAGTACTTGGTTAACCCTTCACGGACCCGAGCACAGAAATCCCCCGGGACTCATCCTTTCCTTGTGTTATTTCAAATGCTTTGGTCAAGTTTTTCCCTTGAGGGATGGCCAATTTAATTCCTTCAATGATCATGTGTTTCATATCTCTCATGTGCTCCTTATGAGCATCATCATTGATGTTCCAATTTGGATCAGCTATGGGGGACTTTGTGTCTGCAGCCACTGCTCCCTGTTGCCCTGCATGTCTCCTATCCCAGGCAGCCATTGCTGCCCTCCTAATGAGGTTCCTCTCTTTGGGGGTGAAAAGGTGTCCAAGAATACACATCAGTTCTTGGTATGTGTATTCATTGGGCCCCAGAAACAATTCCAACTGTTCCGCCACTTCATGAGCATTCTCATGGAGTTTCAGAAGGGTCTTTTTCAGATCCCATAACTCAGCAGATTTTATGGGGACAGCCATGAAAACAGTGACTGGATTCCCCTGCGCATTCATGCCATTTGGGACTTCTCTGACTGGGAAAGCCGACACGGGATTGGCCGACCTTCCTCCTAGAGGCAAATTCTCTAGGTCCTTGTTTAATTGAGCCAGTTCCCTTCTGAGCCCTGGATATGCAGGTGGAGGTGGAGGTGGAGCCTGGGCAACTGGAGCCGGCAGGGGCGGTGGTGCCAGGACTGCCGGAGCCGATGCCGGTGGACTCCCCATCCAGTCCTCAGTTTCACTTTCCTCCACCTTGCTAACAAACTGTCCTACTTCTGTTTCTGGTGGAACTGGACCTTCAAAGTGAGCATGATACCATACTTCCACATAGGGTATTTGCTCCTTTATCTGGTGTTTCACTATATACTCTTTCAACTGAGTTATCCAGTACGTGGTGGTATTCCCTTCGGGATCCCAGTGGTAAGGAAACTCAGGGTCTACTAGGGGATACTTCGGCCACCTATTTTGGCATAGGTAGATCATTTTCTTTTTCTCTAGACTCCGAGTGTAAGTCCTCAGATGGGGCAACGACCATTGTTGTAGTAGTTGACCCAATGGGGAGTCAGTCGGAATCAGCCTTCTTGGGGTCTTTTCTATCTCAATACCTATTCCCTCTTGGAATGTCTCACACTTGCTTTGTCCCTTTTCCATTCTCCACGCTGCCCGCCAACAATCTCCCAGAGATTCCCAACTCAGGGATTTACACTGCCCTCCAGCAGTCGCTGGATTCCCAGAGTTTAAGGACAGTATATCCCTTCTTCTATCCCAAAAGGCAACAAACTCACCTGATACACCCCTGGTCTCCTGGAGACGAAAGGAGTGTGGGTGTCCCCACTTCAGGTGATCAACGATACTCCCAGAGCATCAGGCCGGCTTCTCTCTCTCTTGTTTCCAAGGATCGTCTGCTGAGTGCAGTTACCCTCGAAATTCCATTGGGGCCCACGTTGAGCACCAAATTGTGAGGTGGAAGCAGATAAAAAACCACCAAAAGATTCATTGATCCAAGGAAAACAAGGTTTTATTCACGTGTCTGCAGAGACGGGTCCCCTCAGGCATTGAAGGAACACAGAGCAAAATTCAGGCAGCATTTTTATCCCCTCTTATGAGGGCTTGGCTCACATTCTTTCTGTTTTGAAATTGATACATATATTTCGAAGGTTCATACTAGCTCCTTATCTAGCAAAAGTAGTTATACGGTTTCTGATATCGCAGCACTTTATTACAGTTCCCCATTGTTCTAGCCTTATCTTGTTTTTTCTCTTGTGCACAAACTGGAACACTTTCTTATTTAGCAGAACTACTGAGTTTTGAGACACACTTCCTTATTCAATTCAATGGGCCATCCAACATGGCTTCGGTTCTGCTCACAACTAGTTGTGAACCAGTGTTGTGATGACCCAGAGTATCTCAGAAATATAACAAAAACCAAAACTTAAATAAAAGTCCTTTAATGCTTTACTGTTTAATTGTTCACAGTAAAGGAGTAAACTATTTTCAAAATAATATTTCAAAGGAAAGAAACACAGTTCAAATTCAAAGAGACAATAATGAAGCAAAAACCAAAAACAAACCACACTGAATAAAGTTCCACGACAGACCAGGATAGACAATTGCCAACTTCAGGAAAACAACCAGGGACAATCCATTGGAAGAACACCAACCAAGATAAACCTTCTTTAGGAATAAAACACGAATTTGTCTCCAGCGTCTGTTAGCACGCAGGCCCAACCTTTCATGCAAATCTCACACCTGCAACCCATGAAGAGGATCATGGCCCTCTCCTCCTGAGTAGACCACATTTTACCCTGATTTTCTCCTCCCTGTGTGCCCTAGGATGGATAAGAGATAGGCCTGCATCTTCCTCTGATTATTCAGCTGGCCTCTGCCCTTCCCCAGCCACTTCCACCACCTCTGGAGCTCCACTTCCACTCCCTGTTGGCTGTTTCTCCTCTTCCTCCCAGTCAGTCTCAACCAGGGGCATGACAGGTTCACTGCAATGAGCATGTGGGCCCATCTTCCTGCCCCTGCTCTTTCCTGTGTTTTATTTTCTTTTTTTAGAGCACAGCTGATTCATATGGCAGAGTGGTTTGTTGCACCTCAGCTGTTTTATTCACAGGGTCTGCTGTAGAAGATATGCATTAGAGCTTTTTTAAATGCAATCACTGAACCGGTTGTTATACCTGTGGAATCCCACCCCTGGAAGGCAGTGTAGATGTCACTATGGAGAACATACCATAAGTAGGATGCATAAGAGACAACTACTGATTTTGTGTTAATGAGGAGGAGGGGGAGGGGGAGGGGGAGGAAGGGGAAGATTGCTCTTGAATTTAAATTTGGTACAGATCAGATTCACATTGCTAAATCAGTAAAAACAATACTGTTTGGTGACCATGTCAGTTGGATGATAAGATCATATTATGATGGAGAATTGATCGTGTTGTTTACAAGGCCCCTGTCTTACTTAAAACACCAATCACCTGAATGTTTTATTTAGTGCCAGATGGAATAATACTAAAGATGATTATTTTCAACACAAGCAAAGCTACAAATAATGCTCAAGGCCTCTCTTTTTCAATCTGAGCAAATCAAAATTGGTTCATATGTATTTTACCTTCACGGGCAAATCAAAAGCAAAGACATTCACTCTCTATTCTAGTTTTTAAATTATTTTTTTAAGATCAATCAGTCCTTGAAGGGAAAAATTTTAGATTTAGAATAAGAAAGATGTTTATATATTTAATCATGATGCACAGCAATGCCAAATATACAAAATTAACATGTTAGTAATGCGTTAAACATTATTAATGAAGCAAATATTTGTTTTTGTATAATCCCTTTGTCCTGGGAAAAACTAATCCTACTGAACACATAATATTTTGTTAAAACCCCTGAGACACATTTGGTCCCAGAGGATTCTTAACAGATCTATATTCTGGGCTCTATTTTTTTTAATCCATTACAACTCATATTTATTGAAGTATTATGTTAGTGTAGGCTGGATATATCCAGTAAAGTAAATGATAGTGTTTGAAAACCACAGAACTGCCAATGAAGCAATTGGAAAAAATGGGAGCCAGAAATGTCACACCATCAAGAAGCTATGAGTATATTTTTTGTAAAAGATCACTCTTGCAAGAGAAAATATTTCACTTTGTGCTATTAACTTTCTTCCTGGTTTGGCTAACACTTGCCAACTATTATTTGGATGAGCATAATGACAATGAATCAGAAGGAAAAGGGTTTCTAAAGTAGCAAATCATACAAAGCTTGTAGTCAAATCAGGAATAGAGTTATTGCATTATTGAACAGAAGTCTTTCTAAAGTTTAAATGAAGGAGTTCTGTTGAACACCACCATTCCTGACTAGGGGTGACTGATAGCAGTTTTCCAATGTCTCAGAGTTTGCCACAAAGAAGAGGGAATCAAGCTATTCTCCAAAGCACCTGAAGGCAGGACAAGAAGCAATGGGTGGAAATTAATCAAGGAGAGAAGCAACCTAGAGCAAAGGAGAAATTTCCTGACAGTCAGAACAATTAATCAGTGGGACAACTTGCCTCCAGAAGTTGTGAATGCTCCAATACCAGAAGAGATTTTAAGAAGAGATTGGAAAAAATATTTGTCTGAAATGGTATAGGGTTTCTTGTCTGAGCAGGGGGTTGGACTAGGAGACCTCCAAGGTCTCTTCCAACTCTCTTATTCTATTAACTCTGTTAACCATGCTGACGTACCTGGTCCCTGGTGCTGTTTCTTTAAGCATTTGTGCAGCTTCCGATGTCTGAAAATTCCTAGGCTACTCGAACGATTAATACTAATGACATGCAGTAGGCTGCATAACTCAAAGGTTCTAATGCATTGACTCTCAACTGGTTCAGACATATAGATATTTTAAGACAGTATAGGTAGACCTTGACTTACAACAGTTCATTTAGTGAATGTTCAAAGTTACAATGGCTCTGAAAAAAATGTGACTTATGACCGTTGTTTTTTTTTTCACTCTTAAGACCATTATATCCCCATGGTCACATGATCAAAATTCAGACTCTTGGCAACTGTCTTGAAAAAAATCAGGAGTCATAAAAATTCAGTCACTGGCTGTATTCTTAATGTCACAGCCAAAATGTCATGTACCCTGTTTCTAGTTTATTACTTGGTGGCGACAGAATCATCCCCATCTAACATAGTGTATGTTTTCCAGGTGGGGGTATTTTCTTTCCCTCAAAACCAATTACAGCCACTGAAAAAATGGAGAAAACTTTATAACATTTATTAGATTTGTAGACATTTTTGGACAGGTAGCAATTGCACCTTTAAAAAAAAGCTTAAGTTGAAATTCTATAGAGTTTGGTAAGTGAAGCAAGTTGGCTTAGGCTAGGGATGTCAAACTCGATTTCATTGAGGGTTGCATCAGGGCTGTGTTTGACCTCAGGGGAGGTAGGGAGGCATGGCCAGGTCAACATCACTCCTGTCGGGGGTGACTGGGGTGGCCTGAGCACTCTGCCAGTGAAAATGAGCTCCCAAGTTCCATTTTCAGCTGCCACAGCCTCCTGCAACCCTCTGCCAGTGAAAATGGAGCTTTGGCCCTGCCAAGCTCCAATTTCACTGGCAGAAGGTTGCAGGAGGCTGTGGCAGCCAAAACCAGAGCCCCGGGAGCCCATTTTCGCTGGCAGAAGCACCACGGGCCGGTCCTTCACTGTTTCCAGGGTAGCACCAAGAGCCAGATCTAAATACCCTGTGGGCCAGAACTATCCCCCGGGCCTTGAGTTTGATATCCCTGGCTTAGACACAAGTTAGGGAACCACATATAATTTTACTTTGATTATAGTTAATCCTTGTTCTGACCCAAACCTTGTTCCAAAGAAACAAACACGAAACAGAGGTAACAGCAAAAACTTTTAATGATTCTTTATGAATTCCATTCTGTTCCATCTGGAAAAACGCGAGGTAGACCGGGTTCCAACAACAAAGTCTTTATTAAGTAACACAGTTGGGAAAACGGAACATTGCCTCAGGCTGCGGCAGCCTTTTATATGTTTTTCTCTGCCGGCTTTAACCAATGACAGGTATTTGATATTTGCCGCCTTTTTAGCAGCTATGTGGATTGGTTCCTATTGAACCAATCCCCATTCGAGTTCTTTAGCCAATCAGAAATCAGTCTTTAGGAGTCTACTATTTTTATACAGAACACCCCTCCCCTCTTGGTTTAGTCCTACGTGGTGATGTAGTCGCGTAGGTAGGTGGGGCTTCTTTTGACTCGACTGGACTTGCGCAGTTCATTTCTGTTGGAGAATTCGACTGGTTCGGATGGGGTTGTTGTCTCTCCGGTCTTTCTCCATGGAACCGCCTGGAAGGGTGAGTCAGCCATTTTACTGCCGCCTGATTTTCTTAGGCCGGTGGTTTTGCCGCTCCCTCCTGGTTTCTCCAGGCAGGTCGAGCTGGCCTGGCTGGGCCCTTCGATTGGACTCCTTTCGCAAGTTTCTTCTAACTGTAAGTCTCTTTTTTGCTCTTTTTGGTAGTTATTGTATTCTGTGTTTAATTTAAACGGTTCTTTATTATTTTCTCGTATTCCCCCCCCCCCTTTGGTTTGATTTTCGTCATTTTTTAATATTTGTGGTTGTGTGTTTGTATTTCTTTCAATGTTTCGGGAGCGAAGCTGGTCTATGTGCCACTTCCATTCCCTGCCGTCATCTATGGTTAGTCGGTAGGACCAGGGGCCTGTAATTTGTGTAATTTTTCCTGGAAGCCATAATGGATCCCCGGTAAAGTTTTTTGCATAGACTAGGTCGCCTATTTCAAATGTCCTGAAATGGGTGGAGGAGTCGGGGGGGGTTTCTGGTGTATAGTTTGAGTGCAATCTGTCTAGTTGCGATCTAAGTTTTTTCCCCATTAGTAATTCCGCCAGACTTTTGTTTGTTATGGTACTGGGAGTGATATGCTGGAGGGTGAGTAGGCGATTTATTTTATCTTGGACATCCCCAATGTCCATCCTTTCTAAACCTTCTTTGGTAAATCTAACCATTCTCCCTGCCCTACGTTTACAGCCGGGTGGGCCGGCTCGGTTAGGGCATGTCTGATACCTAGGGAGGCTAGGTATTGTTCAAATTGGATGCTCGTTAATTGTGGCCCATTGTCGGACACTAGGACGTCCGGCAGGCCATGGGTTGCAAAGAGTTTGTCAAGTTGTTTAATAACGGTTTCAGTTGTCATAGATGGCATGATTTTAACTTCTAGCCAGTTTGAGTATGCATCTACGACAATTAGGAAGGTATGTCCCTTAGTTGGACCCGCAAAGTCTATGTGGATTCGTGACCAGGGGCCTCGTGGGGTTTCCCAGTCCCTAATGGGTGCTTGTGGCAGGGAAGGCCTATTTCTTTGGCATTTGTTATAAGAGTTTACCCAGTATTCGATGTCCCTATCTATACCTGGCCACCAGACATAGCTTCTAGCAAGGCTTTTCATTTTAACAATTCCAGGGTGGCCTTCGTGAAGCATATTGAGAACCCTTGTTTGTAATTTGGAGGGGATAACTACCCTATCACCTCACAACAAACAACCTTTTTGAATTGAGAGTTCAATTTGTCTGGTCCGGAAAGGTTTAAAGTTCTCAGTTTTTTTGGTTTTCCAGCCAGCCTTTACCTACCCAGTTCAGTATACGGGCAGTCAATGGGTCCTTTGCGGTGGCTCTGGCGACATCATACGCAGATATGGGCAGATTTGGGCATGTCTCTATCTGCAGGGTAGTCGTCGTCGGTGCCGGGTCTTCCTCTAGAGTTGGTAGCGGTGCTCTGCTTAACGCGTCTTCATGGGAGATTTGTTTCCCAGGGCGATGTATTAGGGTGTAAGAGTAGGCTGCTAGGAATTCTGACCATCTAGTCATTCGCGGGGACAAAATGTTCGGTGTTGGCTTGTTTCCCGCCAAAATTCCCAGTAGTGGTTTGTGGTCCATTACTATTACAAATGTCCTTCCATATAGGTACTTGTGGAAGCGTTTTACTCCGGCGATGATTGCCAGGGCTTCCCTGTCTAATTGACTGTAATTTCGCTCGGTTTTAGACAGAGTCTTTGAATAGTATGTGACGGGTGCCTCTCTTCCATCTGGCAATTTGTGACTCAGGATGGCACCGACTCCAAATGGTGAGGCGTCGCAGGTCACCGTCAATGGCAGTGTGTTGCTAAACTGGATAAGAACGGTGTTTGATGTTAATAAGTTTTTTATTTTTTGGAAGGCTTTCTTTTCTCTATAACCCCAAGTCCAAATTGTTTGCTTATCCAGTAATTGGTGCAATGGTTCCGCTATTGTTGCTTTGTGGGGTAGGAACACATTATAAAAATTTATTAGTCCCAAGAATGCCTGCAGTTCAGTTTTGTTCCTTGGTTCTGGTGCGTCTTTAATAGCTCTGACCTTTTTTTCGGTCGGGTGTATACCCTCTCCATCTATCAAATAGCCCAAGAATTCGATGCGATCAGTCATTAAACAGCATTTTTCTTTTTTTACTTTAAGGCCAGACTCTCTGAATTTATTTAGTACGTCTTTAAGTCTTTTTTTAAGTTGGGTCGCATCTTTGGCTGAAATTAGGATGTCGTCGAAGTATGGTACGACTCCTTTTATACCATTTAACAGGCGTTCCATGAGGCTCTGGAAAACGCCTGGGGCTACACTCACTCCAAATTGGAGTCTGTTGCATTTGAATGCCCCTTTGTGAGTCACTATTGTTTGTGCTTCAGCCATTAAAGGGTCTACTGGGAGCTGTTGGTACGCTTGTGCTAGGTCTAGTTTAGCAAAAACTTTTCCTCCCCCAAGGGAGTGTAATAAGTGTTCTACGACTGGCACCGGGTATGCGCTTTGTTGCAATGCATGGTTCAGGGTAGCCTTGTAGTCGCCACAGATTCGAACCGACCCGTCTGGTTTAATTGGCGTTACAATTGGTGTTTTCCATTTGGCATGGTCTACAGGCTCTAAGACCCCTTGATTTATCAATTTATCTAGTTGTTCCTCTATTTTTGCTTTTAGAGCAAAAGGAATTTGTCTGGCCTTTAGTCTTCTAGGGGCTATTTGGGAGTCTAGACTAAAAGAAATTGGGGTCCCCCGATACCTGCCTAGGGAGCCATCGAAAACATCCTGGAATTCTTGGATGAGGTCTTCTTCCCAGTCAGTTGCGGCCACCCGGTCTACTCCGGTCATCCCGATGCCCAATGCTGCGAACCATTCGATGCCCAGGAGGCTTGGTCGGTCTCAGTCAACTATCGTCAATGGTAGTACAGCGACATGTTGCTTGTAGGCAACTCGGAAATGTCCCAGGCCTACTACAGGAATTCAGTTTCCTTGGTAGTCCTTGAGGGTTAATTTTTGTCTCTGGAGTTCCTTGATTTTGATGTCTGGAACCAGTTTTTTGATGGTGTCCCATGACACCATTGATAGGAAAGATCCAGAGTCAACTTCCATCTCGCAGGGGTTGTCTTCAATTTTTACAATTATTTTTACCTTCTTCCCGCTTTCCGTCTGAGCGCTTCTGATAGTGAAAGTCTGGTATGCTTTCTCTCGGTTAGTGGCTTGCTTGTTTCACTGCCACTTTCTCTCGGGTTGTCTTGGCTCAGCTTTTGCTGGGGAGTTGCTGCGTCTTTTTGGGCTGTAATTTTTTTTGTTCCTGCAGACTTTCTCGATATGCCCCTTTTTCTTGCACGCTCTGCAAATGGCATTGAGGAATCTGCAATCAGCTCGAGGATGGTTTCCCCCACAGCCAGCGCATTCCCGCCGATTTCTGTTTTCGCGCCCTTTCTTGTTGCCATATAGGCGGTGGACTTCGTCGTCTTCCTCCCCAGATTCTGACGTCTCGTCGAATTCTTCGTAGTGCATGGTGATGGGAGATTGTTTCTTCCCTCTAGCTGGGCTTGTTTCATCATTGTTCGCGTTCATTTGCTTCATTTTGACTGCCGATTTTTTTGCGGCTTCAGCGGCCGTGGCTTCTGCGATAGCTTCGGCTACTGTTATATTGGGTTTATTCAGCAGTTTGCTCTGTATGTTAGAGTCTCTTAAACCCAATATTACTCAATCCCGCATCGCTTCATCTAAGTTCAGAAACTCGCACGCTCCCCCTATTTGTCGGAGGGCTGCCACAAAATCAGTGATGGTTTCACCTTCTTTCTGGTCTCTCAGATAAAACTCGTGCCGCTTGATTAGATTTGACACCACCCGTGCATAGTGGGTCCTTAGTGTTCTTTGGAGCTCTGTCCAAGTCAATTGTTTCACATCTTGGGGCTTCACCAAAGCCTTGGCCATTTTGAAGACTGAGGGCCCACAGTGTGTCAAGAAAACAGCTCTCTTACGCTGGTCTGAGATTTCCTCCATTTCATTGCTCTCCAGATACATCTGGAAACGGTCTACGTAGGATTCCCAATCTTCTTCATTGGGATTGAAGGGTGCGGGCGGCGCGTTGTTTCCAGCCATTGTTTTTTGTCTGGTTTTTTTATCTGTCGCCACGTGCTCAGTCTCGTGTTTAGGATGATCCCATCCTCATCGCCAGTGTTCCGTCCGGAAAAATGCGAGGTAGACCGGGTTCCAACAACAAAGTCTTTATTAAGTAACACAGTTGGGAAAATGGAACATTGCCTCAGGCTGCGGCAGCCTTTTATATGTTTTTCTCTGCCGGCTTTAGCCAATGACAGGCATTTGATATTTGCCGCCTTTTTAGCAGCTATGTGGATTGGTTCCTATTGAACCAATCCCCATTCGAGTTCTTTAGCCAATCAGAATTCAGTCTTTAGGAGTCTACTATTTTTATACAGAACACATTCCTTCACGGTTAAGAGGCTGTTTCAAACTAATTGTCTCTGATAAGAATGGGCCTTGCCAAGGTTCTGCAAGGCTGCCAAGAATAAAGTTGCTAAGAAATATTTCAAACACAAAGAGTCTCCAAACAGATACACCAAACATTCACAAGGCTTTGCAGGAAGTAAAACATCTTTGCTTCCTTCAAAGAACTCATTTCTCAGCTGGCTTTTATCTTGGGATGGACCATTTTATTTTAGGATAAAATACTTTTCTTTAAGGGAGGGACCATTCCCTTGCAGCCTTACTCCTGAGTTGCCCGTGCTGCTTTATCTGCTCTTTCCTTCGAACAGCCCTGCACACACATGCACTGGGCACAGGCTCCTCGGGGACCCCTTCATCATTGCTGCCAGCCTCCGAAGGCAGTACTCCACTCTCTGATGATCCGGGCCCCATCCCTGCATAACACACAGGGCCCTCATTTGAGTCCTCGCTCTCCGAGAACCTGCTGCCAGTGAACCACAACAGTCCTCAATTATGATCACAGCTGGGACCAGAATTTCCCTTGTTAAGCAAGGAGGTTTTAAGTGAGTTGTGCCAGATTTCTGACCTTTTTTGACCTCCCTTTTAAGGGAATCACTGCAGTTGTTATGTGAATCATGTGGCTGTTAAGCAAATCCAGCTTCCCTCATTGACTTTGCTTGTTGGAAACTAGCTGGAAGATTGCAAATGGCAATCCTGGGATGGAGTGACTATTATAAATGCATGGCAATTGCCAAATTTTGATGATGTGTGTCAAGACTGACTCGAACTTTCCTCTATATTCCACTCTGCTCACAGCTTGGAAAAGAATAGGGAGGTTGTGGATTGGAATGCAAAGATGGATATTCTGACCCAGCCTTAGCAAGTAATGATAAGCCAGTTACTTGCAAGTAAAAACAAATCCTTTTTCAAACAGGGTAGGAACAGTCTTTTATTCATGTGGTTAAACAAAAATCCCAACAGACCTGGTTCCAGCCTAGAAATCTGAATTGCTTGCTGTATCACAAAATGGTTGTCTGCGACAACCAGCCTCTCCCAAACCCCTCCTATTTATTTCCCAGACAGGGAGGGGCTGGCAAGCATCCATGTCCAGAGGTAGTATTCATCAGGGATTCAGTTGGGTCTTCTTTTGTTGCCCTGCACAGGAGAATGGAGCTGGAAAACAGGTTAGTGGGTGGGGAAGGAGTGGGGATTTTGCAGTATCTTTCCCCTGTGATGCCCACAAATCCACGCTATGCCCACCAAGCCACGCCTACAGAAACAGTAGTAAGAACTGTCCACATCTGCCACTCCCTGAGATCTGGCTTATTGTTTTCCTTTGCTCTCCTCTCCTTTCCTCTCTGTGTATACATGCATATGGGATAGGCCCCATCTGTTCCTCCCTCACTTAACTCAGGCCCCAAAGACAGTTGCTTCTCCACCTGACGAAGGACAGAAGGACCCAGCTCTGCCTCTGTCTCTGATGCTATTTCCTTATCACAGCCTTTCAAAGGCACCAGTGCTGGCCTGGGCCCTCCCTCTCCATCCTCCTCCTCCCTGTCTGAATCTGCTGCTAGCTCTGCTGGCAGATGATGGGTCATAATAGTGGGGGGAATGGTGTCCAAGCATCCTCGATTCCTGTGAGAAGTTGCTCCCCTTCTCAAGGACACCCACAGCAGATGCCATAGGTGGTTGGCTGACTCCCAAAACAAAATGAACAGAAGTGATTGGTGGACATAACGGATTGTGAATAGCCCATAAGGAAAGGGGGAATGAACTATGCTTGCTTTTGAGTGGGAAGCCCACAGCTGGTTTCGCTTCTTCTGTGCCAACATGGATTTATTCAGTAAAGTTTGTACTCTTGCTAAAATAATGTCTTTTCCTGGATTCACCAACTGGACAGTTGATAACGTGACCATGGGGATGTTGCAATAGTCATAAGTGCAAGGACCAGTTGTAAGTAAGTGTCTGAAACTTTAAATGGTCACTAAATGAATGATTGTAAGTTGAGGACTAGAACAAGTGGCAACATTTGCAGATGAGCATTGAGCGTACAAGCCTTGGCTACTTTTCTGGTATTATAGACAAGAGACATTTTTTCTGAAGAATTGTGTAATTCTGTATGCATTTATTCACTCATTTCTCCCCAGTGAAAAGTGCCAGAGAATTTTCATAACAAGATTTGTGCACACATGTGTTCACAGACATTAGATCTAGCACGTCCTTCCCCCTTCTACCAGAAGCTGTTTGTCATTCTGTTTCTGCAGCATGGGATATGCATTTATATGGTTTTGAGAGACGTAACTCTTTTTCTGTTTAATCCAGTGTCAAAGAGGGAGATTTAAGGCAGAACACTGTGGGTTCTCTGACATCGATCAGGTTTATTTGGAAGCAGGAGGGGGGCCTTCTACTTTGTTTGAAAAACGTGCCCTTTGTTAGGGCTGCTTGTACTGGGTTGAATTTTCATACTCCCTAATCATTCACTTGAGTGAAAAAGAGAGCAGGTTCTTCAGCAGTTGATACCTGGTTTGGAAAAGCAGGATGACAGGGGAAGAATGACTGGCAAAGTATAAAGAAGTTTATTATTTCTCTTTTTAGAAAAAAAAATATGCCACATGATAACATCTGTCTCCGGGGGTGGGCTGCTGGGGGTTCACAGGGATTGGGAGAGCCCCTAGTTAAGATTCTGTGCAGTTCAGAAAAAACCCCAAATCCCACTCCTGGTTGGAACCACCCATCCCCTCCCAGGAGTCCCCACATGTCCTGTTTTGGATGCAGTGCAGGGCACGCACAGAAGCTCAGGGAAGCCTCCCAAAAGTTTGGGAAGGCCAGAAATGGGCCTGTTTCCAGCTTCCAGAGAACCTCCGGAGCCCAGGGAGGTTGCTTTCACCCTCCTGGAGGCTCAAGGAAAGCCTCCTGAGCCCGGGAGGGCAAAATCTCCCCCCCTCCTGCCATGGTGCAGGAGAGAGACATACACCCACCATGACCATGCCCACCCAGCAACCGAGCAGAGAACCCTTTGCTAAAATTGTTGAAGCCCACTCCTCAATGTTTCTCTCTGTGTGTATGTCTGCACATGAGGATTAATACTGTTTTCATCCAAGGTACAGTATGCTCATCTTTAATGCAGGTTAAGCTACAAGTTACATTGATTTAACTGTGTGCAGGGGTGGCCTCATGGTTAAGTTGTGAGCTCCAGTTTTTGTCCCAGCTTCTGCTCACCAAGCAGTTCGAAAGCAAGTAAATGCAAGTAGATAAATAGGTACCACTTTGGTGGGAAGATAACAGCATTCAGTGTGTTTTGTCTTATGGTCATGCTGGCCACATGACCACAGAAGCATCTTTGGACACTGCTGGCTTTCTCAGCAGAGAAACAAAGATGAGCACCTCTCTATATTTTTTCCCTCTGGTTTTTATATTTTTTTCAAATAAGTACATAGGAACTCAGTCTGAATTGGCTTCCTGGCATATCTGGGAGGAGGATCTATGTTCCTTCTGACAATATCAGCTGATGCCAGCCTTTCTCCTACTCTATGCAAGAAGCATTTCAGCAATGAAAGGTTTAAGTCACCCGTTATAGTTTCAATACAGGTAAGGATCACCATATGCTAATTTGGGAGTAGTTAAGCCCAAGCGAGTAAATTGCTCCCCTATGTAATTAAAATAGCAAGTAGTTTGGGATTGAATGGAAGAAGTGGGGAAATGGATCTTATTCCTTACTGACTTCTTCCAAACATTTGAAAATTCACTGGAAGGTATAAATAGGGCTCTATTCATTTAAATTTTGCACATCACAGGAAATGTAGTACATTCGGATTCCTGACGCAGTTGAAGAATTTTCGTTTGAAACTGTTGAATACTACCTCTGCATGCCAGAAACTGGCTGTGCAAATAAGCAAAGCCCCATCTGTGGGATGCAGGCAGTACACGAAACCATGCTTTCTCCGGTCCATGGAAAAACCTCTCTCCATGGAACCAGTCCATGGTGCTCAAAAGGTTGGGAGCTGCTGCAATAGATGATACCAAGAAGTCACCATTTTCTGCCATCTGTTAGCCATCCAGATTACACTTTCTTACAGCACACATTTGAAAAAATTTAGGAACACAAGATTAGAAAAGCAGAAAGACACAAGACCTTAAGCCCATGTCACACTGCCCAACGGATGCAAAAAGGACACAGAGGACGAGCAAAATGTTCCATCCGTTGTTATCTGCTCTCAAAAGGGGCAAAAATTTGCATAACCGGAGCGGATAACACGGACGCGGGGAGGACGCAGGGCGGATGCAAAGCGGATGCGGAACGGAAGCCCAGTGGATGGAAGCGGATGGGAGCGGATGGGAGTGGATGGCACATCCGCAGGGCTTCCGGGGGTCCTCAGCAAAGCGGACGCGGAATGGAAAGAGTGGATACAGAGCGGACGCCGAACGGATGAAGCGGATGCACAGCGGATGCACAGCGGAAGCCTAATGGATGCCTGGTGTTAATTGCGCATGCGGGGAGGATGCATTGCGTCAGCCCCGCGGATATAACGGAAGCAGCTTGGAAGCAGGTCGCCATTCAGAGGAAAGACCTGCTGCCAGACGGATTGGCTGCCTTGCCTGCCCTGCCTGCATGTCTGCCTGCCAGCCTTGCTGCCAGCCTTGCTACTAGCCTTGCTGCCAGCCTCCCTGCCAGCCTTGCTGCCAACCTCCCTGCCAGCCTTGCTGCCAGCCTGCCTGCAAGCCTTGCTGCCAGCCAGTCTGCCTGCCAGCCTTGCTGCCTGCCTTCCGGCCAGCCTTGGTTCATGTCTGCCTGCCAGCCTTGGTGCCTGCCTGCCTGCCAGCCTTCCTGCCAGCCTTGGTGCCTGCCTCCCTGCCAGCCTTGGTGCCAGACTTGGTGCAAGCCTTCCTGCCAGCCTTGGTGCCTGCCTCCCTGCCAGCCTTCCTGCCAGCCTTTGTTCCTGCCAGCCTCCCTGCCAGCCAGCAACCCCACAACAATGAAGAAGCACAGCAAGCCTCAGCCATCTGCTGCCAGCCCTGGCAAGAGGGACAGTGCTACCATCCTGCCCCCTGGCCCTCACTCTGGTTCTGCTGGGGCTTCTGCAGCACGGGCTCGCTCTTCTGGGGCTGGGGCTTCTGCTGCTTCTGCTTCTGGAGGAGCTGATGATGCGGGGGATCAGACAAGCACTCCAGGACCAGCCACCTCCACAGCACCTGGACCCTTCACCCCTGAGACTGAGTGACCAAGAGGAGTGCCAGAGACTCATTTTTGTCTTATAGCTTGTTGTTAATAAAGTCTATTTTTGATTCACACGCTTGCTTCATTTCTTTTTTTTTAATAAAGTCTTGCTGGAAACTTTTAGAAATGGTTTAAGCCTTTGCATGCTTGTGGGATGGGTTAAGATAGCTGTGGGATGGGTTGAGATAGCTGTGGGATGGGCAGGGATACCTGTGGGATGGGTAATAGCTGTGGGATAGATAAACCTCCAGTGCAAGCATAGTGGGACTGTATGGTCCACGCTCCCAGGTGCCACACCTATGGCCCTTTATTATCAATAATAATGTAATAATTATCCACACATGTCAACATAAACACAACTCTTTATTAAACGCCCTGTTCATTGTAGCCCAACCAAACATACATGGGCCAATCTCATCCGTGTGATGAGACAGGCTGAAGGAAGCATCCATTAAGCATTTACCATCCTGTCTTGCCACTCCACTGCTCCAGCTGGGGAGTTGCACCATTGTCTCAGGAGTTTGCGCTGCTTCTTCGCTTCATGTGAGGCTCTGTTGTGGCCTTGCACATCCTCAGTGTCTATCAGGTTTCACCCTTGCCTCCATTCCCCAGGCTCAATGTCCCCATTGCCTTGCTGGAGGTCCACGAGCCTGTTCTGCAAGACTGGGTAGCTGGTGCGCATGAGATTGTGCAGGATGCAGCAAGCTTCCATGATCCTCCTCACAGTCCCTGGGTGATGCTGCATGGTGGTGAGAAGTACCTGGAACCTGTTGGCCAGGATGCCAAAGGCGTTCTCCACCACCCGCCTTGCCCTGGACAGCCTGTAGTTGAAGATCCTCTCTTCACGGGTGAGGAGTCTGGAAGTGTAGGGCTTCATGAGGTAGGTTATGAGGGAGAAGGCGTCATCCCCCACGATGAAGTAGAGCACATCTTGTGTGTCATTGGGCAGGGGTTCTGGATCTGGGAAGCCCACAATGAGGTGGCCTTCCAGCTCCTCCTTGAGGTGACTGGCGTTGTATACCGGTGTATATATCTGAAGATGAGCCATTGCCTGAAGCATCAATGTACATGAACTTGTAGTCAGCATTGACTATGGCGAAGAGGATGATGCTGAAGAAGCCCTTGGAGTTGAAATAAGTGGACCCCGACTTGGCTGGCGCTTTGCAGGCCACGTGCTTGCCATCTATGGCTCCAGCGGTGTGTGGGAAGTTCCACTTCTGATACCACTGCTCTGCAACTTTCTTCCATCCTTCTTCAGTGGAGGGGTACTGGAGGAGCTCCTCCTTGTATTCTTCGATGATGGCCTGCACCACTTCTCTGACCACAATGCTGATGGTGTTGGATGGCGATTTGTTTCCGTGCTGCATCCGTTCTGCATCCGTTCTGCATCCGTTCTGCATCCGTTCCACTTCCTCCCTGCGTCCGGGTGGATGGAGTTCCGCGGATGCGTAGCGGATGCCTAGCAGATATAGCCGATGCGTAACGGATGCGTAACGGATGCCTAGCGGATGCAGAATGGACAAACTGGATACATTTTCCACGCAAAAGTTTTGGGCAGTCCAAAACTTTTGGAGCGGATGAAAAGTCCATAAACGGATGCTGGACGGATAGAGAGGAAGCCAAATGGAGGCAGTGAGTACATCGCATTTTCAAACGGATGGCAAGGTTTTTTGTCCGTTTTACATCCTCTTTGCGTCCGTTGGTTCAGTGTGACATGGGATTTATGTATGGTCTATTGGCAACAAGGCTCTATCCATTTTGGGGGGTATATTTCCAGCCTATATGTCTTCTGGCACCAATAATCAAAAGTGATGGGAGTCTTTCTGATAGAACTAAAGGAAAACAAATATGTGAGTGTCATATTCTTCACTATATTTAATTAAATATAATATGTGAATAAATAAAAGAGTACTCGATGCAGCGAGCTGGAGACCTTTTATTTATTTATTTATTTGCTTTAATCAGAATAAACACAAATCTCTGCATTAAATCCATTCTTATTAAATTCTAGATTGTAAATAACGTCTCAGGTGCATAGCACTGAATTTGCAGCACAGCCTTGGATAATTTAAAACTGGCTATATCTGAGATGAGGGAAGCAGAAGGGAGAGAGAAATTCCCATAGAAATATGAATTGGCTAATAACAGGCTTCAGCAGCAAACAAATGGGTTGGGAATGTGACACAAAAGAAAATCCAATTCTAATTTTCATCATCCAAGGCCAGGTCTGCTTCCAGTGAAAGAAGAATATAGTAAATGAGAACCCCATCCTTGTTTTGTGATCTGACAGGACTGAAAGGTGTTTGACCATATTTATAATCTCTATGGCTGGGAATGAGTGTAAGACCTTAGCATGTACTTAGCTGTAGATCCCATTCTTCTATTCCCAAGTGGTTTTTAGTTTAAGCATCATTGGTACTAGGAAAGGTTAAAATTGAGTTGTTTTGCCCACATTTTCAACTTGAATGATGTCATTCAAGTTATAAATGTGCAAAGCAACTCAATTTTAATCCAGAATAAAGATGACTGATGCTTTGAGCTGAGGGTAGATGACATCATGTCTCTGAGAATTTGTGTGAACATGAAAGGTACTTAGAAAATGTCCTGCATCAGTTAAGTGTATCAATGTTTATGTGTTGTTGTGATGATGCATAAGTGCATCATTGTGCCTACAATCCCTGTCCTATTGTCCTCATTTATTCATACCTATTTCCCGTATTCTTACTCATGTGTATACTTATATCTATTATCTTGTAAGTGATTGACAAATCAAATAAATAAAATAAAATAAAATGGTGGTGGTAGTGATATGTGTATGGGTGTGTATGTGTATTCATTTTCAAGTCAATGTTAACTCCTTCAAAATGCCTGGACAAGTCCTTGCCATTTCTTGGCAAGATTTTGGAAATGATTTGCCATTGCCCTCTCCTTACTTCTGTCTTCGTTTCTCTCCCCCCCCCTCTCTCTCTCTCACACACACACACACACTAAAACACACACTTTCTCTTAAATAACTATGAAGAGAGCCTGGATTGTGGTTCCCTTTTTGTCTCCCACAAGTATTAAAATCTCATGCCCAAAAAGTGTTTCCACACAATGGTTATAATCAAGTGGCATTGAATACTTCTTTGATTAAGACACCGGTACATAAATCAGCAGCAGTAACTGTACACTATCTAACAGCGAGCCTTATCCTAATCCATTTGAGAGCAGGGGGTGATAAGACAACCAAATAGCAGTAACTGTGAGGGATCTTGGAGTATTAGTGGACAGCCAGATTAATATGAACCAGCAGTGTGCATTGGCAGCCAAAAATGCTAATGCAATCCTAAATTGTATCAACAGAAGGATACAACCAAGATCAAGGGAAGTACTAATACCACTCTATAAAGCCCTAGTAAGACCACACCTAGAGTACTGCATCCAGTTTTGGTCACCACATTATAAAAAAGATGTTGAGACTCTAGAAAAAGTACAGTGAAGAGCAACCAGGATGATTAGGGGACTGGAGGCTAAAACATACAACAAACAGTTATAGGAACTGAGCTTGGCTAGTTTAGTAAAGAGAAGGACCAGGGGAGACATGATAGTGGTCTTCCAATATTTGAGGGGCTGCCACAGGGAGGAAGGGGTCAAGCTATTTTCTAAAGTGCCTGTAGGCCAGACAAGGAATAATGGATGGAAACTAAACAAGGAGAGATTTAACCTGGAAATAAGGAGAAACTTTCTGACAGTGAGAACAATCAACCAATGGAACAGAAGTTGCCCTCAGAAGTTGTGGGAACTTCATCACTGGAGGCTTTCAAGAAGGACTGCCATTTGTCAGAAATGGTGTAGGGTCTCCTGCTTGGGTAGGGGGTTGGACTAGATGATTTACAAGTCCCTTTCAACTCTGTTAATCTGTAATCTAATCAAATGAAATGTCTGTAACTGATTGGTATGCCAGAGTCTCTGGTGGGCAAAAATGTTTTGGCAAGCCAAAGAAAAACCATTTTTTTAGACATACAACCACTGAATCAGCAAAAAGGCAAATGTAATTTGAAGTGATAGAATGACTTCCCTCAAGGACAGAGTTGGTTATATGAAAACTTTCCATCCCTGTTGACGTCTGTGGCAACTTGAAAAACAGATGTTCAATTATATGTGGCACCACCACTCTTCATCCATTCATCCTTGCCCTATAAACTTCTGGTTATAAGTCTGAACATATCTCTCTTCAGTCATTCCGTTTCAAGGTTCCAAAACAGGAGTCTCCAAACATGGCAACTTGAAGAATTGTGGGCTTCATGATGGCTAGGAATTCTGGGATTTGAAGTTCACAAATCTTAAAGTTGTCAAGTTTGGAGATCCCTGTCCTAAAATATTGGAAAGAACATCAGTAGACAGAGAAAACATCTGAGGATCATCATTGTTCAAATGTAGAAGATGACAAGAAAGGGGGAAAACATCAAGCTCATCTCTGTTTCTCTTCTTTCCATATATAGTAGATCATTCAAGATCAGGTGAGTTGAGGGATCCAATCTTTATTTAGGCAAACATCAGAGTTGATATTATCGGACACTTGCCAATGATAGAAAAATGGTGAAGTCAATGGACTGAGTAAAAGAGCATTCCCTTTAGCATTTTGATGTAGTCACAGCTACTAATTTCAGCTTACAACTTTGTCAATGGCTAGGAAAAAAATCTGAATAACTGAAATAAAAATTAATGTCCAGGACCTAGCAAAATGGATATGCAGGGATATCACTTAGAGGATTGTCAGCAAACCATAAAAACAAAATTGTGGAACCAAGAAGTTACTTGTCTGTGTTCAAATATATATCTTTATGTTCTGTGAACAATATGCAAGTTTCATATGTTGACCTATTATCTCTCTTCCATTATCTTCATTTCTCATAAATATGCAAACTACCATTCATTTGCTAAAGAAAAACCTTCCTATTAAACCACAGATCTTATTTCTGAGGAAACTGGATGCTATGCTGGAGATCTAAAAGAAATAGATACATGTGTCATCCTGCATAAATAGACACAAATGGAAAAGAGGGAGGAGACACAATTGGAATAGAAGAAGAATGATGTGCTCTCCTCATCTGACTTCTGCATATCCTGCGTCAGATGAAGAGAGCACACCTTTCTTCTTCTATCCTGGCTACTTTTTACAGAGGCATGACTGAGAGCCTTTTAATAACCTGCATCCCTGTTTGGTTTGGTGGCAGCAGTGCCTCAGACAGAAATTACCTACAGAAAGTGGTAAGGACAGTTGAGAAGATTATAGGAAGCTCACTCCTTGTTATTCAGGATAGTGCTTATTAGAGCATTGTTAGAGATCCTATGCATCCAGTTCGTGGTCTGTTTCTGTTGTTCCCCTCTGGGAGGAGGGGATAGATGCATTGGGGCTTATTTTGGGGAAAACATGGTGCTGAAGATGTGGGGGATCGGCCCTGTCATGCTGGCCCCGGCATGGAAGGGCCAAGCCCCACACATTCCCAGCACACACACAAGAGGTGGCAAGTGTGCAGGGACTGATGTGTCCAGGGTTGCGCAGTCCATGCACTGCAGATGAGCCCAAGTGATATAACTGACAGCATCCTGAAAAATCATGCTAGGGCTTATTTTATGGTTGGGTCTTATTTTCAGGAAATGTGGTATATTGCAATATAAGAGTTTTGCCACAAATAATCTGTATAATGTCAGGGAACTTCAAGTTGTAACCATCTAGGGATGACAACAAGTAGTCAATATTTTATCACATATTAATCCAAATTCCCATTATGGTTTTTTGACAGTAGAATACTGGAGTACAGCAGAATAAAAATAGATACTCCATAGCAATTAAGAAACAGCTTGCAGCAATGTTAATAGTGATCAGAGTGAGCTGGGATATATAAGCAAATATGACAGATTTCAAAGGTTTCTGAAGACTTCTGTTTAAAATCCTTCCATTCATTTGAGGAAAATAAGGGATGACTTTAACAAAGAAGCTTTTACTGATAGTCAGAATCAATATGTGGAATCCCCTCTCTTTCACATAACCTGTTGAAGGAGGTCTGACACATACTTTTTCTGCCAGATTTTTCTTTGCAAATGTTGGTGGAACTTGCCAAAAATATGGTTGTGTAAGAGTTCCTTCCATGTTCTCCTTGGAAGTCTTTTCCATGTTATGTCTTCCTCTTGTTTCATTTTTCAGTTTCAATTTCTGTCCAGCAAACAGCATTTGTCATTCTCTAAGTCTGGTCTATTCTCAATGGGATGGAAGTTCTAAAGTTTAGCTATTTATTCAGGTGTTTTTCACTCCTATAAGATGATGTTGCCCACTGATTCAGGAATGGTGAACAAAATGAATTGCTTCAATAACGATCCACAACCCAATAAGTTTTTGTTTTGCCAAGTGTCAGGGCAGGGATCAGGTGCCCAGACAATTGGTTCTTTTGGATCCAGAGACAAGCACACCATTGAATAAAGCAATTTTAAGCTTTGTTATTAAGGCTTAACTCAAGCAAACAGATTTAAACACATAGCATAAACAACATATTTAAAAAGCATACATACCAAGAAAGATAATACACAAATCTCTTATAAGCTGACAGGAGCTCCTTAATATAACAACAGAGATATCCCAAGGACAGCCAATTTCCACAGTACTCAGTGCTCATTTCTGTTCAGAATCTCCCCACTTAAAGGCCAATGCTAGGATTTTTATTACAGCTTGGCCTTATTATTTCATAGCCCTTCTTTCTACAATCAGAAGACTGCAAAACCTTGACTCAGCTTCACATGACAAATGAGAAGAGCTTTGCACCTATGTGAAGATCTACAAACACTCAAACAGAGAGAGAGAGAGAGAGAGAGAGAGAGAGACAGACAGACAGACAGACAGACAGACTTTTCCTTTATTCAGCAAACATGAATAAAAAGCAAGCAGGTTAGCTCAGCATGAGCTGTGAAATTGTAGACTTTTCTTAATATGAAGAAAAAATAAAAGCATGCCACTAAATGCCTCGAAATACAATGGTCTTATTCATTGTCACTACAGTTGTATATTTTCAGAATGGGATGGAAAATGGGAACATCTCACAGAATTGTTAGGAAGCTAAGTAGCGATTGCCTAATTTCTACTTGGATGGGAGATGTTCAAGGAAGTTCTAGAGCTACAGCCTAGACAAGAAAGTGAAATGAAAACATAACACCAGAAGCTTCCTCAACGAAGAGCTGAATGGCAAAATAGGTTTCTGCAGTTCAGATATGGTAGACTTCTTGAGCATTGGAAGTTGAGGATGGAAAGATAGCAGCAACAGTTGATTTCATGATTACCTTTGAGAAAGCTAAGTCTCATTTTAACATGGCTGGAGAAGTGTTGCCTGCAATGCTTTCAATGTTAAAAGCATGGGGAAGTACTCATCTAGAAGTAAGTGGAGTTAAATCGAAGGCAGTTACTAGGGCTTTAAGAAAAATATGCTATTCTCCCATTGAACCACTCAACTACTAGACTCCACAAGAACTTACAGCTCTTTCATTTATCTGTCTATTGCTTACATGGTCGACAAATTTTGGGAAATTATCAACCTCCAAGATAAAATGTGTTAATTTTACAAATTTTGATGAGATGAATTAGAAAACAGGTGATAAAGGTGCTGGTTGGCTAAAGTTTTCAAGATATTTCACAATATTTATACACATAAGGCCCTGTCACACTGCCCAACGGATGCAAAACATTAGTAAAAAGGACACAACGGATGAGCAAAATGTTCCATCCGTTGTTATCCGCTCTCAAAAGAAGCAAAAATTTGCATAACCGGAGCGGATAACACGGAAAGGAACGGATGCGGGGAGGACGCAGGGCGGATGGAAAGCGGATGCGGAACGGAAGCCCAGCGGATGGAAGCGGATGGGAGCAGATGGCACATTCGCCAGGCTTCCGGGGGACCTCAGCAAAGTGGACGCGGAACGGATACAGCGGATGCACAGCGGATGCACAGCGGATGCACAGCGGATGAAGCGGATGCAGAGCGGAAGCCTAGCAGATGCACAGCGGAAGCCTAGTGGATGCCTTGCATTAATTGCGCATGCGGGGGGCATTTATTGCGTCAGCCCCACGGATATAAAGGGAAGCAGCTCGCACGTGGCCAGCATTCAGAGGAAAGACCTGCTTCCAGACACATCGATTCCTTGCCTGCCCTGCCTGCATGCCTGCCTGCAAGCCTTGCTGCAAGCCTTCCTGCCAGCCTTCCTGCCAGCCTGCCTCCCAGCCTGTCTCCCAGCCTCCTGGCCAGCCTCCCTGCCAGCCTTGCCCTCTGCCTGCCTGCCAGCCTTGCTGCCAGCCTGCCTTACAGCCTCCCTGCCAGCCAGTCTGCCTGCCAGCCTTGGTGCCTGCCTGCCAGCCTGCCTTCCTGTCAGGCTTCCTGCCAGCCTTTCTGCCAGCCTTCCTGCCAGCCTTGGTGCCTGCCTGCCTGCCAGCCTTCATGCCTGCCTGCCAGCCTTCATGCCTGCCTGCTAGGCTTCCTACCAGGCTTCCTGCCAGGGTTTCTGCCAGCCTTGGTGCCTGCCAGCCTCCCTGCCAGCCAGCAACCCCACAACCATGGGGAAGAAGCGAAAGCCTCAGCAACCTGCTGCCATCCCTGGCAAGAGGGACAGGGCCACCCTCCCGCCCCCTGTCCCTGACTCTGCTTCTGCTGGGGCTTCTGCTACTTGGCCTCGCTCTTCTGGTGCTGGAGCTTCTGCTGAAGCTGCTCCTGGCAGTGGTGCTTCTGCTGGTGCTTACTTTGCTGAAGCTGCTCCTGGCGGTGGTGCTTCTCCTGGTGCTTACTCTGCTGAAGCTGCTCCTGGTCCTGCTGGTCCTGCTGGTCCTGCTCATGCTCCTGGACTTGCTCGTACTGCTCGTACTGCTCGTGCTCCTGGTCTTGCTCGTCCTGCTCATCCTGCTCATGCTCCTGGTCCTGCTGGTGCTGCTGGTCCTGCTGGTGCTGCTGGTGCTGCTGGTGCTGCTGGTGCTGCTGGTGCT
>BLBF01000065.1:9541958-9566040 GCA_015471245.1 Laticauda colubrina | reverse complement strand
CGGAAGCCCAGCGGATGGAAGCGGATGGGAGCAGATGGCACATTCGCCAGGCTTCCGGGGGACCTCAGCAAAGTGGACGCGGAACGGATACAGCGGATGCACAGCGGATGCACAGCGGATGCACAGCGGATGAAGCGGATGCAGAGCGGAAGCCTAGCAGATGCACAGCGGAAGCCTAGTGGATGCCTTGCATTAATTGCGCATGCGGGGGGCATTTATTGCGTCAGCCCCACGGATATAAAGGGAAGCAGCTCGCACGTGGCCAGCATTCAGAGGAAAGACCTGCTTCCAGACACATCGATTCCTTGCCTGCCCTGCCTGCATGCCTGCCTGCAAGCCTTGCTGCAAGCCTTCCTGCCAGCCTTCCTGCCAGCCTGCCTCCCAGCCTGTCTCCCAGCCTCCTGGCCAGCCTCCCTGCCAGCCTTGCCCTCTGCCTGCCTGCCAGCCTTGCTGCCAGCCTGCCTTACAGCCTCCCTGCCAGCCAGTCTGCCTGCCAGCCTTGGTGCCTGCCTGCCAGCCTGCCTTCCTGTCAGGCTTCCTGCCAGCCTTTCTGCCAGCCTTCCTGCCAGCCTTGGTGCCTGCCTGCCTGCCAGCCTTCATGCCTGCCTGCCAGCCTTCATGCCTGCCTGCTAGGCTTCCTACCAGGCTTCCTGCCAGGGTTTCTGCCAGCCTTGGTGCCTGCCAGCCTCCCTGCCAGCCAGCAACCCCACAACCATGGGGAAGAAGCGAAAGCCTCAGCAACCTGCTGCCATCCCTGGCAAGAGGGACAGGGCCACCCTCCCGCCCCCTGTCCCTGACTCTGCTTCTGCTGGGGCTTCTGCTACTTGGCCTCGCTCTTCTGGTGCTGGAGCTTCTGCTGAAGCTGCTCCTGGCAGTGGTGCTTCTGCTGGTGCTTACTTTGCTGAAGCTGCTCCTGGCGGTGGTGCTTCTCCTGGTGCTTACTCTGCTGAAGCTGCTCCTGGTCCTGCTGGTCCTGCTGGTCCTGCTCATGCTCCTGGACTTGCTCGTACTGCTCGTACTGCTCGTGCTCCTGGTCTTGCTCGTCCTGCTCATCCTGCTCATGCTCCTGGTCCTGCTGGTGCTGCTGGTGCTGCTGGTGCTGCTGGTGCTGCTGGTGCTGCTGGTGCTGTTGGTGCTGGTGCTGCTGCTGCTGCTGCTGCTGATGATGATGATGATCCTGCTGGTGATGATGATGATGATGATGATGATGATGATGATGATGATGATGATGATCCTGCTGCTGCTGCTGCTGGTGGTGGTGTGGAGGAGCAGCCCCTACTACCTGGGAGCCCCTCTGATGAGGGCCCATCTGGTCCTGCCAAAGGGAGGAAGAGGCGTATGCGACAACGTGAGAGGAGGCAATACTATATTGAGGAGGAACACGAGGATGAGGTGCTGGAGTGGCTGAGAGAGAATGACTATCTGTGGCGGAAGGGACACCGGCTGTAAAGGGACACCAAAAGGAAGCAGGCTGCTTGGAGAGAGAATGCGGCGTGTATGGGCTACACTTCGGAGGTGCTCCTCGGCTGGTGGAAGCACATGCACACCTGGTACGGGAAGCTGCACCTCAAATCTGGCCGGGCCACGGTTTAAGCTGACGGACAGAGGCACCTATGTCATGGCCAGGTGCAACTTCCTGGAGGGAGAGGTCCGCCACCGAGGTGCACCAGCAGCCCCTCTCACAACCCCCTCTCTCTGGCAGCCTGCTGAGAGCCAGTCCTCTTCTGGCCGAGAGTCAGTCCCTGTCTCCAGGCAGGTTTCTGTGGAGCGTGCCACGGCGGATAACCCGCGGACAGGTGTTGTAACCGTGGTGGTGCACGTGGAGGACTCCCTGATGCGGTGGGAGAAAGGAGACGGCACATCCACCACAGCCATAGCCGCATCCACCACCACCCACCTCCACCTCCACAGAAAGGCAGAGAGCCAGACAGCAGCTGAGCCACACTGTCCTGCTGGAGATCAGGGTCACCACCTATACCAGCATAGATCTCCTCTCTCAGTTGGTCCACACCAACTCCTCATCCTCCAACTGCAAGCCCTTCCTCACCTATGTCAACCAGACCCTCACAGACATAGAGGAACCCCAGTACCAGGTGGTGAAGGACCAGATCACCGAGCTGCTTCACAACCCTCCAGATCCAGAGGAACCTGCTCCCACCCAGTCCAGGTCTGGTCCTCCAAGCCAGGTGATGTTCCTCCCATTCCAAGGCTTCCTACAGGCCCTCACCTACCAGGGCTATGGCTACCAGGAGGTCCAGCAGCAGAGGCAGCAGCCCTTCCCAGTCCAGGAATAGAGTCATTGGGCGACACCGTTGCCACCGGTTCCACTGATGCCACCAATGCCACCCACGCCAATGATGCCACTGATGACAGCGATGCCATCCATGCCAGCGATGCCACCCACACCAACGATGCCACCCATGCCAGTCCTCACCCAGCTGCAGACCAGACAGCCCCACTACACTACTCCTTCCTCCACCCCACAGCCAAGCCCGGCCTCAGTACATCTGTCATCAGTACTGGGGCTGACACCCCATGGCATGGAGGAAGAACCTCTCAGCATCACGGGTCTGAGCCAGCTGTCTGAGAACTTTCTCAACACACCGTCACCTGTTGTCCTCTCGGGGCCAGGCACCCCAGTAGTGCTTCAGACCAGCACTGCAGCAGCACCCACCTGCACAGCACCTGGACCCTTCACCCCTGAGACTGGGCATACCTCTGAGTGACCAAGAGGAGTGCCAGAGACTGGCTGGCTGGCTACCTGTGGACTTTATTTGGACACTTGACTTGGGTCATTTTTCTTTTAAAGCTTGTTGTTCAATAAAGTCTATCTTTAATTCACACACTTGCTTCATTTCTTTTTTTTAATAAAGTCTTGGTGGAAACTTTTAGAAATGGTTTAAGCCTTTGCATGCTTGTGGGATGGGTTAAAATAGCAGTGGGGTGGGCAGGGATACCTGTGGAATGAGCAGGGATACCTTTGGGATGGGTAATAGCTGTAGGGATAGATAAACCTCCAGTGGGAGGTTTAAACAAGCACAGTGGGACTGTATGGTCCACCCTCCCAGGTGCCACACCTATGGCCCTTTATTATCAATAACAATGTAATAATCATCCACACATGTCAACACAAACACAACTCTTTATTAAATGCCCTGATCATTGTAGGCCCACCCAACATACATGGCCCAATCTCATCAGTGTGATGAGACAGGCTGAAGGAAGCATCCATTTATCATCTATCATCCTGTCTTGCCACTCCACTGCTCCAGCTGGGGAGTTGCACCAGTGTTTCAGGAGGTTGCGCTGCTTCTTCCCTTCACGTGAAGCTCTGTTGGGGCCTTGCACATCCTCAGTGTCTATCAGGTTTCGCCCTTGCCTCCATTCCCCAGGCTCCATGTCCCCATTGCCTTGTTGGAGGTCCACGAGCCTGTTCTGCAAGACTGGGTAATGGGTGCGCATGAGATTGTGCAGGATGCAGTAAGCTTCCACGATCCTCCTCACGGTCTCTGAGTGATGCTGCATGGTGGTGAGAAGTACTTGGAACCTGTTGGCCAGGATGCCAAAGGCGTTCTCCACCACCCGCATTGCCCTGGACAGCCTGTAGTTGAAGATCCTCTCTTCATGGGTGAGGCATCTGGAGGTATAGGGTTTCATGAGGTAGGTTGTGAGGGAGAAGGCATCATCCACCACGATGAAGTAAGGCACATCTTGCGTGTCGTTGGGCAGGGGGTCTGGATCTGGGAAGCCCACGATGAGGTTGCCTTCCAGCCCCTCCTTGAGGTGACTGGCGTTGTATACCTGGGCATCTGAAGATGAGCCGTAGCCTGAAGCATCGATGTACATGAACTTGTAGTCAGCATCGACCATGGCGAAGAGGATGATACTGAAGAAGCCCTTGTAGTTGAAATAAGTGGACCCCGACTTGGCTGGAGCTTTGCAGGCCACGTGCTTCCCATCGATGGCTCCAATGGTGTGTGGGAAGTTCCACCTCTGATACCACTGCTCTGCAACTTTCTTCCAGCCTTCTTCAGTGGAGGGGCACTGGAGGAGCTCCTCCAGGTATTCTTCGATGATGGCCTGCACCACTTCTCTGACCACAATGCTGATGGTGTTGGGTGGCACCCTCCAGCCGTACTGCATGCTCCTGTAGGTGGTCCCTGAGGCCAGGTGGCGCAGAGTGAGTGCCACCTTTAGCCCAGGTTCCAGGCTGGGCCAGGTTGCCTTGGTCAACCTGGGTGTCAGCCGCTGCACAACTTCGTCAAACATTGCTGGAGGCATCCTCATGAATTTCTGGAATGCACGAGTGTCTTCGTTCCTGAGCTCCACCATCAGCTTGTTGTACAGTCCGTACTCTGCTCTTCTCCCGATCCATTTTCAGACCCAGACGCTTCTTGGCCGCCTCTTTTTCTTCCCATAGTAGGGTTCACAGAGCCTGTAGATGGCTTCGTACTGTTGCAGAAGTTTGGTGGCTGCCAAAAGGACTGTGGTACGATCCACAGTTGACCTGACTGGATGCTGTGGAAGAGGAAGAGTCAGATGAAGGCTGCAGAGGTCTGCACAGGTGGGCTGCTGGTCTGAAAGTGAGATGCAGACGAGTTGCTCCCCCATTTTATAGGCAATGTAGGTGTCCCTTTGCATCGTCTAGGCATCGTCTAGGCCTTCCTCTAGACATCCTTAATATCCGAGATAGATCCCCTCTGCAAAAGTTTTTTTCGCTTTAAACGCTTTGTTTCTGTGCTGCATCCGTTCTGCATCTGTTCTGCATCTGTTCCACGTCCATTCCGCTTCCTCCCTGCGTCCGGGCGGATGCGAGTTCCGCGGATTCGCAGCGGATGCCTAGTAGATATAGCGGATGCGTAACGGATGCGTAGCGGATGCATAGAGGATGCAGAATGGACGAACTGGATACATTTTCCGCGCAAAAGTTTTAGGCACCTCAAAACTTTTGGAGTGGATGAAACGTCCATAAATGGATGCTGGATGGATAGAGAGGATGAAAAATGGAGGCAGTGAGTACAGAACGGATACATCGCGTTAACCAACGGATGGCAAGGTTTTTTGTCCATTTTACATCCTGTTTGCATCCGTTGGTTCAGTGTGACATGGGCTTTACTTAAGTAAGTAAATAAGATAGATACAAGTCCTATTACATTGCAGGAGAGAGGGAGGAGGGGAGAAGAGGAAATAAGATTCTGGGAATCTGTATTAGAGAAACAAGTTCAGAGAAGACCTGATAGAAAATTAGACCTGGTAGAAAATTATCAAAAATGAGTTTGGGAAGCTAACTATTTTTTAACATTAAAAAGGACCCATGTTTTCAGAGGGCCAGAGGGTTATTTTCAAAGCTACCTGGTCTTCCTACCATTCTGTTTGCTGAAAATACAGATCGCTATTAGTTAATAGAATGAGCATCAGTTTTTCTTTACTTTCACTTTAAAGAACCTCATACTTTAATAGGTACAAACTGTTGTGTATAGAACTTGGTAGACTCCAAACACCTTAAACCGAAAAGGCCATTCTCGGATTGGTTACTTAAGCGCCATTCCAATTGGCCTGTCTGACGGCGGGAACACTTAAACAATTGTCATTGGCCACAAACCGTGAGCAAGCCGCTCTAAGAAGGGCTGCCGTGGCTTGGGCAAACATTCCGTTACAAGTCACTTTACTGTTTGAATAAAAAGTAGTTTGTTGGAACCCGCTTTCACGCACCTTATTTTCAGATGGAACACTGGCGATGAGGATGGGATTGTCCTAGAAGAGTGAGACTGAAGCACACGGCAACCAGAAATGAGCGACAGAGATGGCCGGTAACAATGCGCCGCCCGCACCATTCAACCCAGCTGAGGAAGATTGGGAGTCGTACATTGATCGCTTTCTGATGTTCTTAGAAAGCAACGAATTATAGGAGATAACTGACCAGAGGAAGAGGGCTGTATTCCTCACACACTGTGGGCCCCGTTTTTAAAATGACCAAGGCACTAGCTAAACCGAGAGACGTTAAGCAGATAGCATGGCCTGAACTGAACAGACTGCTTCGAGCCCATTATGCACCTGTGGTCTCCAACCTGATCAAAAGGCACGAGTTTTACAAATGAGACCAACAGGAAGACAAGAGCGTTGGAGACTTCGTAGCAGCCCTAAGACACATCAGAGAAGCCTGCAAGTTCCAGAACATGGACGAAGCAATGAGGGACCACATGGTCCTCGGATTGAAGGACACTACACTCCAAAGCAAGCTGCTAAACAGACCGAATATCACAGTGGCTAAGGCCATTGCAGAAGCCACCGCCGCTGAAGCAGCCAAGAAATCCACAGCCACTATGTGCCAGATGAATTCAATTCCAAATCTGACGAATCAACCCAGAGAAAAGAGGGTGGAAGGAGGCAAGAAACAGCCCACAGTGACTGCTCACCGTGAAGAACTCGACTCCCTGAGTGACACTGATGACAACAATGAAGATATACATAGGCTTCAGTCGGAAAGAAAATGGTGGGAAAAAAGAAGAAGCAGGTGAGAATTCCAGTGTGCTGGATGCGGAGGAAATCACCCGTGCTCAGAATGCAGGTTCCTAGATGCCATTTGCAGAGCTTGTGAAAAATGGGGGCACATCACAAGGGTCTGCCAAAACAAAAAGAGCTATAGTCAAAAAAGATGTGGCAGCAACACCCCCTCTCCCCAGAAACAAAGAGAGACAAGCCGGAAGCAGATGGAACTGAGAGAGCAGGAACCGGCGATCGAGCAACAGAGAAAAAACACTCCAAACAATAACCATTGGAAATGCCAGGGCAGCAAACGCAAAAAAGGTCCAGATAAATGTAAAAATTGAAGGAAAGCCCTGTAAGATGGAAGTAGACTCCAGATCAAATTTGTCAATGGTATCTTGGAACACTATCAGAAGCCTGATACCAGACATCAAGCAAAGAGAACTGGAACAACAAAAAATGAAACTAAAGTACTACCAGGGAAACGGAATCCCAGTAGTGGGCCTTGGACATTTCCTAGTAGAATTTAAAAACCACACTAAAATCCTGCCTCTGACAATCGTCGACTGTGATCGCCCTAGCCTGCTGGGAATCGAATGGTTTGCGCCCCTGGGCATTGGAGTGACTGGGATCAACAGCATCGTTGCAACCAACTGGGAAGAGAGCCTGCTGCAAGAGTTCCGGGATGTATTCGATGGGACTCTAGGCAAGTACAAGGGGACCCCAATATCATTCAGCCTACACCCAAAGATAATTCCCATCAGGCTCAAAGCCAGACGCGTTCCCTTTGCCTGAAAGCCAAAAATAGACAAACAGCTTAACAAACTTATCACACAAGGGGTGTTAGAGCCAATCGACCATGCCAGGTGGGAAACACCCATCGTGACTTCTGTCAAACCAGATGGGTCAGTGCACATCTGTGGAGACTATAAGGCAACCCTAAATCATGCGCTCCAACAAAGCGCATACCCAGTACCAGTAGTGCAACACTTATTGCACTCACTAGGGGGAGGAAATTTTTTTGCAAAACTTGATCTCGCACAAGCATATCAACAGCTACCAGTTGACCCCAAAACTGCAGAGGCACAGACAATAGTCATGCACAGAGGGGCATTCAAGTGCAACTGACTTCAATTTGGTGTTAGCATTGCCCCTGGCATTTTCCAAAGCCTCATGGAGCACCTTCTAAATGGAATCAAAGGAGTCATCCCCTATTTTGATGATGTATTAGTATCAGCAAAAAATGCAAAGCAATTAGAACATAGACTAAAAGAGGTTTTGCGAAGATTCAGAGAAGCAGGGCTTAAAGTCAAGAGAGAAAAATATAAACTAGCCACTGACCAGGTCAAATTTTTAGGCTACCTGAGCAAGGTATACACCCCACTGAAA
The DNA here is from genome assembly GCA_015471245.1 of Laticauda colubrina. NCBI lineage: Eukaryota > Metazoa > Chordata > Lepidosauria > Squamata > Elapidae > Laticauda > Laticauda colubrina. Next base: position 9,558,165 of record BLBF01000065.1, on the reverse strand, counting down.
AGAAAATAAAGGTGATAAAAGACGCACCCAGACCTAAGAACGAAGCTTTCTTAGGTCTCATTAATTTCTACAATGTCTTCCTGCCCCAAAAAGCGACCATAGCTGAACCTTTACATCGATTGTTAGATAAAAAAACTATATGGAAATGGGGCCACGGGGAACAAGCAGCATTCCAGAACATCAAGGACTTATTAACTTCTAACACTGTTTTGATACAGTACAGCAACACCCTGCCTTTGACGGTCACCTGTGATGCATCACCTTTTGGAATCGGCACCATCCTGAGCCACAAACTACCAGATGGCAGAGAGGCACCAATCACCTTCTATTCCAAAAGGCTGTTAAAATTGGAAAGGAATTCCAGCCAACTAGACCGAGAGGCATCATCGCCGGCATCAAAAGATTCCACAAATACCTATATTGTAGGACATTTTCGATTATCACTGACCACAAACCCCTGCTAGGGATACTAGCAGGAAACAAACCAACCCTGAACATTCTATCACCAAGAATGACGAGGTGGTCTGAATTCTTCGCTGCATACAACTACACGCTGATCCATCGCCCAGGAAAGACCATCACCCATGCGGATGCTTTGAGCCGTTCCTCACTGCCCAACATGGAAGACGACCCAGCTTCCACCGTCTCCACTCTGCAAATTGAGTCCTGTCCGAATCTACCACTAACTGCAGCAGACGTCGCTAAGGCTACCGCGAAAGACCCGCTGACAGCTCGAATCCTGCATTGGGTAGGTAAGGGCTGGCCGGATGAGAACAAAGGTGAAACTTTTAAACCTTTTCGCATGCGACAGACTGAACTGTCTATTGAAAAAGGCTGTATACTGTGGGGGGACAGGGTGGTAATCCCAGAAAAGTTACAGGAAGAAGTGTTGTGCATGTTGCATGAGGGACACCCAGGCATAGTCAAAATGAAAGCCCTGGCCAGGAGTTACATCTGGTGGCCAGGGCTGGACAAGGACATTGAACGATGGGTGGCAACTTGCCATGACTGCCAAAAATCAAGGCCTACCCCCCCCCCCCAATGGCACCAGTCCTGGAATGGGAAACTCCCAGAGGCCCATGATCGAGACTGCATATTGACTTTGCTGGGCCTACAAAAGGGAACACCTATTTTGTAATTGTGGATGCCTCCTCGAACTTGTTAGAGGTTATCCTTATGGTGTCCACTACTACCGAGGCAGTCATGAAACAGTTAAACAGACTTTTTGCCATGCATGGACTGCCTGATGTAATAGTCTCGGACAATTAGCAGTAAACTAGCAGTAAACTAGGGCCCCAGTTTACTGCTTTCGAGCAATACTTGGCCACACAGGGCATCCGACATGCCCTGACAGCACCGGCTCATCTGGCTTCAAATGGATTGGCTGAACGCATGGTTCATTATTCTAAGGAGGCCCTAGAAAAAATGGACACAGGGGACGTGCAAGATAAATGTAATACATTATTAACCATTCAACAAATCACCTCTAGCACAACAACTAACAAAAGCCCAGCTGAGCTCCTCATGGGTAGGAAATTGCGTTCCTACCTTGATAGACTGCACCCCACCTATACCTGGGACAAACCCCCTGACTCCTCCAGTAGATATCGCTCTTTTGAAATCGGTGATTTAGTCTAGGCTAAAAACCTTACTGGGGACCCATTTTGGCTTCCAGCCACAGTTACCCAAATCACAGGGCCTCGGTCATACTGACTTGCACTAGACAACGGCAAAACATGGAAGCGGCACATCGACCAGCTTTGCTCTCGCACATTAGAACACAACACTACACTACCACCATAAACTCCAATAAACAAGCCAAAAACAACTGAGGACAAACCCAAACTAGAAACTCAAATGAAACAAAAAGAGCGCTTACCTATAGACGACCTCCAGAGAAAAAGTCTGGGAGCAGGAGAGTGAGGTGAGGCCTTCCTGGAAGGAGACAGCCAGGCCAGCTTGACCAGCCTGGACGAACCAGGAGGGAGCGGCGGAGCCACCTCAACCAACCTGAGAAACTCAGGCAGGAGCGGCAAGGCTGACTCACCCTTCCAGGAGGTTCCATGGAGAAGACGCGGAGAGAAAGCGATCCCATCCGAACAGCTTGAGGATCACGCTGAGACTGAGCTGCGCAGGTCAAGTAGGACCCACAGAAGCTCAACCTACCTGCGTAACTACCTTAAGCATGTTGGATGAAACCAAGGGGGGAGAGGTGTTGTGTATAGAACTTGGTAGACTCCAAATACCTTAAACTGATTGGCCGAAAAGGCCGTTCTAGGATTGGTTACTTCAGCTCCATTCCAATTGGCCCGCCTGACAGCGGGAACACTTCAACAACTGTCATTGGCCACAAGCCATGAGCAAGCCGCTATAAGAAAGGCTGCCGCAGCTTGGGCAAACGTTCTGTTACAAGTCACTTTACTGTTTGAATAAAGAGTAGGTTGTTGGAACCCGGTTTTGTGCACCTTATTTCCAGATGGAATACAAACTATTTTCAATTATCTCCCTCCTAATAAAAGATATCCTCAGCAATACATTTTCTGCCTGTCATTCCCACTAAAACTGAACAAATGAACAGTTAAATTTTCCATTCCTAAAAATAGGGCACAGTAATTATTTGCTTTTGTTCCCATCAAGACATTCACTGATGTCAAGGATCCAGTTGAAATGGCTGCAGTTTGTTGTCACTTTTCAGTTAGTATTAGATTTTGGTCCAGATCTGTTTAAACTTCAGCACAATATCTTTTTATTTTCTTTAATGTTTAAGCTCCTTCTGTGAGGTTGACCTATAGTGTGCAAGTTCTTTTTAAACACTTTATATACAATTTTTAAAAAAACTTCAGTTGATCCAGTCCAGAGGCAAGTGTACTTTCTTGTTTGTTTGTTTTTTCCCTTGAAAATATTTCACTTAAATTAAGTCCAGTTGCTTTTTGGAAAAAGCACCTTTGGGAACAACCCTGACTGACCTGGATGATTGTGAATCTTCACAGACATTCAATCAAGACATTGTTTAATTTCGACTTTACAGGTAGCATGGTGCGCTGAGCATGATTCTACTTTTTACAGAGGCAACAAATAAGGTCTAAGTAGTAGTAAGTAAAGGGATCAGATCCTCTCTGGACTAAGGAGAAGACAAGAATTGGGCATGTTTGGCTCTATACAGACTCTCCCACAAACAGACAAAACAGCAAAAATGGGAGGAAAATGTTGATTTTTGAAAAAAATTGGGAGCTAAATGTGAAAGAATAATTCCTATGGGTTGCCTAAAAATCTGTAAAATAGTACAAGAAATTTTTAAAATTAATTTTAAGAAATTTTATTTTGTCCTGGTCCATGACTGTAATAAAGATTGAATTAAATTCAGATATATCCCATGGGAAAGTTTTATTGATTGAAAAATGGGCAGCTGATAAGAGAGGACCTGAAACATTTGTTTATAACTGGGAAAAGATTTCTTCTGCTGTATTTCTTAGGAAAAAAAGGATAAAAAATTATAACTTGTAAAATTGAACGTTTTTATTAATATACATACATGCATGCATGCATACACACACACACACACAGATTGGGGTAGATTTCAAGAGACCTTTGCTGATTAGGATTGAATGAACGTCTTAAAAATTATCTGATGTCTCTATATTAAGAATCTAGTTTTAAAATTAATATACAAGGGCGATTCACAAAATAGATTACTTCTTCGTCTGTAGCAAGAAGGGGCGGTGCTAGCATGGCCATCTTTGGTCTGTGCATCTGCCGCTTAGTCTGCATCTAGTTGTGCTAGTGGGAGGTTCGTATCATTGCCTGTTATTTCATAGCAAACGTTTGAAATGTGTTCTGCAATTGAAAATCCCGTGAGTTGTGAGGTGCGATCAGTGATAAGATTTTTGTTGGCAAAAAACCATAAACTGATTGAAATTTTTTGGCAACTGTGTGAAGTGCATGAGGACAACTGCATCACTGAAGGTGGAGTGAGCCAATGGTGCATTAAGTTTAAAAATGGATGAACTATCGTTCATGATGAACAGTGGTATGGACGTCCGAGCACTGTGACTGATGAACTGGTCGCAAAAGTTGATGACAAGATTCGTGAAAACTGCCGTTTCACAGTAACGGAACTTTCACTTAGTTTTCCACAAATTTCACGCAGTTTGTTGCATGAAATTGTTACACAAAAGCTAGGCTACCACAAATTTTGTGCAAGATGGGTGCCAAAAATCCTGACAGAAAACCACAAGAGTCAGCGTATGGCTGCATCATTGACATTTCTGTACTCTTACGACAAAGATGGAGATTCATTTCTTGATCGAATCGTAACTGGAGACGAGACTTGGGTCAAACATGTGAACAGCGAGACCAAATTGCAGTCTATGGAGTGGAGGCACACAAATTCCCCCCAAAAACCAAGAAAATGTTTGCAAACGTTCTCTGCAAGGAAGATTATGGTGACTGCTTTTTGGGATAGGGAAGGTGTGCTTCTTATTGATTTTCTGGAACATGGTGCAACAGTAAACTCTGTGAGGTATTGTGAAACGTTGCAAAAACTAAGAAAAGGAATTCAGAACAAGCGGAGAGGAAAGTTAAGCTCAAAAATTTTGTTTTTGCATGATAATCCCCAACCATACACAGCAAATCGCCCTCGAGAAGTCCTGAATGCTTTCAAGTGGGAGATTTTTCCTCATCTGCCCTACAGCCCCGATCTTGCACCAAGCGACTACCACTTGTTTCCGAGGATGAAGTCCTGGCTTGGAACACAGAGCTTTGACGATGCAGAACTGCAGGTGGGAGTGACTGACTGGCTCAAATCTCAGAAGCTGAATTTTGTGACAATGGAATTACAAAGCTTGTTCACCGCTGTGATAAGTGCCTCAATTTGTTCAGTGAATATGTTGAAAGGTAGTATTTAAGTGTCACTTTCAAGTGTATATAATAAATTTTGTTTCCTACACTCTGTTTTTTTTCTATCGCAAAACGTAATCTATTTTGTGGATAGCCGTCGTATTACAGGTTTATTGGTATAACTCTTAATATGTCTGACTCACAATTAACGTGATGCCAGAATCTTCCAATTTCCTGAAATAACATTTTTTATGAAATACGTTTTTAAAAAATTAGACTACTTGAATATATGAGGAACTCCTATAATACTGCAGAATGACAGAAAGTTGTTTTGTTTTTCTTTTCACTGTTACACATTTCTCCATATCCTCTCTCTTTACATTTTCTGGCTCCAAGGAAGGAATTATTTTGTGAAATCTCTCGATGTGTAATGGAGGTATATGAAGAACAAAGATACACCAAAGTCTGTTTTTAATCTCTCTCTTTGAATTTGTTTTTTAATGCTATCTGAAATGGCTAAAGGTATAGATAGTCCTTGATTTATGATCACAAGTGAACCCAAAACTTCTGTTGTTAAGCAAGACAGATGTTAAGTGAATATTATGTCGGGGTAGGATTCAAAAATCCCAGCAACCGGTTCACTGCCCGGTTGCTGGGTGGGTGTGGCCATGGTGTGCATAGCCTATCAGAACTTCTGGGAGGGGCATTTTTCACCTTCCCAAGGGTTCAGAGGCTTCCCCCGGAAGCCAGAAACAGGTCTATTTCCAGACATCTGGTACTTCCGGGACGGCTGTTTTCAAGGGTCCAGAGGCCTCTCCCAGGCCTCTGGGAGGGTGAAAAAGACCTCCCCTGGGCTCTGGAGGCCCTCCAGAATCCAGAAACAGGCCCATTTCTGGACTTCCAAAAGACCTGCTTTTCCCTCTCCCAGAGCATCCGTGCAGACCCTGCACTTGCCTGCACTGAAAATGGGCCAGGTGGGTTCCTGTGACCAGATATGGATGAACGGAGGCGCTGAAGCTCGCTTTGGGTTTCACGGTATCTCCTGTTGCTGTTGGAGTGACCCTTAGGGGTGCACACATCTTGTAGAGAAGCATGCCAGTATGAGGAGACTCAAGTCATGGTGTGGAGAAGGTGATTCTCATTGCGACGCAGAGAGACCCTGTAGAGACCGACATCAAGAGACCATCAGTAATGGCAGTCCTGAAGTCTGGATCATTACATACAAGAGGAAGCGAGTGAGTGACAGACTGGTGAACGAAGTGGTGAATGAAGAGTGCGAGTGAAAGAATTTGTGATCCTGATTGAGTGTTGAATATTGGAGAACCTTAGTTGGAGTGAAGCCCGAAAACAGCAGCCAAAGTAGATACGAATGGCGGTGAAAGTGAAAGTGGTTGTGAGATGAAAGAGGGTAAAGACTCGAGTCATCGGATCGAGAAGATAAGAGAATCGGAGGAACCTGAGTGACTGACAATAATGGGGGGGGGGAGAAAGAAAGAACAAGTTTAATTTTAGGGAAGTTTGAGAGATTTGGACTGTGGATTTTGGGAAAACTGGAAGGACGAACTTGAGATTGGGAGAGATCTGAAGTAACAAATTAGTCTTATTACAACTTTAAATATTCCAACTAATTGTGATTACTATAGATAAACTAATTAATTATTGTATAGAAAGGTTGATATATTTTCATTTAGATTTGTAAGTATTTGAAATATTATTTTATAACACTATTTTGAGATTAGGGATTTATAGCATTTACAGATATACAGATTAATAGTGCTTAAATTTAAATAGAGGAATTTGATATATTATTAAGATCTACAAATCCAGGTATTTGATTTAGAAAATAGCTCTAAAATTCTTCTGGAGAATATATATATTGACAAGAGAGGTTAACCCTGTAACATATCATATTAATTAGAATAGTGGCCATATATAGCTGATACTTCTCAATAGCAAATGCTAATTTGAGACAACATATTTAGTATAATACAAAAACAAAAACAAATTTTACAAGAAATGACCTCTATGACTAACACAATGCTTAAAACTGGGATGAAGACTTATTTAATATAAACAACTGCAATGCCATTGCCCTCAGTGATGGCACAAAAGACAATTGAAAAAACTCTACCTGGAGAGAAACAACCCGTCATCATGAATGCTAATATCCAATGAACCCTTCTTACTTTACAAGAATCCATGCTGAAACTTCAGGAAATAATGGTGAAAAATCAAACTGAAACAAGAGCTGACACAAATGAATTAAAAGAAGAGATGGGGAACTTAAAGGTAGAAAAAATAAAATTAGACATCTTAAAGCTGGATCAAAAAATTGAAACAATACAGCAAGCACTAGAAATGAATGAATCAACAATAAAGAAGGTTGAGAAAAGGATGGAACAAACAGAAAAGAAGCTGGAAATGGTTGGTGAGCAATTAAGAAACGTAAGTAAAGAAACGGACGATTCCTTGTTATATCTGGAAATGGACAAGGACACAGCATATTTGAGATTCCAAAACATAATGGAATCTAAAGAAGAGGATTTGAAACAAGTGATGGCAGGAATATTAGCAGACCTATTGGAAAAAGATAAGGGTGATATCCTGAAAGAGCTAGATGAATATACAGAGTGAGCAAAAATTATGCAAGATGACATAAATATCCAAAAGAGGTCCATGTGAGATTTGCCAGAAGGAAAGTTTGAGAAGTTATATATAAAATTTCTAGAGAAGAAACAATTACATATAAAGGAAAAGAAATCTTGGTGCTTAAACAAATCCCAAGAAGAGTGAAAGAGCAGAGATTATAAAATTTGGCGAATCAATTAAACCAAAAAGGCATCATATTCAGATGGCTAATTCCAGAGGGAATGCTAATCACATGGGAAGAAAGGAAAATGAAAGTAGACTCCATGGAAAAAGCCCAAGAATTCTATGAACGATTGGTAGGCCCTGAAGAATAGAGTAGTAGAGACAAATTCGAAACAAATTTGCAAGATGACCAAGACTATCAAAAGAATATAGATGGGAATTATAGGAACATGAAAAATATACAACATCAAGAGAGAGAAGAATCGAAGATGCACAATCAACCACAAAGAGAGACAGGAGTAACTACAAGACAAAGAGCAAGAGTCAATTAGGTGATGGACGAAGAAAAGAAAATATTATCAATTAACATAAATGGCCTAAAGTCTAGGATAAAAAGAAAAAGAATACTAACCAAACTAATGAAACAAAATGCAGATATAATATGTTTACAGGAAACTCATATAAGGAAGGAAGAAGAAAAATATCTAGAATGCCCCAAGCTAGGGAATTTGTATACATCGCCAGCATATTTTAGGAAAAAGAAAGGGATAGCAGTATACGTGAAGGATGACATGAAAGCAGAGCTAAATTGGACAGACCCCAATGGAAGAATTCTGGTGTTACAAAGTTGGATTAAATCAATTCCAATTCTATTAGTGGTAATTTATGCTCCTAATGATAACCAAAATGATTTTTTTAAACAATTACATGGAAAAAATAGTAGAATTAGAGAAAAGGAATATTTGTATCTTGGGGAATTTCAGTGCTATTGTGGACCATCAGAAAGATCACAGTAGCGGGGGGGAAAAGAAGAAACAAAGAACTACCGAAAACATGTGAGGAAATGACGATTGAATTAAATTTGATAGACACGTGGAGGAAATTAAACCCTGAGAAATAGCAATTTACATTTTACTCTAATCCTCATCATGATATGGTATGGATGAATGGTGAGCTAGTAAATGAATCAAAAGAGATTGAAATTTTACCAAATGAATGGGCAGATCACAATCCAATTCAGATAGTGTGGAAAGGTGGGGAAAAACCAAGGAAAAAGTGGACTTTAAATACACAGCTAATTTAAAGAGAAAGAATTTATGAATAGACAAGGAGGAATCAGACTATTTCTTGAAAGAAAATAACAATTAGGCAACTATGAAACAGAATATTTTGGATATAATCAAGGCAATAATAAGAGGCACAATGATGTCATACACCACTAAAAGAAATAAAGAAAAATATGCCCAACAAAATAAATTAGAACAAAGAATCAAAGAATTAAAAATTCAGCTACAAAACACCCCAAAAGATTGTAAATTAAAAAATCAGATGATAATTACTAAACATAAATTAAATTTAATCGAACAAGAAGGAATGGTTTCAAAGTTGAATACCGCTAGACAGATATTCTTTGAACAGGCCAATAAATCAGGAAGGTGGTTGGCCTATAAACTTAAAAAAGAAAAACAAAAAAGATTGATTTACCAACTACTAGATGAAAACGGGGATGCCCAACAAGGAATAGAACAGAAAAAAGAAATTGCATGTAAATTTTTTGAAGATCTTTATCTTCAAAGGAGGAGATAAAGAAGAGATAAAGGAGATAAAGACAAAGAAGGAGGTAAACGAGGACATGATAAGAAATTATTTGAGTACTACTAAAGATAAAATAATCAAGGAGGAGATGAAGGAAATGTTAACTAGAGACATTACGTGGCCCGAGTTAAAAACAGCAATAGAAAACCAAAAGAACAATAAAACCCCAGGACCTGATGGGATATCAGGGGAACTGTATAAGAAAATAGGAGAACAAATAGGACCTCTCATGGTGGAAGTATATGATGAGGTTCTTGCAGCAAGAATGCCGGATTCATGGGAGGAGACACTGGTATCGTTGATCCCGAAAGAAGACTCAGACTTACGACTTATACAAAATTATAGACTAATTTCCCTGTTAAATACTGATTATAAAATATTTACTACAATTATAGCAAATAGATTAAAAAAATATTGAATGGATATATATATAAAGATAAAAATGGATTCCTTCCCAATAGACAAATTAGGAATAATTTAAGAATAGTGCTAAATATTTTGGAATACTATGAAGCCCATCCAGAAAAACAAATAGCCCTTGTATTCTTGGATGCACAGAAGGCCTTTGACAATCTAAATTGGCAATTGCTAATCCAACAAATTTACAATATGAGTTTAGGCACTAAATTTGAAAACATTGTGACTATAATTCACAAAAGGTGAATATTAATTAAGTTAATATATTAATATATTAGAGTACACGCGCTCAATAAAAATAGAGAAAGGAGTTAGGCAGGTATGTCCACTATCTTCCCTTACACAAATAAGACAGAACCCAGGAATAAAAGGAGTAAAAATTAAGAAAGAAGAATATAAACTCCAGTCATTTGCAGATGATATGATTTTTTTCATAGAGAAACCAATTGAAACAGGTTAAGAACTATTGAAAGAGTTAGATCAATTTGGGAAAGTTGCAGGACTTAAAATCAATAGGGGAAAAAACGAAATTAAGAACTAAAAATTTAACAGAAAAACAGAAATTAAAATTGGAAAGGATAATGGGATTACAAATGGTAAAAAAAGTTTCTTAGGAATTTGGTTGACAGCTCAATGCAAAACCCTAATGGAAAATAATTAAAATAAACTATTACAGCAAGTCAAAAAAGATTTTGAGATATGGGTCAAATTGCAAATCTCCTTACTAGGGATGATTGCCACTATAAAAATGAACATTCTGCCCAGATTTATTTACTTATTCCAAACAATACCAATAAAAATACATAAAGATTACTTTGTGGAACTTAACAAGATAATCACCAAATTTATTTGGCAAGGGAAAAAACCGAGGATAAACCTAAAGGCAATGCAAGATATGAAGAGCAAGGGGAGGTTTGGTACTCCCAAATTGGGAAATATAGTATAGTGTAGCCTCCTTACTTTGGCTGAAAGAGTAGGCAAACCTGTCAAATAAAAGAATCTTATTTCTAGAAGGCCACGTCTTACAGAGGGTGTGGCATGCATTTTTATGGGACACTGGAAAAATCAAACAGAATTATTTCCACAGACATAATTAGAGACTCCTTAATGGCTAATTGGAATTAAAAAAAAAACATTATTTAAAAATCCCAATCTGGATCTCAACAATAGAGGCGATGATACATCCAAATCATTTAGATCTTAACAAAATGATAAAATACAAAGACCTTCTTGATGTGCAAGGAACTTTAAAATCATGGCAAGATCTCCAAGAACAAAGGCTACAAGTAGACCAGTGGGTTTACCTGAAAATTCAAAATAGATAGTCAGGATAAGAAAAATTTTGGAATTTATGCTAAGCCACAACAATTAAATAAAATCCTATTAGAGCCAGATAAAAAAATATAACTAAATTTTATAATTATTTATTAGAAATAGAATTAGAAGAGGAAGTAGTCAAAGGCAACAAGATAGCTTGGAGTAGAAACATAGGACGTAGCATTACATTATTAGAATGGGAAAAAGTCTAGACAAGGAATAATAAAATTACAAAATCAGCAACATATAAAGAAAATGCCTATAAAATGTTTTATAAATGGCACCTCTCAAGCGAAGATGTCTCCTAAGATGAATCCGAATTGCTGGAAATGTAAAAAGAAACACAGAACATTCTTTCACATGTGGTGGTCCTGCATTGAAGCTCAAAGATACTGGCACAGAATAAAAAAATGGTTAGAGGAAAGAACGGTGGAGCAAATTGAATTAAAACCAGAATTCTTCTTACTGGGGATATTTAATTGACAAATTTCTAAAAAAGTCAAATATATAACACTGCACATTCTTACTACAGCCAGAATAACCTTTGTACAGTGTTTGAAAAAAGCAGATATTCCAACAGAGGAAATGGTCATTCAAAAAATAACAGCCTGTGCAGAGATGGATAAATTAACCTTAGCACTTAAGGAAAAGAAACATCAGAATATTATAAAAGGTGGGAATGCTGGTATGACTGGATAGAACAAAATAGAAAATATATTAGCAAACACTGTAAAATGTAAAAGAGGTAGTAATTATATACTCGCAATAAGATGTATTTGTAAATATGTCACCAGTACTGGTAACAAGCAAGGAACCATAAGGCTAGGTCCCACTGGCCGACGGATGCAAAATGTATGCAAAAAGGACACAGCGGCCGAGCAAAAATTCGGGGGTGGCTCCATCCGTTGTTATCCACTCCAAAAAGTGCCCCAAATTTGCATAAACAGAACGGAAAAGAACAGAAAGGAACAGATGGGGGTAATACATAGTGAGGATGTTAAGCGGATGTTCGTAGGAAGCCTAGCGGATGGAAGCGGATGACACATCCGAAGGGCTTCCAGGGGAGAATTGCGAAGTGAACGCATAGCGGAAGGAACGGATGCGTAGCGGATGATGTGGATGCATCACGGACGCCTATAGGATGCATAGTGAATGCATAGCAGATGCATAGCGGATGCATAGTGGATACAAAGTGGATGCATAGTGGATACAAAGCGTTCACTGTGCATGTGGGGAGTATGGATTGTGTCAGCTCCGCGGATATAAAAGGATGCTGCTCGCAAGCAGTCAGCATTCAGAGGAAAGATGTGCTGCCACAGACATCTTCGAATAACACCATGGTTCATCAGTCAGGGAAGAAGAGAAAGCCTGTGCCTACTCCTGCCAGCCCTGGCAAGAAGGACAGAACCACCATACCACCCCGTGGCATGGACTCTGAAGCTACTGGTGCTTCTGCTGGTGCTGCTGGTGTTGCTGCTGCTGGTGCTTCTCCTGCTGGTGCTGCTGGTGCTGCTGGTGTTTCTCCTGCTGGTGCTGCTGGTACTGCTGGTGCTTCTCCTGCTGGTGCTGCTGCTGCTACTGGTACTTCTCCTGCTGCTGCTGGTGGTGCTGCTGCTGCAGCTGGTACTTCTCCTGCTGGTGCTGCTAGTGCTGCTGGTGCTGCTGGTGCTTCTGGTGCTTCTGGTGCTTCTGGTGCTTCTGGTGTTTCTCCTGCTGCTGGTGCTGCTGGTGCTGCTGGTGCTGCTGCTGTGGTGGACCAGCCACAAGGCCCTCAAAGCCCTGCTGCTCAAGCCCCTGCCAAGGGAGGAAGAGGCAAGGGAATGAGAAGGGAGAGAGGAAACAGTACTCCATTTCCAAGGACCATGAGGAGGAGGTGCTGGAATGGCTGAGGGAGAACGAGTACCTGTGGAGAAAGGGCCACAGACTCTATCGCGACACCAAGAGGAAGCAGGCAGCTTGGAGACACAAGGCAGAGAGCCTGGGCTACACTTCAGACCTACTCCTGGGATGGTGGAAGCACATGCAAACCTGGTATGGCAAGCTACACCTCAAGAAATCTGACCAGGCCGCTGTCAAGCTCACTGAATGGGAAATGTACGTCATGGCCAAGTGCAGCTTCCTGGAGGGTGAGGTCCGCCACCGAGGAGCAACCCTTCTGACAACCCTCTCCCTCAGACAGCCCATAGACAGCCAGTCCTCTTCCAGCCAGGAGACAGCGACCGTGTCCAGGCAGGTGTCTTCGGAGGGCCCCATGGCAGAGACCACCCCGACAGCTGCACTCCCCATGCCAGAGGACGTGGAGGATCCCCTTCACAAATGGAGGAAGAAGTGGCAGTCACCAGTGACCAACCCACACCCACACCCAGCTCCACCTCCACAGAAGCAGGCAGAGAGGCAGACTGGAGGGCCAGAGCCACACTGTCTTGTTGGAGATCAGGGACACAATCAAAACCAGCACAGATCTTCTCTCTCAGCTGGTCCACAGCGACATACCATCCTCGAACCGGAAGTCCTTCATCACCTACGTGAGCCAGATCCTGAGGAACCTGCCCAAGGCCCAGTACCAGGAAGCAGAAGATCACAACACTTCTGCACAACCCTAAAGGCCCAGCTGAAGCTGCTCCTACCCAGTCCAGGTCTGCTCCTCCACCCCAGGCGATGTCACAGCCCTTCCACGGCTTTCAACAGCCCCTCACCTACCAAGGCTACGACTACCAGGGCTTCCCACAGCAGAGGCAGCCCTTCCAAGTCCAGACCCAGGTTCATCGCATGCCACAGATACCTCACCTTGCCCAACTGCAGACCAGACAGCCCCACTACACTCCTCCTTCCTCCACCCCACAGCCAAGCCCATCAATGGATAATCTGTCATCAGTCTTGGGCCTAACATCCCAGGTCCTTGATCAAGGGCCTCTCAACCTCACAGGACTGAGTCAGCTCTCTGAGAGCTTCCTGAACACACCATCCCCTGTTGTACTCTCGGGGCCAAGCACCCCAATGGTGCCTCAGACCAGCACTCCAGCCACAGCCACCTCCACAGTCCCTGGCCGCTTGACAGCTGAGACCATGGACATGCCTCAGAGTGACTGAGAATAGTGCCAGAGACTGAGTTGTTACCTGTTCACTTTATCTTTGCTTAAAGACACTTTACTTGGTTCATTTTGTTTTTTTAATAAAATCATACAGTTTACTTAAGACAGTTACTAATAAAGGTTATCTTTGCTTAAGACACTTGGTTCACTTTATCTACTTAATGAAGTGTTGGTGAAAACTTTGAAAAAATCGTTTAGCCTTTGCATGCTTTTGGGATGGGTAAGAATAGCTGTGGGATAGGTAAGGATAGTTGTGGGATGGGGAAGGATAGTTGTGGGATAGGTAAGGATAGCTGTGGGATAGATAAACCTCCAGTGTAACCATAGTGGGACTGTATGGTCCACCCTCCCAGCTGCCACACATATGGCCCTTTTTTATCAATAACAATTTATTCATTGATCAACACATTTCAAAACAAACAAAGCTCTTTATTAATGTCCTATTCATTGTAGGGCCACTCAACATACATGGCACAATCTCATCAGTGTGGAGAAGGCAGAGCTTCGTCTCGGTGCTACAGCTGAGATCTCGGGGCTCTGAGATCGCAGCTGATATTTTCGCCCCTGGTCGGTCCTAACGGACCTAAACCATCCCGTAGAGACGGGGATTGTGAAGGGCACAGTCCCAGGATCCCAGAGATATCGCAAATCTCTGGTTTGATCCGGGAGAAGCCCTTTTGCTGGCGGTGGAAAGGCAGCCTCCAAAGCTGCTGAAGTCGGGACAGCTCCGAAAAGAAAGTGGCTGGAGCGAGCGTGTGTCGGTTGGGTGAGAAACTTATTTTGTATTGCAAATTGGTTGAGACCTGAAAGGATATCCTGAACAAAGAAGAAACCTGTGGCGTTATTTTTGTCTGACTGGAATCTGGTTGAGCGGCGTTTTTTAAGTGATGTCAAATTGAGGCTTGGATTCTTTCCTTACTATTTTTTTTTCTGAGGACTTTAATGTGACTTTGTAGGTAACCAGATTGAATTTTTTCTTATATATATTTTTATGCTTCTTTTGATTTTTTAATTTTCTTTAGGATAGAGGCCCCCTTTGATTTTTTTTTCTTTTCCTCTGAGTTTTGTATACATTATTCTTCTTTCTGGCTGGGGGGGAAAAAGTATTAAGAGATCTTGCAACACTGCCAACTAGAGGCTTGAAAGTACTTTATTTGAATTGGGGAGAAATGTATAAACACTCCTTCTCAAGGACATTTTAATGTGATAAGATGGAGGGAGAGCAGAGAAAAATATTATTACAGGTGTTTTCCTGGACTCTTATCAATATTTCAACACTTGAGGCTTGGCTTTGAAGCTGCTGGAGAAGAGAGTCATTATAAGAGCCTTGGATAAATAAATAAAGTGCAGTGTGCAGTCTATATATATATATATATATGCTGTTCAGCTTCCTTCGGGTATTATCCCACGTCATTGTAGTTCTCTTAAAGTTGTAGCAATGTTTCAGCAGAATCTCATCTGCCATCATCAGGCTTCTGTATGGATATAAGGTCTTACAGCTCCTGGTTTTAAATTTGAGGCTGGTCCATTCTGATTGGTTGGGAGCCTGGACCTGTTTCATTGGACTTGGAGTTTGATTGATTGGTGTTCCTGGTTTCTTCTGTCTGTTTTGTGGCTTTGATTGGCTGGCAACAGTCTGTTCTTGTGTTTTTAACCCTCTACTTTGGGATAAGATCAAACAACTTACAACTTGGAGAGCTGAAACTGAAAATACTTACAAAAATGATAAACTCTCAAAAAAACTGAAATAATTAGAAAATGACAAGAAAATTCCCAATAACCCACAACAACACCTGAAACAACTAGTATACAACGTTTCCAACAGAGAACTCAACAAAACAGAAACAGATGTCCTATCCAAAGGATTCAATTATGCCATAGCACCCAAAAAAATCCCAACAGAATCCATCATATGTGCAGTAGAATCCAGCCTAACCAAATTAAATACAGATGAAGCTGACAGAATAAGACACCAGGTTACTCACATCTTATGCACAACGAAACCACCCAAAAATAATTTGCAAAAAGATGAATTCAGAGCGTTACAAACCCTGAAAAATGATAACAGCATAATAATACTCCCAGCAGACAAAGGAAATGCCACAGTAGTAATGGACAGAAAAGACTATGAAACAAAA
>BLBF01000065.1:9520064-9536958 GCA_015471245.1 Laticauda colubrina | reverse complement strand
ATAGTTTGGGTTTGTGGGTGGCATTAGCCAGGGCTCTGGATTCGAATATATATACTTGTGAAACCTCTACTCGCCAGCCTTTTTGTATATTTCAACTCTAGTAATATTTTTATTTTTGCTTTTTATTTTATCCTTTTTCTTCTCTGGTTTTTTGGGCCTTTTTATTATTGGATTTTTCCATTTTGGATCATAATTGACTTCTCTTTCAGATGGATTGAAGGTCAAAAAGAATTTGAAGTTTTTTGAAGCATTAAAATGAAAAAAAAAGTGAGAAAAAGAAGAAAGTGTTAAATGAAATAGACTGTGTGTATTTGGATTGCTTGGTGACTTTGGGACTTTTGGAAATTCTTATTTGAATGATTAAAATCATTTGGGTCGTTTAAATTTATTTATTTTTTATTTTTTACAATGGCATTACTTATGGATGAACTGAAAATGGAATTTATAAAATATAATCAAGAGAAACAAGAAGGGAAGGATTCTTTTGGCTCTATTTTTCATTTTTTAGAAATGGCAATTTCTACATATGAGAATGGATGATGTGGAAGAGCAAGACCAAGGGTGAAGAGGTGCTAGACTCATACTGAGATCCAGGTGATTTTCTCCCCCTTTTTATAGGAAATATCAGTTTTCCGCTAGGTGTCCTTCTACATACTCTAGGCATACTCCAGACATCCTAAATATCCGAGATACATCCCAGATACAAACGTTTGTCTGTTTTAATGCTTTATATACGAGATGCATCCGCTTACATTCTTTCTATTTCCGTGCTACTAATGCTGTGTGGACGTTCCGTGTACCTTTCGCTTCCTCCCTCTTTCCGTTTTCAGCTGCAGTGGATGTGAATTGCGAGGACGCCCAGAGGATGCAGAGAGGATACAGCGGATGTTTAACGGATGACAATGGACGTAGAACTTTTGTTTTCCGTATGTGTCACGGATGTACATCGTACGCAGCAGAAAGTTCATCCGCTCAAAAAGTTTTGTGCAGCTCAAAACTTATTGCGCGGATGAAATCTCAGTGGACGGATGCTCGACGGATAGAGCGTATGAAACACATATGCCGTGAGTACACAACAGATGCATCGCATTTTCCAACGGATGGCAAGCTTTTTTGTCCGTTTTACATCCATAAAAGAGTTTGGAAACAATAGACTACAAGATTATTAACTGGAATTGGATAATTTAATTATATTATTCCAGTTTGTTGTATTTCATTCTGAAACTGTGCAGTTTTAAAGTGCCAAATAGCTGAATTCACAATTGGCTGATTTAGATCCTGAGGTCATCATTAGATATCCTTGGTTTTGTGCCTAAGTTGTTTGCTGGTGTTTTTGGTGGATAATTTTTTAGTCATCCATGGCAGCCAAGAAAATCATGAACACCCTTATGTCAACTGTAAATCAGGTTTCAGAATAACAAAGTTGGAAGGGATCTTTGAGGTCTTCTCGTCCAATCCTCTGCTCAGCTCAGGCAGGAAACCCTATACCATTTCAGACAAATGGCTGCCCAATCTCCTCTTAAAAATCTCCAGTGTCAGAGCATTCATAACTTCTGGAGGCAAGTTGTTCCACTGGTTAATTGTTCTTACTGTCAGGAAATTCTTCCTTAATTCTGGGTTGGTTTTCTCCTTGATTAGTTTCCATATGTTGCTTGTCTGCCTTCAGGTGCTTTGGAGAATACATTGACTCCCTCCCTCTTCTTTGTGGCAGCCCCTCAGATACTGGAAAACTGCTATCATCTCACCACTAGTCCTTCTTTTCATTAAACTAGACACACCCAATTCCTGCAACCATTCTTCATATGTTTTAGCCTCCAGTCCTCTAATCATTTTGTTGTTCTTCTCTGCACTCTTTTAAAGAGTCTCCACATCTTTTTAATATCACGATGAGCAAAACTGGATGCAATATTTCAAGTGTGGTCTTTCCAAGGAATTATAAAATGGCATTAACATTTGTTGTTGTTGTTTCTTTCCTTTATCTCCTGTAGGCCACCAACATGCACTTTGGAGTATTGATATACTTGCTAAATAACATAGTTATTTGCACTTTAATCTGACTTACTTTTCTCTCTTTTAAATGATGTCAATGGTTTACCAAACCATTGCAAACTGGCATGTAGAATGGATTGATTGATAATTTTTAACATTCCTAAACGTAAAGATAAAAGGTGTCTTTGCATATAAGATGGGTCTTGGGGTTCTCTCTTTGAATGAGAGGAATCCTTTTTTAATCAGAAGGATCAGATTATCATGTCTTCTCCTGCTGCAAATGCTCCTTTTGCTTCTTCTTCTTCTTCTTGGTAATTTATCATGCAAAAATCATACAGTGTAAATGAGATTTAAGCCTGGATCATTGACCCATAGCAGGTGGAAAGTTATCCTTTTCTTGCCTTCAATTTATCTTTGAAATTCTTCTCATCTGGTGCCATCTGATAGGAAGAGAAGGTTTTTTTGTTTCCTTTTCTCCCATATAATTTCCCATAAGATCCATGCATCAGATAGACAACTAGAAAGATTGTTGATTTTGGATGCTACCATTCCTACAACCCAAAGTGAATAACATCTGCTATTGTTAAACATTGGAACAATGTCAACACATAGTAATGACTCAGATAAGGCTATGTAGGGCATAGAGAGAAAGAAATGTATAATTCTTAACATCTAGAATGTAGAATTTTAGCAGCTCTGATCCAGCAGCTGTATCTCAGGTCACTCAACAAAGTATTAGAAATTAAGTCCTCTATATCTAGCAAGTCTGTCTATATTTGTATTAAAAGCATCTGCAAAACTAATCAAAGGGTGCTTCTGGGTTGCTGATGACAATACCATTATCCTGGGGCACCCTATTGCCCAAAGTAATGCAATCTTCAGAGAGGCTCCCTTCATGACCCACATATCTAGAAAATGAGAAGGATCAATGTAATATCCTTAGGAACAAAAATATCTCCAAGAGACTTTTGTGGTTATCACCAAAGCAAAATAATTATTTATATACCTAGCACTATTGCTCTCATGTGATCTCAACAAGAATGCGAACATCTAATGGGATTTTGATCTCCTATAAAACATTGCAGTTCTTCTAATCCAGATTAACTGAAGAAAAAATAAACTATACTCTGAGGGAAGACTTTTTGTGACTGTAGGCTTAGTTACAGGAACTTGTTTTAACAGACAGATTAACAGAGTTGGAAGGGACCTTGTAGGTTATCTCCAACCCCCTGCCCAAGCAGACCCTACACCATTTCTGACAGATGGAAGTCCAATCACTTCTTAAAAACCTCAAATGATGAAGCTCCCATTGGTTGATTGTTTTCACTGTCAGAAAATTTCTGCTTATTTCCAGGTCGAATCTCTCTTGTTCAGTTTCTATCCATTATTCCTTGTCTGGCCTTGTCTGACTTTTTTGGGGTAAACTATACGGGGTAGCCATAATTCTGTGGTTGAATTATTGCTTTCCATGCAGAAGATATCTGATTTGAAGACTCTGAAAAAATGTTCCTTGAATCCCATGGAGTCACTGCCAGGATGGGATTCAAATTTCTTAACAACTGTTTCTGTAGGCATGGCCTAATTTGTGGGTGTGGCTTGATGGTCATGTGACTGGGGTGGGAGTGGCTTGCTGACTGGGCATGGCTAGGTGGCCATGTGACTGGCAAACCAAATGTAAGTGGTCCTCGCTTAATGACCAGGTCCTCCCTTAATGGCCAGTTGCTTAGCAAGTGTTTTTTGCCACTTTCTGAAGCCTGGAGAGCCCTGGAAAGGGCAGGGCAAGGCCCAGGCAGGTGGCCATGTTACTGGCAAACCAAATGCAAGTGGTCCTTGCTTAAAGACCAGGTCCTCACTTAATGGCCAGTTGCTTAGCAAGCGTTCTAATTTACGACTGACCTCCACAGAGCTATTTGGCCTATTTTTGGTGTTTTGACAGACACACACATACACACTTTTAACCCTGCTATTCTTTGATCTCCAGCAGGAGATACTGTAAGGATCTCCTGCTGGAGCAGGGGGTTGGACTAGATGACCTCCGAGATCCCTTGCAGGCCAGCCCTAGATTGCTGTGCTGCTTCAAAGTCTTCAGAAGCCAGGGTTTATGTCCTTCCTTCCACTCTTTTTCTCTCTCTCCCTCCCTCCTTCCATGTATTTATCTATCCATCCATATATCTCATTTATTTCCTCCTGTCTCCCTCCTTTTTTTTTCTTTCCCTTTCTTTCTGCCCTTTCCTTCCACCCCTTTTCTTTCTTTCACTTCCTTTCTCTCTCCCTTTTTCTTTCTTTCCCCTTTTTCTTTCTTTTCTTTATTGTATCTTCCTTTTCTCTTTTTCTCTTACTTTCTTTCTCTCTCTCCTTTCTCTCTTTCCCTAACTTTCTCTCTCCTCTTTCTGTATCCCCCACTCTTTCTCTCTCCCACCTCCCTCTCTCCCTCTTTCTCTCTCTCTCTTCCTGTCCCTTCCTCCTTCTCTCTCTCCTTCGAAAGCTAGGAAGCCCACCTGAGAGCCCACCCAGAGCCCACCATCTGCCTATCAGAGAATAAGCCTGCAGGCAGGGACTGTACTTTTTAATCTTTGTGGAGGGTCTTAAAAAGAATAAATTCAATGAACAGAAATAAATGAGGCAGTTTAGAAACAAGAGGATGATCAGAGCAACCCCAGTTCTACAGTATCATAGAACAAGAACAACCCAGAAGAAAGGCAATAGCAGGAAGGAAGGAAGGAAGGAAGGAAGGAAGGAAGGAAGGAAGGAAGGAACCACCCTCCTGAGGGCTGCAGAATCATGCAGATTGGTGATCCTTCCTAGACCCAACTGATGCTTCTTATTGTATCTACAGTACATGAGTTTCAGTCCCAAAGATGTTCCTTCTCCCCAGGAGCCCAACCTTCAATTCTGGATGAATACTTCTGCACCCTTTCACTCTTTATTCCTCAACATCCTTCTTACATTGGATCACAAGCTATTGAACCAGATCAGAATCAAGAACAACAGTTGCAGTTATGCTGCAACGGTCATAAGTCATGTCACTTTTTTCAGTGCCATTGTAACTTTGAATGGTCACTAAATGAACTGTTGTAAGTCAAGGATTACTTGTACAAAAATGCAAAAAGCTTTTTTGCTTGCAAAAAGCTGCCCTACACACCAATCATTAGAATAAAAATACATGCAAGCCAGAGTTACAAATCAGGCAGGGTGCCAGATCACCTTGAAGAATGAAAATATTTAAAATGCAGTGATAACTATCAAGCAGCCATCTCTTGCTCATAAAGTGAAACCCTTTAGCAGAGGGGTCATTTAAGCTCTCCAGAAAAAGCAGACCCAGGAAAAGTAACCCTTAGATCCATTTGCACCATTTAAAAATACCAGCTGGTCTCATTCACCTCACAAGATATCTTAAGAAAATCACCCAGATTTAAGGAAAGGTCACATGGTCCACAGAAAGGCAGTAAAAAAAAATCAGTGCCAAGCTTGCATCCTGCCTCTTGGAAGTATGCCCCAAAAGAACAGTGCCAGATAGTATTAAAGCAGTGAAGGAAGACCCCCCTCCCCAAATAGAAAAAGAAACCACGAGGCAAGAAAAAATTCAAACACAATACAAATAATTACATCACAACAGTAACTGTTGCTTGTTGAAGCTGAATAGGGAAAATTATCCCATCAATAAACACAGGATTAAACTTCACCAAGCACAGAATTAAGCTTCACCAAAAAACAGTTTTAGGCCAAAACTCAGAAAGGGTATGTAAACTCATGTTTGAATGTCAGTCCTTCTAGCTAGCCAAGAAGCCTTGCTGAATGTCACTCATCGGAAGTCATCTCTCAATGAATTCCTTCATCCTTAACAAAGAAAGGTTGAGAGAAAAGACGAGGTTAAATGAGAAACAAAGAGCCTCCTACAAAGAGATTTTTCCCATCTTAGCAATACAGAGGTGAGTCCTCTAGCAATGTTTTTTGCTTTTCATGCTAGTTGTTGGTGTTGCTAAAAGTTTAGCAATTGTGATAAAATGTCTTAAGTTTTTATTTTTAAAGTCTAAAGTGAAGAATGCTGAAAATATTATTCCAGCCAATTCAGCTGGAAGGAAAATCTTTACCTAATATGAAAGAGGCAAAATTATTAAAATTGCAACACTACAGTTGTACAGTGTTGAACCAACTAATTTGTCAAAGGAAGATGAAATACAGAATTATGCATTCATGCATTCACCAAATGGCCTTTAAATCATTGCTGGGTGGTATACTTTATTATATTTCAATTGATAGCTCACAGTGTTTCAACAAAAGCATTTCGTATCAGCAAGGAAATCTGTGACACACTTCCATCCATCATTAATTCATTACCTCTTCTCACTTGCCCTCTGCCCAGACTACCTTTGTAAATAAATAAACAATGACAGTGTGATATCAAAGATCTAAATGAGTGGCAAAGATAAACATTTCAGAAGAACTGAGAAAGAGTGAATCTGAGTACAGCTCTTTTCTCTCACTTTGCCAACCCCATCATTAATTATCTCTGTTTTTAATATAGAGCCAACAAGAAAGACTTTTCACTTCATAAGTTTTCAGAGAGAGAGTTAATGATAGTAGCTTCTATCCAAAACTAAAATTAATAGGCTTTTTTTTCACATTTGCATTTTAGTGGGGGCGTATGTGTTTGAAGAATACCCAAATTGCCACCATGAAAATTATTTGCATGCAACGCAGAGATGATTTAGATTCCTTCATTTGATATTGGAACAGTGTAAATAAGACTATGATTAGATCAACAAGTTCACTAACATGAAAGGGCAAAGAAGAGTTTTTCTGAAACTTTGGATTATAGAGAATAACATAGGAACAAAGTGTAAGTTGTTTGGCTGTTTGCTACGCAGGAATAATAGCAGTCCAATGCCTGAGCTGATCAAAATCTTCTGTAGATCAGCTTTTTTGAACCTTTGGGGAATTCCTTGAAGTTTCATCAGTGATGCCTTGAAGAAAAGATAAACAGTAGACAGGGATGCCAGATAGTTAATAAGTTTCACCTGCAGCATGGAAATATAAACTAAATGTAAATTAACACAGTAATGCACAAAGTTATTTCAGTGAGGCTGACAAAATACATGGCCAAGAACAAAATATGCTGGAATATTTTTTACAGATCTGTAATAAACCTTAAGGATAACATTTTGAAAGGAGAGCCATCGTTGAAGATTGCTTGGATTTCAGCTGCCATGTCATAGGATGGGTGGGGAAGGTTTGGCCTTCAGTTATTTATTTATATGCCCAGTATGAATGCCAACCTCAGAGAGTCATAGAATATAAGGGTAAGAAAGTACTTTGTATTTGAATTCAGGATACAGATTTGAATTCTGTATTCATATGTGCATTTGCTGTAATGATAGATACAAAGCATATTTTCTCTGCATAAGATTATCCCTTACTAGATTGGGATGCATAACTTTGGGTGCATTTCTTCCGTAATAGATTCATAGACTAAGATGGGTGGAAGGGACCTTGAAGATAATCTAATTCAATCTCCTACCCAATGCAGGAATGCATTACTTCACTATCAAAGGTCATCCAACTTCAGCATAAACAAGAGTCCATTATTGTCTTACAGTAGGCAATACTGATTGTTTGATTTGACCATCATAGTTAGTAATATATAACTACAGCTGTGTTAGCTCATGTTTGACCTGTGATCCATCAAGACACTCGGTTCCTTTCAGATATATTGCTGCCAATATGGTGTTCCCCATCTGCCATTCTTTACTATCTTTGATTTTTTTTCTACTCAAATAGGATTTTGTATTTGTGCCTGTTGACAGTCATCTGACTGATTTATGGCCACTGAAACTGTCCTATAGGTTGTTTGCTATCCTGTCTATCATTCTGCCATTTACATATTTTTGCAGTCATGTCTTATATTCCTTCATCCAAGTCAATTGTAATGCATCACACCATATAGGGCTTCAAATGGAGCCCTGGGTACATCACTCCATGCTTCCTTCTAGGTTGATGCAAAACTACTGATGTGTAATGTACTGTTAGCATTATTGTTCAACATCCAACTACATCAAAGAGATTTAGCCATCATGCTTGATTGTGATGGATGATGACAATTGTAAACATTTTGTAGGTGGTGTCATAATTTAACTGTCTCAAGGGTAGGGTGAGCATGACTAGTTAATGGGAGATACATTTATGAGATATCTTCAACCGACTTCCTCTAAGTCTCCTTCTGAATTTTTTTTTTTTTTTACCATCTCAGCTTCCTTTGTGTATGGGGAGAGTAAAAATGCAAACTCTAAGCATAAGGCTTCATTCAGGGTGGCCACATTCCATTTCTTATGTTGTAATCGTCTCAATTTTATTTTTCTAAAATGAATGGCCTGGACTATTCTTATACAGTAACTAACTGCCTTGTTGCACAATAGCATCATGTTCTTTTTTAGAGTCAAGTGGCTAAAGAACAATGATGGGCACCAAAGGAAGTTTTGTAGGAATATTGCGGCTCCAGAATAGCACTAGCAATAGCATTTAGGCTTATATCCTGTCCCAGAGTACTTTACAGTATTCTCTGAGTGGTCTATAATGTAAGCATTATTTGCATATTGCCCCCAACAATCTGGGTCACAATTTTACCAACCTCAGAAGGATGGAAGGCTGAGTCAACCTTGAGCCCCATTAGGATCAAATTCCTGGCTGTGGGCAGAGTTAGACTGCAGTACTGCATTCTAACCACTGTGCCACCCCAGCTCTTAAACAACACATTGGTTGCTTTTATTACATTTACCCAAATGGCAAAAATCTTTCACCAGTACCTGAGTTTTGCTGATTTTTAGCAATAAGTCTGGATTTTCACCTTCAACCAAATGACATTGAAAAGCTCATTGAGAGACTCCTGAAATATAAGCATTCGCTAGTTCTGCTGTTTCACAGTTGCCAGCATAACTTTGTTCACAGCTTCTCTCAAAATGGCTGGTCTTTTTCCAGTGGGAAAACAGTATATGGATTAATTATAGGCCTGACCACCTGCTTCTCCTAATGCAAACAATCTGAATTTGTAGCTAATTTGAAATTGGCAGCCTTGGTTCCTGTGAATATGGAAATGGGGTTGGATTTGCAGAACACTGTTTTAAACCCATGTAATAAATTCCGAATGCTCTGCTCAATATTCTGCAAAATAGATTGAAAGCTGAAAATGAGATTTTATTCATTAAATCCATATACCTCTTTGGAATGGAAAGGGGAAAGTGATTAAATGCCATTTAGGCTTACCAAACAGCTCTTTCTCTTGGGACAGAGCATTTCATGGAGGAGACACTAAAGCCCAAAAAACATTTAAAAAATTCAGAACTGGGAGAAATCAAGTTTGAAGGAATTTATAAGAAGGCTTCTGGTCATAATTGAACTTGGATTGGTAAGTTCTAGTAAAAAAAAAATCACCATTCTTGTACTACTAGGTGTGCAAGAAATATTCCTGTCATTCCAATAGCTAGGATACAAGCTTGTTGAAGGCTTTCTTTCATAATTAATTATTTAGTTTATTCCTTGTTGTGATATCCGATCTACCTGGTTGAAGGTTCTTGCCATCAAACTATATGTACCATTAACAACTCCCAAAACCAGAAAAAACAGATTACCCATAACAAGAAGGAAGCTTCAATCCAAAAAGAGATCACTTTGGTGGAAAAACAAATCTGGCCACATTGCCAACTTCAAAAGCCGATACAAAAAATTATGCCACCAGATAAAGACTGAATGTACCAATTATCATATTAAACAAGAGGAAAACTTTCCAAACACCAATTACACCCGCACTTTCTACAATTTTGTAAACAAAAAACTAAAAGACTCAAGGTCCATCCCACCCCTGAAAGGACCGAATGCTAAAGACTGCAATGATTACACCATTACATCTTTAACACATTCTTTGGCTCAGTATTTGTAAACAGCAATGGATCATGCCCAAAAATTCCTCGTCGAACCACAGACAACTATCATGATCTAACAAAAATCAATTTTACAGAAGACAATGTTGAAAAAACACAACACAATCTAAAACCATCTCTATATATTGGACCAGATGGAATATGTGCCTACTTCTTAAAAAAGCTGTCCACTGCCATAGCTGAACCTCTAAGCATAATCTTTGAAAAATCTTTCAGGACCAGCTCCTTGCCAAAACTATGGTCACTAGCCATGGTCATCCTGATTTTCATAAAGGAAGACCCCAGCCTACTTGAAAATTATAGACCAATCTCTGGATGCTACGTCATCTGTAAAGTCATGGAATCAATTATTAACCAATCCATCATCCTCCACTTAGAGACAAACAACCTACTCTCCAACAAACAATTTGGTTTCAGAAAAAAAAACCTACCCTGTAATCTGCAACTCTTACACTGCAAAAACATATGGACTACACAACTTGATCAGGGCAAAGTATTTGACACTATCTACATAGACTTCTGTAAAGCCTTTGATTCAGTGGTACACGATAAACTACTTCTGAAACTAAAATCTTATGGTATCTCTGGACAACTGTATAACTGGATAGAAGCATTCCAGTTAAACAGACAACAATTGGTCAAAATTGGGAGTGTCCTATCAAATTCTGTACCTGTCAACAGTGGTGTCCCCCAAGGCAGTGTTCTAGGACCAGCTCTCTTAATACTCTACATAAATGACCTCTGTGATCATATGAAGAGCAACTGCATTCTCTTTGCTGATGATGTAAAGCTATTCAACACCACAGACAATACTACTACCCTCCAAAAAGACCTTGACTATGTATCAGAATGGTCGAACAAATGGCAACTTCAAATCTCAACAAATAAATGTTCTGTCCTACATATTGGCAAAAAAAAATCAGAAAATAAAATACAAGCTGAATAGTCAAGACCTTGTTGATGATCCAAACTTTGTCAAGGACCTTGGAGTACTCATCTCTAATGATCTAAGTGCTAGAGCCCACTGTAACTACATAGCCAAAAAGGCATTAAGAGTCATTAACCTATTCCTATGTAGATTTTTCTCTGGTAATATCACACTAACTAGAGCATACAAAATATTTGCTAGTCCTATACTTGAAAACAGCTCATCAGTCTGGAAACTGCATTACGTATCTTATATTAATACAGTTGAGAAAGTCCAGAAATATTTCACAAGAAGAGTTATCCACTTCTCTACTCATTGCAGAATACCTTATGCCACCAGACTTGAAATTTTAGACATAGAAAACCTAGAACTACTCCATCTTTGGTCCAATCTAAGTATAGTATATAAAATCATACATTGCAATATCCTACCTGTCAATGAATACTTCAGCTTCAACCATAACAACACAAGAGCACACAATAGATACAAACTCAAGGTTAACCGCACCAAACTTGATTGCAGAAAATACGACTTCAGCAACAGAATGGTCAATGTCTGGAATACTCTACCTGAACCTGTGGTTTCTTCCCCAAACCCCAAAAACTTTAACCTTAGACTGTCTACTATTGACCTCACCCCTTTCCTAAGAGGTCTGTAGGGGGCGTGCATAAGTGCACCAATGTGCCTACTGTCCCTGTTCTATTGATTATTTTTATTTTTTGTATATGTATCCATTTCATGTATTCATAACTATGTTTATACTTATACCTATTAGCTTGTCAGTGATTGACAAATCAAATAAATAAATAAATCACAGTCAAGGAGACCTAACTGCAAGTCATAGTTAATTCAATATTCAACAGTCGCATTGTACACTTGATCTTTTTAGATTCAGGAAACCAAATGGTTTTTTTCATTGATTTTGGTCAATTCTTCTTGGCATAGAAATTGTTTTTCCTTAAGACTAAGAAGCCAGGTAGCATTGAATTTACAATGAAAGGAAGGACAAAATTTACATTTCCACCACTCCAATGTATGTCTTGCCACTGCCAATATCTAAATAAATGGAGGAACATCAGATTATGAAAATGTCTTGGTTAGTCTAATGGTAAATATTGACCAGTTTGGGGAATCCCAGACAAAACTCAGGTAAAAGATGATTTTTTAAACAGGAAAATATTGGATTCAACATCTTAGGTTTGTCTCCCTCTCCTGTCTTCTCCTGGCCTGTGTTGAACATCACCAGTTTATCAATGGTATCTGAAAAATCATTATTAAGCCAATAGCATCTAAAGGATGTATTTTTAGAAATAATGTCAATTATAACCTTGTAGGACTTCGTTATTCCAGTCTATATTACCTGCAATGAATAATTCTGAAACAAGGAGTTCAGATTGATAAAAGGCAAAGGGAAATCAATAGCTTAGATTGTGGAGATTAATTGGGACTTCATAAATGATTTCTCTTGGCTTTTTTTTTTTCTTCCAGGAAGGCTTCCAATAGTTTCTGCAGGCAGTTCACTCACCATCCCTTAATGTTAAGTTTCAACTACCAGACTTTGGGGGGGAGAGAACCAGCCCTCCATCAACCCTTCTATGGTCCCTAGATCTCCCCGAGAATAAGCAAGCTCTTGTTTATACTTATACCTATAAGGTTTATGAGGTTTAGTCCTTTTTTTCACGGGGAAGAGTGAGTGTGAATCTTAAGAACAATGTAAGGTGACAAAATGGTTATTTTTAATATGCCTTAAGTGGTGCTTTCACCTCTTAAATACCTTATAGAACTCAGCATGCCAAGAAAAGAGGACATCATAGTGGGAAATCATAGTGTGGCAAGAACTAGAGGCTAAATCTCCTAAAATGGAAATAGCTGAAGGTCTTGTCAGTGCATTGTGAATCTTCTGCTGTGTCTTTAAAACCACATGCCCTGAACTTTGGGTCCATCTGCAACTGCTTCATTTCACTTAAGCCATAATAACTGCTGTCCTAGAAATACTGAAATCTGAACTACAACAACCAACTACAAATTATTGGATATACTTCTAGAAAAAAATACTGAATTTAAACTGAATTTAATCATTTGACTTCCCTTGGTTTGAACAGGATACAGATATCTCTTAAGAAAGTTT
Source organism: Laticauda colubrina (assembly GCA_015471245.1). Lineage (NCBI taxonomy): Eukaryota > Metazoa > Chordata > Lepidosauria > Squamata > Elapidae > Laticauda > Laticauda colubrina. The sequence continues at coordinate 9,523,982 of BLBF01000065.1, read as the reverse complement.
ACTACAATGATTGAGAAACTTCAGCTGCCAAGTTCAAAATCTAAGCTTCTTTTAGACTCAATTCCAGAACCTTCCTTTCTGCCTTTTTTCCTGCCTGCATAGTACAATGAGCTTGGAGTTTCCTTCTTCCAGTTAGGAAAAGAAAAATTGGCACTTGGTTATTATAATGGATAATCTGACTTTTGCCTGTTTATTTTTTGGTCTTGCGACTCTCCGATAAGTTCTCATTTTTCACACCATTAACAAAAAGTTTCAGAACATACAGTTACAATTGCAGTTCCAACTTTCCAGTATGAGAACATCAGAGAAGATGGAGAGTACTCTCCCAATCTGTTCTGCTTAGTTAGATCTTTTTGCTTTTTGCAGAAGGCCTACGGTTCATTTTCTGCATCTATATTTTTTTTTCACAAGTAAAAAACTGTCCTCTGATCTTTTTCGCTGTTTTATTGATTAAAACATGTATTAATTGCTTTTAAAAACATAGAGATCGGAGAGATTTCTGTAGGTAAACTGTACATACATCTCTTTCAAAGGGAACTAAAATTAACCTTGTATGGGATACAGATAGCTGTGTCAAATACCATTAAAATCAAGTTGCAATTTTATTTTGCCCCATGTGTGAATTTTTCTTCCCTTTCCCCTTCTTCTTTTATGTCCAGAGCAAACTTTAAACTGCCAAAATGAAGTCACTATCCTGGCGTTGTCATTGGCCAAAATAAGTCATTATCATTACATGTTTCTGGTAGTCGCCAACATAGAAGATGGGGTGAGCTTTGTGTCTCTCCACATTCACATAGCATGTTCTCAGCCACTAAGCTTCCACTTCAGTGTATTGATTTTACATTTAGGGCACTCCAACTCTCAAACTACTCAGGGTCCTCCAAGTAATATAAGGAAGATTAGATTATTCAGCCATATTCTCCTTTAATTGTCTCCTTCCGCCATCTTTTAATTCAATTGTGTTCTTATGTACCCACATAATGTGTGAATCCTGTAAAGCACCAAGAGAAAGCTTTAAATTCCTGCAATAGGAAAGCTGTTATTTCCACCTGTTGTGAAAGTACTTGGAGCTGGCATGTGAATTAAATATAGCTTGTGTCTATATCTATATTTTATCTATATCTATATTTATCTATCTATCATCTACACAGGGTCAGAACTGGGAGAAGAAGCAAATAAGTCAAGGGTGATGATCCATATTCCTCATTAAATTGAAGCATTGGAAATGTGGCTAATAGAAAGGTGACTTCATTTATCAAATTTTATATGGGTAAACCAGATGCAGTGCTTGATTATTGCCGAAGAGAATATCAGATAAGGCTGATGAATAAACAGTTTGAGATGGTGCTATATCTAATGCCCCAAAGGAATGCATTTTACCTCTACTTATTTATTTGTTAGGTTTATCTCCTATCTTTCAGGGTTTATCAATGCTATTCAGGCTCAGGGTCAATGGAATAGATTGGGTCAAGTGCAAGTGAAAGGCTCAAAGATGCTCAGCAAACTTCTCTGGTTGTAATGAATTTGAACACAGGTCTCTCTATCCACAGATTACACAGATCCAACAAAATCACTTTCAGGAATGCAGTTGCCCCTCAAAATATGGAGCCACCTGAATAGAACCAGGGCAGGTCATGCCAGAACTAAAGGGCCGGTCCCACTGCACTTACGGATGCAAAGAGGATGTAAAATGTTTTTTAAAAAGCTTGCCATCCATTGGAAAATGCCTTGCATCCGTTGCATAACTCATTGCATGCCTGTTTCATGCACTCTATCCATTAAGCATCCGTCCACTGCGATTTCATCCGCGCAAGAAGTTTTGAGCTGCACAAAACTTTGTGAATGGATGAACTTTCTGCCGTGTAAGATGCAAATCCGTGACATACGAGCAACAAACACAGAGCTGAAGAAACAAGCCTGAAGATGCCTAGATACTTCCAATTCTACGCGGGATTTGAAGCAGGTTGGTGTTGCATTTTTTTCTCTGCAGCTGCATAGGAATTTCAGGTCACATAATATTCCTACTCTTTTAACTTTTAGCTTCTCATAGCTTTTGATCTGGCTATTTATCTCTTCCCCGTAGAGGTCAGATATTTGTCTTTTTAAATATTCGTGGGTACTTATATGTGTGCTGTTCAGCTTCCTTTGGGTATTATCCCACGTCATTGTAGTGCTTTTAAAGTTGTAGCAACGTTTCAGCCAAAATCTCATCTGCCATCATCAGGCTTCTGCATACAAACTCAATACATACATACAAACACATATACAAATACATACAAACTTAATACAGAAGCCTGATGATGACAGATGAGATTCTGCTGAAATGTTGCTACAACTTTAAAAGCACTACAATGACATGGGATAATACCCGAAGGAAGCTGAACAGCACACATGTAAGTACCCGCCAAAATTTAAAAAAACATTATATATATATATATGTATATGCTGTGGATACATGACGTGGGATAATACCCGAAGGAAGCTGAACAGCACACATGTAAGTACCCATGAAAACTTAAAAAAACTAATATCAGACCTCTACAGGGAGGGAATAAATATCCAGATCAAAAGCTATGAGAAGCTGGAAGTTAAAAGAGCAGGAATATTATGCGACCTGAAATTCCTATGCAGCTGCAGAGACAACAATGCAACACCAACCCGCTTCAAATTAACATTTCATCACAGCACAGCAGCTACTAAACGTATCCTGAAAAGAACAGAAATGGCTTTACTCAGGAACGAGGTCCACAGTAAGATATTTCAATTGGATCAGTTAAACAAAAATTTGCTAGCACTACACCTGGAATTGAGCAGCAAAATCCACCCTCTACTTTCGGATAAGATAAAACAACTTACAACTTGGAGAGATGAAACTGAAACCACTTACAAAAAAGAAAAACTCTTGAAGAAACTAATGAAATTAGAACATGACAACAAACCCCCCCAAGAACTCATAACAACACCTGAAACAATTAGTATATAATGTTCCCAACAGAGAACTCACCAAAACAGAAACAGATGTCCTAACCAAAGGATTAAATTATGCCATAGCACCCAAAAAAATCCCCACAGAATCCATCCTATGTACAGTAGAATATGGCCTAACCAAATTAAATACAGATGAAGCTGACAGAGTAAGAGACCAGGTGGCAAACATCTTATGCACAAACAAACCACCGAAAAGTAACTTGCACAAAGATGAATTCAAAGTGCTACAAACCCTGAAAAATGACAACAGCATAATCATACTCCCAGTAGATAAAGGGAATGCCACAGTAGTAATGGACAGAAAAGACTATGAAACAAAATTGACAGACCTACTCCAAGACTCCACATACAAACCTATAAACACAGACCCAACCACATATCTGGAAAAATTAACCAAGAAGAAAATTATAACCAGCCACATAAGCAAAGAAATCCAACAGACGATCATACCAAGAGAAAAATCTTCCAGATGCCCCAAACTATATGGCCTCCCAAAAATACACAAAGAAGGCATACCTTTCAGACCCATAGTCAGCTCCAAAGGAACACCATTACAAAACCTAGCAAAACACTTAGCAAAACAACTACAGCACCATGCTGAAACCGCAGCTTCATATGTACAAAACTCATACCACTTCTCAGAAATGATCAAAGATCTACACGTAGAACAAGAAGATCTGCTTGTAAGTTTCGATGTGGTTTCACTATTCACTCAAGTCCCGATAAAAGAAACTCTTGAAATCATCAAAAATAAATACCAACCATCTAAAGACCTCATGGAACTAACAGAACACTGCCTAACCAACACATATTTCATATACAAAGGACAAAGATACAAGCAAATTGAAGGAGCCCCTATGGGATCACCACTGTCACCCGTCATTGCAAACCTGTTCATGGAAGAATTCAAATCCAGAGCCCTGGCTAATG
>BLBF01000065.1:9481379-9503869 GCA_015471245.1 Laticauda colubrina | reverse complement strand
ATAGATAGATAGATAGATAGATAGATAGATAGATAGATAGATAGATAATAAAAAGAGATGGATGGATGAATAGAGACAATAGATAGATAAAAACAAATAGATGATACATAATAGATACATAAAGTCAATCAATCAATTAAATGATTTTTTCCTTTTCCTCTGATATACAAATTTAGTTTAAATAAAGCACCTGCAAATGAGAGAGAGAGAGGGAGAGAGAGAGAGGGAGAGAGAGAGAGAGAGAGAAACTGATGATAGAGACCATAAACAATACAGATATTGATTTATTGATAACTGATGGCACATGTTCACAGATTGAATTCTTGTGATCTGATTTAGATGTTCTGTGTATTCCAATAAACATGCAGTCTTCCACAAATAAGGTGACCTCCAATGAATCAATCTAACCATTCTCAAGTATAAAATCCTCTTTAGCAGAGTTAGTTGGCAGGTCCTGCTCCCTACAGGGCTATTTTGGAGATATACCACAAGCAGAGCAGTCATAGACATGTGAAGCTGGAAAACTCAGATTATTAATTCATGTCTTTTTCTTCTGTGATGTTTATAGAAAAGAGCAGGCAAGATTTGTAACCCATCATATAGGAATTTGCAACAACAAAGAATCTGGTTTTGGTCATGAAAGCTTCTGTAAGCAATCTATAAAATAAGTGATACCGAAGGTTACACGAAGTATTTGTTACTGCATTATTTTAATACTTTGAAAAATATTTCTCGATTTTGTATTTGTATTCACTGTGTCTTTTATTATACAAACACAAATAGATCTGAGAACGTTACAAACAGATCAAAGGAAATGATGAAATTAAACATTTTTCGAACAATAAATCTAGCACATTAAATTTTAAAAAATATTTTGGGTTTTCAATATTTTGTATATTGAGTGTTGCCGATAAATATGTAGATTTCCTTCTCAATATATGACAGATTTGCCTTAGAAAAAGGCTTTTCTTCAGTTTCTATGTGTAAAAGTTACATATTCAAGGCAGCTACCTACTAGATCCAAGTACACCAAAATATTCTATTCACATGTAGGAAATACATTTCATTTAACTTGGTGGCATTTACTGCTTAACTGGTATTTATAAGATTGTAATGTTAGTCTACTAAAGAAATATACATACATATGATGCTAGGTAAATTCAAAAAATGCATTCTCCCCAAAAATAAATTAAAAGAAAATATGTCTCCTTGAATTGAGTCTCTGAACTCTGGGGGGCAAGGAAAGGGTTTGCCAGATTTCAAAGAATCGGGTAGCACCTTTTACATTAATAAATGTTATTAAAAAGTATAAGCTTTTGTAAAGTGAAGGTCAGTTTTTCAGCTGCATGGAGTGGCTAAATTCATATAACATTTCAGCTGGGATGGCGGGGAAGACAAGACAGGTTGTTTTTCAAGTGAAAGTTATATATGAAACCAACCTTACCAGCTTGCAATTGAAATATGTCAAAAATGTATTTGTTTAGACCTGATATGTCCCAAAACCTTTTGAAGTATGTAATTTCAGCAATCTTTGCTCAACTATACTGGAAGGGTAATGTAACATATGCAAGAAAACAACTAAGCTCAGAGAGCACTAAGGACCCTACATTTCAACCCTGAGCTAATTTTTTCATTCCAAAACACTTAGAAATCTGTAACGTAGTGTCCTAGGAAGTTAAAATGTTTTGATATTACTTTATAAATTTTTTACTCCATGTATCTGCAGTAGTGAGCTGTAGTTCATTAAAGTTTATGCCTTTTGATAGAAGTTGTCAGACTGAAAAGGTGTTACTAGATTTCTTCTGATACTTGGCTACTATATTAATAAAACTTTCTTCCTACAATGTCTGTCAAATGAAGATCAGTAAAATATATATGTCATCTTCCTTTTGAACAATAATTTATGAAATGCATGACTTCTAACAGATTTTTCAAAACTTCAAATCACAAAGTTTTGAGACAGCTATTACAAGTCATGCATTTCATAAATTATGGTTTTCCTAACTATGGTTTATAGATTGAGCTTCCACTGGCTAAACTCATGGTGCAATACATTTGTCAATAAATTATAATATGCAACAATAATAACTAACTCCACATTTTTTCAAGAGTTTTTCAGGTTTTCTAGTGGTGTAGGATTTCTTTTTGAAGCCATATTTTTAAGGTTATTGAAATTTCTAACAGCCAAAAATTGTTCTCATGCTCTCTGAGTAGAAATATCTAGCAGTTAAATGGGAGGAGGGAGGAGAACATATGAAAACAGTTACAGGAATTGGATATGTCTAATCTAATGAAAAGAAGGACTAGGGGATGCATGATAGCAGTCTTCCAATATCTGAGGGCTCCTACACAGAGAAGAGGGTCAAACTATTTTCCAAAGCACCAAAAGTTAAGACAAGAAACAATGGATGAAAACTAATCATGGAGAGAAGCAAGTAGAACTAAGGATAAGTTTCCTAACAGTGGAATAGCTTGCCTCCAGGAGTTGTTGGTGCTCCATCACTGGAGGTTTTCAAAAAGAAATTAGGCAACCATTTATTTGAAATGGTATAGAGTCTCCTACTTCAGCAGAGAGTGGGATGAGAAGATCTCCAAGATCTCATCCAATTCTATTGTTCTATGTTCTATATATACTACCTTTATATATATATATATGGTAAGTTAATTTCATTCATCTATGAAGTATATTTTAATAGTTCCATGTGACACATCTTCTCACTGAACACAAAGATATGCCCATTTTTAAAATATACTTATTTTTTTTAGTCAAAGCTGCTCTTTTGCTGACTTATATCATCATGTAATAATGTATACAGAAATAATGAATATGATCTCCACAAGCAGAAGTTCATTTCAAAGTGGAAGCTGACTCTCACTGATAAGGAAATGACTCACAGAAAAGACATTTCACTGAATTAGCATCAAATTTTAATTACTATCAGTTGAAATTAATGGATACTTTTCTAGAATGGCTAAAGTGGGAAGAGGGAAGATTTATCCCTTGAGTGTGTACCACACCATGAAATTCAAATCCTCTCCCCATTCCCTCTTTTTTGACAGAAATGCTACTGTAACACCTTTTCTGTATCAGCCTGCATTTGATCATTTATCTGGTTAAAAAAAGAGGCTAAAAGGTGATGATGATGGTGGGAATCCTTTCAGTTGAAGACACTGGTTCAAATAGAGTCTGGTTCTTCTCCAACATTGTTTGTTTGTTTATATATCCTCAAGCCACTCATAAATTCTTTTTCATTTATTGCATTGGTCTTATTCTTCTGATTGTAACCGGACAGAATCATTGGGTGGCCCCAAAATTGATTAAATAAATAAATAACATAAAGAATGCCAGGAATTTGTTTTTCTTTAAATTTAGGTTAATTTTGTACAAATACAAGATGATGTTTATAGTGTTCCCTCCTGCTACTTTCCTCATACCCACAAACCTGTGCATGGGGTGCCCTGAGATTAGTAATCAGCAGATCCATAGATTTAAGTTTCACTTGCAGCACTCAAAAGAAATAGCCACAAGTTAAACAGGTGGGAAAATTTCAGATTACAACAATGTCTTCCCTTATCAAAATGCTGTTCAGATAACCAAGAAATTGTTCTATATTTCAACATAATGAGAACCAGCTAATACAAAGCACTATTCAAAGCTCAATGCACTCACCCAGTCACATACAAAACTAGAAGGTTAGGCAACCATATACACTTATTCAGAAATGAATCACCTGGAATCTCAGAGAACTGGGATATAATTCAACTCAGGAACAAATTCTTTTTTTTAATTGCCCTCTGAATCTAACTATGTTTGAAGACAAAATGAATTTCCTGATTTGTTAAAAAGAGTAGAACACAACATGCAATAGTAGGTAGTGAAGAAAAAGGTAAAATCATAGAATCTGTGGTTATAGATAAGAAAAGCATGATCATTAAGTTCCTTTAACCATGATGGTAGCATTAGTTTGCAATGTCACAGGAAACTGGCAGAGTACGTGTGGTAAATGTTAGGAAATGTGACAGAGTGACAAATTATAACTGTATGCAAAGAGCAAAATATCAGATCAAATTTACCGGTTCACAATCCATTTCAGATTTATTATTCATTAAAGTACAAGCATTCTCTTCTGTTTGAATATCTGTCACACCTTTGAGAAAAGCAATAGGGCTGTTGTCAGGCTACAAAACTTTTTTCCCATTCAATTAACAAGAATGAACTTTTGAAAACCAAACATATCAAAAGGAATCCTTTATTGAGATGAGACAATTCATGTAGGAGTTCAAAGCAGCATTTAAGGTCTCTTAGGCATGCAGGGAGATATAAGGGAGTTCAGAAACCCTCCCCTTATCTCGATGTATTTAATGAAATGAAAGCCAATATGTTCATTCCCACCCCCACCCCTTTTGTAAGGAACAATCTTTTTCACAGTTTCCCAAGGCATACCTAACTTTCCCTCAGCCCCTTTCAGAATGAACTTTTCCAGAGGTTCCCAGGACACATCTCATTGTGGAATTTTTATGGTCTTCTCATCTCCTGGCTGTGCCTCTCAAAGGTGATAGGTTCTGGCCATCTGGGTTTCCTCCCTCCATTGGATCATAGGTTATATAAATTCAATATAAGATTAAACATATTCAAGATACATCAAGAAAGGATTTCATCATTCTCCTCCCCCTTTTCTTCTTCCACTGAAGAAATGACAGATACATGGATCTGACAGTTGTGTTTTGTGCATCTTTTTTATACACAAAACAAAAGAGAATCTGGTTCTCAAAATGGCATTTGTTTGTCTTAATATTAAGCTAGTCCTCTTGTTGATTTTGTTTTTGATGGTTACACATTTGTACATGTGAGATGTAGATGTACACATGATCAGACAGCCAGTTTGGTCTAGTGGTTAATGCACCAGATTAGAAAGCAGGAGTCTGTAAGTTCAAGTCCTGCCTTAGCCATTTGAAAGCCAGCTGGATCAGCTCATCCAGGGTTCCCCAACCCCTGATCTGTGGGATAGCACTGGGCTGCACAAATAAACAAATCCCCATCCACAGGATACAGGCAGCATGCAAAACATTTTTTTTGAGGAAAAACCTCTCTCTGTGAAACAAGTCGCAGGGCCTGCTGAGTTAGTCTATTCAACCCAATGGAAAAAAAGAAGGTATGCTGAATATGTTGGCTGTCTTGTGTTATTTTAAAAATAAAGGGAAGAAGGGAAGGAAGGAAGGAAGGAAAGAGGGATGGAGGTGGGAGGAAGGAAAAAGGAAGGAAGAAAGGAGGGTGGGAGTGTTCCGTCCGGAAAAACGCGAGGTAGACCGGGTTCCAACAGTAAAGTCTTCATTTAACAGTTTAAAGTAAAACGGAACAGTTTGGCTCTAGCCGCAGCAGCCTTTATATACGGCTTGCCTGCCGGCTTGTAGCCAATGACAGTTGCTTGATTTAACTGCCTTTTAGCGGCTCTTTTGGATTGGTTCCTAGTGAACCAATCCCTATGCCGGCTTTTCTAGCCAATCATATTTAGAGGATTTGGAGTAAACTATTTTATACAGAACAGGGAGGAAGAAAGGAAAGAAGGAAGGAAGGAGTGAGGGAGGAAGGAAGGTGGGAGGAAAGAAGAAGGAAAGAAGGAAGGAAGGAAGGAAGGAAGGAAGGAAGGAAGGAAGGAAGGAAGGTGGGAGGAAGAAAGGAAGGGAGGGAGGGAGGGAGGGAGGAAGGAATCTACTGAAGAACAGAGGTTCCAGATCAGATGCTACCAAAAAAGAGGCCAATAGAAGACCAATGTGATAAGAATGAGTTAATCACAGTTCAAAAGTAGCCAATGTATGTGTTTGAGAATGAGAAGGCTTCAGGTCAGCCTTGATCTGGGCAACTGTTGGACAAGTCTTGCAGTTTTCTTGGCAACGTTTTCAATAATTTTCTGTTGCCTTCTTCTCATATTCTGTTTCTAGCCCAGAGTCTTTAACCACTTACACTAAACTTTGTCAAAGTAGCCATTACTGACCCCCCCCCCAAAAAAATCCTAAAATCTGGTCTCTATTAGAAGAAAGGTGGAATGACTCAACACAACAACTGGATGAGGGCAGCTAAAATCTGGACAATCCCAAATGTGTGTTTGGGAGAAAATAATCAAAATAATCCTAATTTTCACACATGGCTTTTTTTTAAAAAATGTTCAGCTTCAATACTTTTTTTTTTTTTTTGCTTTTGCTTTGTAGGAGGTACAAATTACTGCAATTTTGGTTGTTCTCAAAAAATCTTAACTGACCATGGACTTCCAAGTAAGTTGTTTCTCTTAATAGTGAAAGGGGCAGGTTTATAAAAGAAGAGAATATTTTTCTCACATATTTGATAACTTTGAGCTGTATCAATTTCAGCTCTCAGAATTCCTCAGTCAGCATGTTGGCTGGGGAATTCTGAGAGTTGAAGTTCTCAAATTTTAAAGTTGTCAAGTATAAAAAATGTATTCATTTAAATCAAAAGTGATTGATTGGATCACCACTTTAAAACAAAGTTTCAAAGCACACACCTAAATCAATTCAGAAGATTGAATAACATCAGGTGCTTGTGAATCATTTGAAAATTCAAAGGATGCCAACATCTCTTTTTTTACTGAATACTGTTATCAAATTAATTAAGTATTACTTTTATCATTGGCTTAAAGTGAACTATATTAAACATTATTGTTGAACTGGAAATTTGAATCAAATCAAACTGCCCTCTTGAAATGAAGTACAAATTAAAATTGAATCTTGACTAATTTCCATAACCCCTCTATTTCACAATAAAGACTGAACAGCAAACTTATTCAGAATAATTTATTCAGCTACACCATATGCACAGCATTATTGGTCAATAAACCCTTGATAATTCATTATTTTTATTACAAATTACACACAAAAAGAATTCATTGCATACAATATAAATTATACTCTATAAATAAAATATATAGCATCAATAATAATACCACATACATTTTTTTCATTCATTTATAAACATTGAAATGTTAACACTCAAATTTCAACATAAAGTTACATTTGAAACATATGTATATACATATGTGTGTGTGTGCATGTGTGTGTGTTTCTTCTAAAGTATAAATAACTTCTAAATTCTTTCAGCAGCCCAACAATTAAAATGTTTCAAAAATTAAATTCAAAATTATATGACATAAAAACAGCTTAGAAAGTAACTGAACTGAACCATTATTTCAGTTAAGGACAGGGAAAAAGTCATCTTTTCTTAAATTATTTACTTAGTTAATTTTTTCCCATTTTAAAGGTATAAAATAAATATTTCTGAACAACAAATGGTTACATTCAAAGAAAATTTCATAATGTGTAGCCTGATTTTATACCACAGAGTCAGTGAAAATAAGACTTGGAACCACAATTATCCTGTCCAAAATTTGGTTGAAGACTCCATAAAAACATCCATACAACTGTAATTTTTACTTAGATGTCAGCAGGAAGGTATGAAACATATAGTAACAACATTATTAACCAGATTCAGTTCATTTAATTTTAATTAAAATTTATTAAAATTAAATTCTAAGTTCGTCTGTAGCCTCATCCATCTTTTGGACTGTAGCTCCAAGATCTTACTTAAATTTGTATCTTTTTCAAATTATCTTATCTTATACTTCTTGATACAACCCATAAGAAAGAAATAACCATTCTCTACTCCTTTAACAAGTACAGGTTGAAAGTTGTAGATATACCTTCTTTCCACCCTCTCCCTCACCCCATAATACATTATTATTTTCATTGAATTAGGTTTATCTGATCTGAATAATGAATAGGAAATTCTTCAGTAGAATTAACTTCCAAATAAATGCAGATTAAAATGTGTCCAGATTATGGTGCTGTGAGACATCTACAAGAGTGCAGTGCAAAAAAGGAGGAAATAGTAGTTCTCAACATGCAACAGTTCATTTAGTGACCATTCAAAGTTGCAACAGCACTGGAAAAAGTGAATAATGACCATTTTCCACATATGACCATTGCAGTATTTCCATGGTCACATGACTCGTGTTTAATGATGGTCACAGTGTCTCTGTGACCTTCTGGCAAGCAAAGTCATTGAGGAAGTCAGATTCACTTAACAACCACATTACTAATTTAACAACCTTAAGATTCACATAACAATTACAGCAAGGAAGGTTGTAAAATGAGGCAAACCCCTCACTTAGCAACAGAAATGCTGGGCTTAGTTGGTCATAAGTCAAGGACTCTCTGTATTACAATATCCCATTCTGCTTCTTATCATATTGCATGTGATGGATATCTTAACGTTAGGGCAGAGCTTAGTAGATGTTTGGCAGCCCCAATGAGTCATTTATGATGTGACTGATTTTGCACACCGAAGATAGATGGATTCTTTAAAAACTTGCCTTTCTGCAAGATGCTAACTTGTATTAGAGTTGAGCTTGACCCCTGGATGTCTCTGTGTCTCTTAGAGTGTTGCATAATTTCAGCCCAACTGGTTAGCTTACTATACAAAGGCCAGAAAATGGAATGATTCACGAGCTGTTTGCAACATAAAACATATTTTTTTAAAAATCATCATCAATATATTGCAATAACCAGCAAATCAATCAATCAATCAATCAATACACAGATACATAAATCCACAGGTTTCTCAGTTAATAAATATATTCAGATTGTGTTTCCTTTAGATAGCACCACTGATCAGAGACTTAAGGAGCATCTTGGTTTCTTCAGCCAAGTGAGGTGGACAGAAGCTAAGTGCAAAATGTCTTTGTGGGATCCTTCTTCCCCAAAAGGAAGCTTTCAAGAAACAAATCCTTATGCTGCAACATTCCACTCTTTCAGCTGATCTAGGAGGTTTTGAAGAAGTAGCTTGGGTCTTCCTTGAATGGTTGAACAATCCTGACCTGTCTGTTATTAAAAGGAAAGATTGTAGTGAAACTTAACAATTTAAAGACTTTTAAGTTGCCATTTACCAGAAAATAGGAAGTTTGACAGCTAAAGTTTCTTAACTGAATATGACATGGATTCCCTGATAAAATCTACCTGCTGAATATATAATCAATCTATATGACATAGCTAAATTGTTTCTACTATAATATCCATATGTTATATAATGATAAAGTATAATAGCCTTATATAATCTATTTATCAAATTCTTTTGACCATTATTATCAACTTATGCACATAGAAAACACACGTGCATACATTTAAAGGCATATAATTACACTCAGACTTACTAAGTCTATGCTGCACACCAAACCACAAGGTAACACTATACAACTAACAAGCTTTGCCCAAATAAATAAATCTGCCAGCTCATAAGTGATGACCTAATTCAGTCAACTTGCTGAGACAATGGATGGATTTCTATACTTCTATTCTGAACTATAGACCAATGAAACATCATTTTGGCTTAGTCTGAACTTATGCTGTTACCATTGTTGTAAGAATATTGCAGGAAATGCTTTATTTGAATGCAATTGTTGCAAACAATTTATTTAGATGTGGTAATTAACTTCCACTGGTAGGGAAAATCACACATTTAAAATGCATGTTTTCAGTGCCTTGACATCCTTCTACAATTGCTACCAGTGAAAGTTAACTAATATCTCTCCAGCATCACTTTTCTTTTCCAAGGTGAAAGCTGGAAAAGAAAAGAGTTCCAAATCCAATGTCTTTCTCCATCATCTTTGTTGAAGAGATGCAAATGTTATTTCTTGTATAATCATACAGTGTAAGCTGAGGAATATATTCTCAAAAAGGTACATTCTTGCCCAATTTGTTATAAACATAGAGGTTACAAATAGACTTAATAAATGAAGGGATGAATTATAATGTGTAGGAGAAGGCCAGGCTGAGCCTGAGGGAGGGGTGAAATGCATCATCAGTCAAGAGTCCCTATGTGCCCACAAGAGATCTAAGTCCAGCCCACCTTGAATTCCTTCTTCACTTCCACTAATTTCTTTTGACTGTTAGTGGTTCAGATACTTATAGAAAGCTTAATCTTGCGATAAATCTTTATGCTCATTTGAATTGAATTTCTCTGGCACTTGACATAATGGTTTATTTCTGATTTTTCCTTCCTAGTTGCATTACAACAAAGTGAGTAAAGTATGTTTTGTACCACTACAGTTACACAGATTTTTAATTATTAAGCTCTCCAGGATATCATAAAGCTTTCACACTGTTAACAGAATATCAGTAGAACATGTGAGCGATTCTGGATTTCTGCCATATCTGCCATGTTATACCCATCTCTGCCACTAAGGCAAAAACTGACAACAGTTTTATCATTGTTAAAACATTTTAGATTGTCTCTTGAAAACACACTGAAAACACACATTGCATACCTTTTTTGGGCCAGGCCACTCCTTACTAAGATCAGAAATGATAGTGTCACAACTGGGATGTGAAACGAGTTGTTTCATTTTTCCCAATGACTCAGCAAAAATCTTCAGGTTATTTTTTATACAGCCATCCTGAAAAGTGAAAATGAATTCAAGGGTCAGAATACAATTGTAAATATGCTATCACTATCCAGATAAGGGATTCTGAAGTGATGCTACAATCAAAAGCACACACAGAGTTTTATTCCAGATGCATTCACCATATTAGAAGCATTCTAAGGGCAAAGATAGAACAAAACCTAAATTGGATGCAATTAAAATGTAAATAAGATTGTTCATGTGAGCATGTATAGTTTTCTCTTCTGACATATTTTTAGTGTCTTTTGAGAGGCTTATGAAGTCACACTTAAGGGTATCAGTAGCCAAAACTGGTCCACAAGTCTCAGATTGTATACTTAAGGCCCTGTCACACTGCCCAATGGATGCAAAACGGACACAATGGCCGAGCAAAATGTTCCATCCGTTGTTATCCGCTCTCAAAAGGGGCAAAAATTTGCATAACCAGAGCGGATAACACGGACGGGGGGAGGACACAGGGCGGATGGAAAGCGGATGTGGAACGGAAGCCCAGCGGATGGAAGTGGATGAGAGCGGATGGCACACCCGCTAGGCTTCCGGGGGGGCTCAGCAAAGCAGACGCGGAATGGAAAGAGCGGATGCAGAGCGGACGCCGAGTGGATGAAGCGGATGCACAGCGGATGAAGCGGATACAGAGCAGAAGCCTAGCGGATGCACAGCGGAAGCCTAACGGATGTCGAGCGTTAATTGTGCATTCGGGGGGGATGCATTGCGAAAGCCACACGGATATAAAGGGAAGCAGCTCGCACGTGGCCAGCATTCGGAGGAAAGACCTGCTGCCGGATACATCGAGTCCTTGCCTGCCCTGCCTTGCTGCCGGCCTGTCTCCCAGCCTCCTGGCCAGCCTCCCTGCCAGCCAGTCTGCCTGCCAGCCTTGGTGCCTGCCTGCCTGCATGCATGCCTTCCTGCCAGGCTTCCTGCCAGGCTTTCTGCCAGCCTTCCTGCCAGCCTTGGTGCCTGCCAGCCTCCCTGCCAGCCAGCAACCTCACAACCATGGGGGAAAAGCGAAGGCCTCAGCAACCTGCTGTCACCCCTGCCAAGAGGGACACCCTCCCGCCCCCTGTCCCTGACTCTGCTTCTGCTGGGGCTTCTGCTGCTCGGGCTCGCTCTTCTGGTGCTGGAGCTTCTGCTGAAGCTGCTCCTGGCGGTGGTGCTTCTGCTGCTGCGTACTCTGCTGAAGCTGCTCCTGGCGGTAGTGCTTCTGCTGCTGCGTACTCTGCTGAAGCTGCTCCTGGTCCTGCTGGTCCTGCTGGTCCTGCTCTTGCTCCTGGACTTGCTCGTACTGCTCGTACTGCTCGTGCTCCTGGTCTTGCTCGTCCTGCTCGTCCTGCTCGTGCTCCCGGTCCTGCTCATGCTCCTGGTCTTGCTGGCGCTGCTGGTGCTTACTCTGCTGCTGCTGATCCTGGTCCTGCTGGTGCTGCTGGTGCTGGTGCTGGTGCTGCTCCTGCTGGTGCTGCTGCTGCTGATGATGATGATCCTGCTGCTGCTGCTGCTGCTGCTGCTGATGATGATGATGATGATCCTGCTGCTGCTGCTGCTCCTCCTGCTGATGATGATGATGAATATGATCCTGCTGGTGATGATGATGATGATGATGATGATCCTGCTGGTGCTGCTGCTGCTGGTGGTGTGGAGGAGCAGCCCCTACCATTTGGGAGCCTCTCTGATGAGGGCCCATCTGGTCCTGCCAAAGGGAGGAACAGGCGTATGCGGGGAAGGGAGAGGAGGCAATACTTCACTGAGGAGGAACACGAGGATGAGGTGCTGGAGTGGCTGAGAGAGAATGACTATCTGTGGCGGAAGGGACACCGGCTGTACAGGGACACCAAAAGGAAGCAGACTGCTTGGAGAGAGAGGGCGGAGAGTATGGGCTACACTTTGGAGGTGCTCCTCAGCTGGTGGAAACATATGCACACCTGGTACGGGAAGCTGCACCTGAAGAAATCTGGCCAGGCCACAGTTAAGCTGACGGACAGAGAGACCTACGTCATGGCCAGGTGCAGCTTCCTGGAGGGAGAGATCCGCCACCGAGGAGCACCAGGAGCCCATCTCACAATCCTCTCTCTCTGGCAGCCTGCTGAGACCCAGTCCTCTTCCGGCCGAGAGTCAGTCCCTGTCTCCAGGAAGGTTTCTGTGGAGCGTGCCACAGCAGAGAACCCACGGACAGGTGTTGTAACCATGGTGGAGTGCATGGAGGACTCCCTGGTGTGGTGGAAGAAAGGAGACATCAAATCCATCACAGTCATACCCGCATCCACCACCCCCCAGCTCCACCTCCACAGAAAGGCAGAGAGCCAGACAGCAGGGGGGGCAGAGCCACACTGTCCTGCTGGAGATCAGGGACACCATCCGCACCAGCATAGATCTCCTCTCTCAGCTGGTCCACACTGACTCCTCATCCTCCAACCGCAAGCCCTTCCTCACCTATGTCAACCAGACCCTCAGGAACATGGAGGAAGCCCAGTACCAGGTGGTGAAGGACGGGATCACCGATCTGCTTCACAACCCTCCAGATCCAGAGGAACCTGCTCCCACCCAGTCCAGGTCTGCTCCTCCACCCCAGGTGATGTCCCTCCCATTCCAAGGCTTTCCACAGCCCCTCACCTACCAGGGCTATGGCTACCAGGAGGTCCAGCAGCACAGGCAGCAACCCTTCGCAGTCCAGGCACAGAGTCATCGGGCGATACCATTGCCACCGGTTCCACTGATGCCACCGATGCCACCCACGCCAATGATGCCACCAACGACAGCGATGCCACCCATGCCAGTCCTCTCCCAGCTGCAGACCAGACAGCCCCACTACACTACTCCTTCCTCCAACCCACAGCCAAGCCCGGCCTCAGGACATTTCTCATCAGTACTGGGGCTGACACCCCACGGCATGGAGGAAGGACCTCTCAGCATCATGGGTCTGAGCCAGCTATCCGAGAGCTTTCTCAACACACCGTCACCTGTTGTCCTCTCGGGGCCAGGCACCCCAGTGGAGCTTCAGACCAGCACTGCAGCAGCAACCACCTCCACAGCACCTGGACCCTTCACCCCTGAGACTGGGCACACCTCCAAGTGACCATGAAGACTGCCAGAGACTGGGTGTGGACTTTATTTGGACACTTGACTTGGGTCTTTTTCCTTTTACAGCTTGTTGTTCAATAAAGTTTATCTTTGATTCACACACTTGCTTCATTTCTTTTTTTCGATAAAGTCTTGGTGGAAACTTTTAGAATTGGTTTAAGCCTTTGCATGCTTGTGGGATGGGTAAGGATAGCTGTGGGATGGGCAGGGATACCTTTGGGATGGGTAAGGATAACAGTGGGATCGGCAGGGATACCTTTGGGATGGGTAATAGCTGTGGGATAGATAAACCTCCAGTGCAAGCATAGTGGGACTGTATGATCCACCCTCCCAGGTGCCACACCTATGGCCCTTTTTTATCAATAACAATGTAATCAATCATCCACACATGTCCACACAAACACAACTCTTTCTTAAACACCCTGTTCATGCTGAGGGAGAAGGCGTCATCCCCCACGATGAAGTAGGGCACATCTTGCATGTCGTTGGGCAGGGGGTCTGGATCTGGGAAGCCCATGATAAGGTTGCATTCCAGCCCCTCTTTGAGGTCACTGGTGTTGTATACCTGGGCATCTGAACATGAGCCATTGCCTGAAGCATCAATGTACATGAACTTGTAGTCAGCATCGACCATGGCGAAGAGGACGATGCTGAAGAAGCCCTTGTAGTTGAAATAAGTGGACCCCGACTTGAGTGGTGCTTTGCAGGCCATGTGCTTGTCATCTATGGCTCCAACGGTGTGTGGGAAGTTCCACCTCTGATACCACTGCTCTACAACTTTCTTCCATCCTTCTTCTGTGGAGGGGCACTGGAGGAGCTCCTCCAGATATTCTTCGATGATGGCCTGCACCACTTCTCTGACCACAATGCTGATGGTGTTGTGTGGCACCCTCCAGCCGTACTGCATGTCCTGTAGGTGGTCCCTGAGGCCAGGTGGCGCAGAGTCAGTGCCACCTTGAGCCCAGGTTCCAGGCTGGGCCGGAAGTTGGTGTTTGCCTTGGTCAACCTGGGTGTCAGCCGCTGCACAACTTCGTCAAACATGGCTGGAGGCATCCTCATGAAGGTCTGGAATGCCCGAGTGTCTTCGTTCCTGAGCTCCACCATCAGCTTGTTGTACAGTCCATCCTCTGCTCTTCTGGCGAACCATCTTCGTACCCAGACGCTTCTTGGCCGCCCCTTTTTCTTCCCATAGTAGAGTTCACAGAGCCTGTAGATGGCTTCGCACTGTAGTAGAAGGATGGTGGCTGCCAAAAGGACTGTGTTACAATCCACGGTGGACATGACTGGATGCTGTGGAAGAGGAAGTGTCAGATGAAGGCTGCAGAGGTCTGCACAGCTAGGCTGCTGGTCTGAAAGTGAGATGCAGGTGAGTTGCTCCCCCTTTTTATAGGCAGTATAGGTGTCCCTTTGCATCCTCTAGGCATCCTCTAGGCATCCTCTAGACATCCTTAATATCCGAGATAGGTCCCCTCTGCGAAGGTTTTTTCCGTTTTAAACACTTTGTTTCCGTGCTGCATCCGTTCTGCATCCGTTCTGCATCCATTCTGCCTCCGTTCCGCTTCCTCCCTGCGTCCTCCCTATAATTCTTATTCTATCCATGACAAATTAGTGGCCCCATTTTTCAATAGAAACAGATGACAGATTTTTAAAGAAGCTACATTTGAAAAGCTTCATTGCTTGTATTTCTTATACTTCACTTATTCTTTTCATTCCATCAAATGCTTCTAACAATGAATGGTTTAAGCACCATCCAAAGCTGGCAAATTTAGTGTGCTTGGATTTATTTAGGGAAATTTGGATTTAAGAGTACACATGATAGACAATCATGTCTCTATTGTACCCAATTCACTGGTCTTAAAGAAAGGAAAACATTTATAAGTTATTTCCAAGCAGAACCTAAATGATCTAGATTATGTAGGTTTTGCAATATTTTCTACAGTTTTGTCAGTTAGAACATACCCTATCAGTGATATTACTAAGTTTGACAATGGTATTCCTTTTTTCCCCTTGAAATTTGATTGTCTTTCCTGAAATTGGTTTCTACTTTTGGCAGCTTAAATGACCTTTATCTTGACAAAATGTTTCTATACAGAATATCTGGCTGTAATGCCACAACTCTAGTCTCTTTCCCACATTAGGAGCTTTTCTTTTAGAGTCATCCAGCTATTGTGGCTTTGTAACATTTTAACAAGACCTGGGTGATGCTCTGAAAATATTATATTGAACAGAGGAACTCCTGGAAGGGACTTTGGGTCTTTTTGTGGTACATGGTGCACTCACTTCTGAAGGCAAGCCGTTCCACTGATAAATTGTTCAGTTAGAATGTTTCCCCTTAATTCTAGTTTGCTTGATTAATTTCCATCCATTGTTTCTTGTCTTGCCTTCTGATGCTTTGGAGAATAGGTCTTCTTTGTGGCAACCCCTCAAATATTGGAATACTGCTATCATGTCAATCCCTAGTACTTCTTTTCTCTAGACTAAAGGTAAAGGTAAAAGGCTTCCCTCACACATATGTGCTAGTTGTTTCTGGCTCTAGGGAGAGGTGCTCATCTTCATTACAAAGCCAAAGAACCAGCACTGTCCAAAGATATCTCTGTGGTCATGTGGCCAGCATGACTAAATACCAAAGGCATCCAGAACGCTGTTCCCTTCCCACCAAAGCGGTCTCTATTTTTCTACTTGCATTTTTTGCATGTTTTTGAACTACTAGGTTGGCAGAAGCTGGGACAAGTAATGGGAGCTCACTCCATTATGAGACGCTAGGGATTCAAACCACTGAAGTGCCAACCTTTCTGATCGACAAGCTGAGTGTCTTAGCCACTGAGCCACTGTGTCCTCTTTTCTCTCTCTTTCTCTCTCTCTATAACACTATACCCAATTCCTGCAACATTTCCTGAATTATATGTTTTTTCAATAATATACATAAATGGTGAGATAATGACTCAGGCCTTGGAGAATCAAACTGAAATTGATGACCATCCCTTTATGCATGTTTTTATATTAAGGCATGTTCATGAGTGGCCTATTAGATTTTTTTTAAATTTTACATAGTTGTATCATAAGCTTGAAAGGATGATTTATTTCTAAATGCTGCAGCAGTGATTCAGAAATAAGGAGTGATCAAATGAAAAGCATACTTAATGTTCCAATTGTGGTGCACTTGGCTTACCATGATACATGATGTGTTAAAACATTAAATTCCAAAGGCTGATGGGAATTCATTATTTCATCCTCCAAGGAATTGGTTGACAATAAAGTCTTTATTTCAATCTTTACTTTGCATAAAGAACAAATGAGCTTTTGAAAGCTCTGACAGCAAAAGGTAAAATCACTCCTATCCCATATCCTGCCATCCTCTTTTCCACATTTCTGAGAAGTCCTAACTAATAGAATTCTTAAAGTCTAGATTTTTAAGGAGTAACAGTAGAGATCCACAATTTTGCTATGATATTGATAATAATAATGGAATAACAGAGTTGGAAGGGACCTTCTAGTGTCTTCTAGTCCCTGCTCAACCATTATAATGATAGAGCACCCAAAACTGCTGAAGACAAGCTGTTCCACTGGTGAATTGTTCTCACTGTCAAGAAATTTTTGCTTAGTTCTAGGTTGCTTCTCTCCTTGATCAGGTTCCATCTATTATTTCTTGCCTTGCGTTCTGGTGCTTTGAAAAATAGATTGAACCCCTCTTCTTTGTAATTATACAAAGAATAACATATTACATTGGAGATTTATATAATCATCATCTAGGACATCCTTAGAACTAGTATGATTTGGATATAAGTACAAAATACCTGCAGATGTTACATGAAAATATGATGCAACTGCTATGTAATATACCCTGTCACAATATTAAACAAAAATTGCTCCATTGTAATGATGGACATTCAATTAAGCAGCTGACTTATAAATTTCCTATAATTGGATTAGATATATATTACCAATAATAGTCTCTCAATTGCAGTTCACTAATTAAATCCTGATACTGCCTGTCTTTTATCCTTCACTGATGATATTACTTCAATAATATGCCTATGGTTTCTTTAAACTAAATCTTGCATTAACCTTGAGAGTAATTTACCTTCACAATGTCCAGTAGAATGTTTGACTTGAAAATCTACATGAAGCATGAATAAAAGTACTATAACACTGTATTTAAAGTATTGAGATAAAGTGGAAGATTATTTTAGCTTTCTGAAGTGGCTGGAGCTTTTTATTTCTCTTTCATTGTCTCACCTTTCTAGTTGTCCACCTGCTCCATGGAAATTCAACAAAGTGTCACATTGAAAAATAAGAAGCTAGAGAGTCTGCATACTGACAAATAGATTTTTGTATAAGACAGGTTCCCATGCACTCTTCACTAAATCATAAGTAAGGTAAGTCCAGGGGCTCTATTTCCCATCTACGAGAATATGAAAATATTCACATTCATTTTCTTTTAAAAAATTGATAGCAGTATCTGTTCTATCATCTTGAATGAGAATAGTTGGCAGGGGATGCTAAGAAAATGCATTTATCATCAACCCAGCTTTGGCTGAAAGACATTTATATTTCTAAGGAAAAACTGTTATGCTTTGGAGCTATTCTTCTAAATGTTAATAACACACATTTGTTGTTTCAGTCTCTCCTAACACCAGCCCAATGTGGGGTTGCCACTGAAGTTAGGATTGTGAAGGAAAGAGTCATGGTGGCACAGTGATTGGAATGCAGTATTCCAGGCTCACTCAGTGCTCACTGCTAGGAGTTCAATTCTGACTGGTTCAAGGTTGACTCAGCCTTCCAGCTTTCCGAGTCTGATAAAATAAGGACCCAAATTGTTGGGGACAATATGCTGATCCAGTAAACTACTTAGAGAGACACTGTGTAATGCACTGTGAAGGTCTAAGCGCTATTGCTATTGTTATTACTAAGAAGATTGTCCATGCACATCCCTGCAGAGATACCAGGTAGAATGCCTGAAGTGCCCATGTTCCCCTTGCAAACAGTGCATCTACAAATGTTTTGTATAGCATAATCACAACAGTCAATGTTGTGTTTGAAATTTCTTCACCCCATTTTCTTAGTTATATTTTTTTCATTGCTTACCTCTAATGTTTCTGGAATATCTACCAAGGGTTCTGGAACATCATTTTTCGTCTGAAAATAACAAATGTTAGGTCATGATTAGGTATCAGCTTTAAAAGCAAAGAGTTAACAGTTCATTATTTGGCAGGAGCCTTTTTCACAATTTTGGCAGGAGCTTTTTTCATAGTTAAGATACGACAACTGAAGTCAAGTTGCAGGACTGTCAATAATTTTGCTACCTGAGACAAAAAATAAGATGGTGTGAGATGCTAGCTAATACTGGAGAAGAAATATTGTAATCCCTGTATTTTACCTTATCAGTGAGATGGGCAGCAAATAAATTTAATACATGAATAATAATGAATACAACTAAATTACAAGCAGCATTTTGACTACAGAGTAGACTGCATGTAACATAACTCTCTTCTTCAACAGGCCATTGTCACCTCCTAAAATTTGCCGGTCAAAATTATAGGCTTTCAGAATATTTCATTTTTCAGATATTTCTCTTTGTGTATCACTGTAAAATTGATACAGATTCACTGATGGCCACTCACTGCCCTCAAATCACATGAAGACCATAGGCTAGTTTCACACAACCTTTGGGTTAATTTCAAAGCCTAGTTACAAGACTGCAGTCCAAACTGTGCCAAGAATGGTTCATTCTTACAGCCAGAGACTTCCAAAACCAAGAAAATGAGGATCCTTGTCATTTTTAGACTTTTGTTCTCCTCACTTTTTGCTCCAGCCGTGCCTATTGGTTAGTCCCCCCAAGTGATTATTCTTGAAGGCATGAGCAGCAGAATAAAAGGTTGTCCATCCTTCATAAACTAACCTCATGGTTTGGCTGAACATTTTGAAAGTTGATCACAATGGGATTCCAGTGATTTCTTTCCTTTTATATCTTTTCATGCCATCTCCTTAAACCTGTGTCAATTATTCATCCAGAGTATTGAAAGATTTCACTTGTTGAAAAACCAAGCTACAAGTTGGACTTTTTCATTCAAGTTCTTCTCAAATACAGAATAATGTTTGATATGTAAAAGAGATTTTTGCATTAGAAGAGAATTAGACAAATATAGACAGATTTTCTCCATTGTCTGCTTACATACCTTAGTCAAGAAGATGTTCATACACGTTATAGCTTCCTTAAGAGGAGTCTTGAATTTCTCTATTGGCATACAACTGACATAAGTGCCAATGCAAAGAAAGATCAAATAGTTGAAGACCATTGTGATGAGAAATAAACCCTTCAGTTTCCTCAGGTGAATCTGGTAAAACTTGGAATGTTCTTCTCATATATATGCATATCTCTCATAGTAACGGAAATGATTAATATCTCCCGTAAAGCAAGCAAACTCAGTGGAGAAACAGACTAGAGGAAATTATCTCAAGCGATGGAATCTACTCATTGCATGAGACATGTCTTGAAATGAGGAGAGTTTTTATTCTGAAGAAAGATGTTTGCAGATAAGGATATGGGGCAAACAAATTCTACATATCCTCTTCAGTTTCATTTTATGCCACTGGCACGTTTGTATTCAAGTTCCACCCTCACCCCAAGGATTGCTAAAACAGAAATATATTTTAGTTAAATGTTATTTGGAATTATTCAACAAGAAACTAATTTCTTGGATGTCTTATATATCTGTAACTAGGGCTACCTTATCTGGGCTACAAAAAATTTGGAATATTCCAATATTCCAATTTGATTAATTTGCTTATTTCTCTCCTTTCTGAAAGTTTGAAATGGAAAAGGTAATAATAGAATTAAGTATGAATGTATAACTAATGTCATATTTGTATGTAACAGTGATGACCCAGAAATATGTTGTCCACTAAAAAGAGCTTTTTGTTTTTATATGAAAAATTGAATTAAATTTGTAGGGAAAAAAAAGAAAAGAAAGACTTTACCACATTGTGACTAATTAGATAGAGTTGAAGAACAATGTGCAAGGTTGGATCTTTTTCAGGATGATGATGATTTATGATGATGATGAAATCAAACCCATATGCTGCCTGACTCCAAATGACTCTGGATCAGTGGTAGGTTTCAAAAAAATTTACTACCAGTTCTGTGGGTGTGGCTTGGTGAGCATGGCAGGGGAAGGATACTGCAAAATCTCCATTCCCTCCCCACTCCTGGGGGAAGGTTACTGCAAAATCCCATTTCCTCTCCACCCCACTAATCTGCTTTCTAGCTCCGTTCTCCTGTGCAGGGCAACAAAAGAAGACCCAGCCGATTAGCTGGGACTTGGGAGATGGAGAATAAATGGGAGCAGGGCCAGTTAGAGGTGGTATTTGCCAGTTCTATGAACTACTCAAAATTTCCACTACTAGTTGTCCAGAACTGGTCAGAACCTACTGAATACCACCTCTGCTCTGGATGTTTCACAAAAAAAGAAGAAATCAATACAATCAATAAAATATAAAAATGGCAAACATGTCAAAGCAAGGGGTCAAAATCTTGGGTAAAGAGCCGGGTCTACCCAGCTTTTCTAACCAATAGCAGAGTGAGGGCCCATCTAGATCTCACAAGAAACAAAAGGGAATTTGCAGAGGTCAGAGACTGCTAATTTAATTTATTTTAATTATTTAATTTAATGTGGGATTGTTGATTGGGTCAATTAACTTTTTATATGATCTGAAAACATCTCGTCTTTTACTGAGTGTAGTTAAGAGTGATGGGTGTACAGATCCTAGGAGTTGGGATAGGCTTCTTTTTTTCAGCTTTTGTTTCTGTTTTTTTTTTTTTTAACTTTTATAAGTCAGTGTTGTTTTGATGATTAGCTAATTTGTTTTTACTTTCTGAAAGGATCCATCTTTTCTGAAGGCATCACTATAATCTCATTATCTATCAACTTGAGCATTTGCAAAATTAGGCCAGTCTGAAAACAGAAATCAATTGCTGCGCATGACAATCTCCTTCAAATAGTTTTTTAAGATGGCAGAAGCTAAGAAGGCAGAATTACCTATAATCAAAGGCACAAGAAGAAAATATGTTACGTTTGGAAAACAAAGTACTTAATTACCAGATTTCTCCCTGTATTCACATCATTCATTGATTAACCTTCCTTAGTTTAGCTCACTTGGGATGATGAAGTATTTTATTGTGTTAGTATTTACAAGATGGCATGGGAAAGTGGGTAAATGATGAGATATCTTTAATGATGTTATTAGATAAATGCCACATTTTTTGTATGATGTCAGGATGTAGGTATGTCATGATGGAGTTTGGATGTTTATCCATGCCTATTGTCATTTTACATCCTTGTGGGTTGCTGCAGGTACGATTAGTTCTTATTTTGTTAAAAAAAATAATGGCCATCCTTGACTCCATGTTCATTTAACACTTTTAGATATTTACGCTGATCCTAATGGATATTCATTATCAGATGATTATAGCACATAATCATGACCTGCCTGGGTGAAGGATTTGCTGTTGATCTAACTGTAAAATTAATATGTTCACTTTTCAAGGGCCACACTTCATATGACTTATATTCCAATGCACTCCACAATGCCTATCATTGCACATCTATCTATATACCTTTAAAACTCTCATTGCCATGACCTTTAACCGGGTGAAGTATGGATCATAGGGCAAGAGTTTTTGAACCAAGGTACTTCAAATGGGCTAACTTATAGAATGTGTCCAAAATTTGGGACACATGACTCCCAAGGGATTGAAATTTGGGAAAGTTGTCCTATTGGAAGCAGCTGCAGAACTGCTAGGCTTCTCATGGGGTCATATGATCTTCATTTTCAATACACTGTGACAGTTTCCCAGGCAGTCCTGCAATCTCTTGCTCCCTCCCCCATCCAGCAATCACTTACCTGCGGGATGGGATGGGATGGGATGGGATGGGATGGGAAGGGAAGGGAAGG
>BLBF01000065.1:9452928-9481369 GCA_015471245.1 Laticauda colubrina | reverse complement strand
GGGAAGGGAAGGGAAGGGAAGGGAAGGAAAACATTCCAATACTCTTTGCCAGATTCCCATAAAGAAGTTCAGTGGGAAAGCCAGCTGTTACTACTGCTCCCACTGTTTCCACCCCCCCACCCTTGCTCATTCTTCCTTTAGGGAAGGAAGTAGCTCTGAAATGATCACCCAATGGGATCATTGGTTGTCAAATGTATATTAGAATTATAGACATTATGGTGACTTCTTCTACTTCTACAGCCAGATGGAGGTCTAACAAGAAAGACAGAAGTGTGATATATATTTCATTATAGTTATATATTATTGCACTTTTATATATCATATAAAACACTTTTCCCAAACTGGTGCCTTCCAGAGGTGCAACTGCAAATAGAAAAGGAGGCCTCTAATCAATTATGCCTAGGTTTTTTTAAATACATTTTCTCTCCATAAAGTTGTGGTATCTGAGCAACATCAACTATAAAATTCTTGGAAAGTGCTGCTATCACATGATACTCCTTGGTACAAGATTGCTTTTGTGTGCCATTTAGGGAATTTTCTTATATATTTTCTATCTATTCCGGTTTGTATTTCTGTGTAATTGTAACATTTTGGTGGGTTTTGGTTCTCTTTTACGATTTGAAAGCTAATTTTCCTCTATTCCAATTAGAAGACAATAAGTTAACAAACTTGTAAAAACATATCTTGTTCTCTCTCTTTTATCTGCAAGCTACTTTTAAGTTTAACTTAGGGTCACATAGTTTTATTGATGACCAAGGTTAATTAAATCACTGTTCAGCAAAGCCAGAAATTTCTTTGAGAACATGTCCAGGTTCCTCTTTTTTTCTTTTTCATAATTCCCCATTGCTTTGATATATCTAGCAAGGTGAGCACGATAGGAAATGCAGTCCTTGAAGGTGACAATCTACTTTGTAGTGTTAGTGTTATGAATGGAGCAATTTATTCTTCAGATGTAAATCAAACAGATGTAGAAGGGAGTTTAAAAAAGAACAGAAGTTATATTTGTACCTTAATCTACCTTGATCTAAAGGATGAAAAGGTTCATGATGAACCTAAGACATTTGAGAATTAGGCAATTCTGAATTGTATGTATGTTTTATATTCAGAATAAGGTTAAATGCATGTTCAGAAGAATAAACTGAAAGCAGAACACTGATATTCTTCACAGCAAGAAAGCAGTGAGTTTGTTCTACATTGCTGTAGCTACCCCAATAACTTTAATGCAACCTTATGTTGGTCTATGACTGCAATCAATTTTTGGTTTGGGTTTTTTTTAATACAACCTAAAAATAGAATGGAAATGAGATATTGGTGTTATTTCCAATAATACTTGTAGATCTGGATGTACCAATATGAAATTATCAGCACTGCCAATAAATGGCTGAGTTTCAATAATATAGCTTTAGACCACTTACGGAAATGAGATGGTTTAAAAGTTTAAAAGTAGAAGGCTAGGCCATTACTTTTGATGCACCTGAATTTAATATTTCCATCCTTTGCCTTTATAGAAGTTGGCAGGTTCAAGATACAAGATATATTTATATTCTGCATAAATTGCAAAACCTTGAGAACAAAATGTTTATTGGAATGAATTTTTTCTTGTGGATGTAATCCATTATACATAATAATGTATACTCCTCTGTCAAAATACTATATATACACACAAACATATATACACATGTATGCCACTGTTCTTATAACCAATCAATTCACATTCTTTGATTGTGTGAAACTCATTTGTAATTGATAAAATGGCTTCTGGGCCTGTGGGTGTATGGAAGAATGAGAAAACTTAGTGAAGACACATTTTGAAGAGGAATATGAGATCCTAAATGAACGTATCTGTGGTTTTTGTTTTTGTTTTATGACAATAGCAGAGAACTTCACTCTTTCTAGAAATGATATTCCTGTACTGCAAATTGTTCCCTTCCTCCTTAGCTCATTAAAATAAACTGACATTGGTAGACATTTCAAGGCCAAACCAGAGCAGCAACAGTCTTTTTCAAATCAAATATTTTTGTTTAGAAAAACTTTTCATGGTTTCTGGCCTATTTCATGCCTTATCAAATAAGGGTTATCAAAAAAAAAAAAACTTTTTTAAGTCTCTGAACAGGAAATAGACATTTATCAAGTAAGGAACTTAGTGGTTTACTGATAAAGAGCTGTATTACTCAAATTATCTTGACATCTCTTTGACTTTTTCCTCTTGAATATTGAACTTATTCCTGTTTCCATGATAAGAAATCCCCAGGTCTTGGTAAATGAGTTCTGAATATTTAATCTTGAGGTTAGCAATTCTTTAAAATTTTTCTTACAATATGAGTTGTTATATGATTTACAATATTGGAAAATATTGGAAAAATACTTCAAATGTTAAAGGATATCCAAGATCTTTGTACTCTAAGAAGTAAGGAAGAGCCAATTTTTTTTTACATGTATAAAAGTCATTTAGATTGATGGTGATTTGGAGACAAGAGCTCATTTAGAAGGCACAGGACTAGTATCAGAGGTGGTATTCAGCAGGTTCTGACCACTTCTAGAGAACCGGTAGCAGAAATTTTGAGTAGTTTGGAGAACTGGAAAATACCAGTTCTGACTGGAGATTTTACAGTATCCTTCCCCTGCCATGCCCTCCAAACCACACCCACAGAACTGGTAGTAAAAAATGTGAATCCCAACACTGACTGGTATAATATATGCAACTGTGGTGCTCTTGGGACTCTCTGAGCTTTGTTGTTATCTTGGTTAGTGGTTTCTTGATTAGGCTGTTGTTTATTGTTTTCTTGTTTGTCTGTGTCAGTGTTTCCTTGTTTGGGGGCAACTACCAGCTCAAACAAACAAGCTAACAATAAACAACAGCCTAAACAAGGAACTTCCAAGATCACTCCCATCAACACTATGAGGGCAAACCATTTGTACATACAGTAAACAGAGAGAAAACCCCAATCACTTCTAGCACTGAAGATGTTAAGCCCCTGTCACACTGCACCAACAGATGCAAAGAGGATGTAAAACGGACAAAAAAGCTTGCCATCCGTTGGTTAACGTGATGTACTCACTGCCTCCGTTTTGCTTCCTCTCTATCCGTCCAGCATCCGTTTATTGATGTTTCATCCGTTCAGAAAGTTTTGAGCGGAAAATGTATCCAATTCATCCGTTCTGCATCTGCTACGCATCCGCTACGTATCCGTTCTGCATCCGTTACGCATCCGATATATCCGCTAGGCATCCGCTGCGCATCCGT
The DNA here is from genome assembly GCA_015471245.1 of Laticauda colubrina. NCBI lineage: Eukaryota > Metazoa > Chordata > Lepidosauria > Squamata > Elapidae > Laticauda > Laticauda colubrina. The sequence continues at coordinate 9,478,125 of BLBF01000065.1, read as the reverse complement.
GCAACTCGCATCCACTCGGACACAGGGAGGAAGTGGAACGGACGCAGAACGGATGCAGAATGGATGCCTAGCAGATGCAGCACGGAAACAAAACATGTAAAACGAAAAAAACATTCGCAGAAGGGACCTATCTCGGATATTAAGGATGTCTAGAGGATGCCTAGAGGATGCCTAGAGGATGCCTAGCGGAAAACCTATACTGCCTATAAAAAGGGGGAGCAACTCGCGTGCATCTCACTTTCAGAACAGCAGCCCAGCGGTGCAGACCTCTGCAGCCTTCATCTGCCTCTTCCTCTTCCACAGCATCCAGTCATGTCCACCGTGGATTGTGACAAAGTCCATTCGGCAGCCAACATCCTTCTGCAACAGTGCGAAGCCATCTACAGGCTCAGTGAACTCTACTACGGGAAGAAAAAGGGGCGGCCAAGAAGCATCTGGGTATGAAGATGGTTCGCAGAGGATGGACTGTACAACAAGCTGATGGTGGAGCTCAGGAACGAAGACACTCGGGCATTCCAGACCTTCATGAGGATGCCTCCAGCCATGTTTGAGGAAGTTGTGCAGCGGCTGACACCCAGGTTGACCAAGGCAAACACCAACTTCCGGCCCAGCTTGGAACCTGGGCTCAAGGTGGCACTCACTCTGCGCCACGTGGCCTCAGGGACCACCTAAAGGAGCATGCAGTACGGCTGGAGGGTGCCACACAACACCATCAGCATTGTGGTCAGAGAAGTGGTGCCCCTCCACTGAAGAAGGATGGAAGAAAGTTGCAGAGCAGTGGTATCAGAAGTGGAACTTCCCCCACATCGTTGGAACCATAGATGGGAAGGACGTGGTCTGCAAATCTCCAGCCAAGTCGGGGTCCACTTATTTCAATTACAAGGGCTTCTTCAGCATCATCCTCTTCGCCATGGTCGATGCTGACTACAAGTTCATGGACATCGATGCTTCAGGCAACGGCTCATCTTCAGATGCCCAGGCATACAACGCCAGTCACCTCAAGGAGGAGCTGGAAGGCAACCTCATCATGGGCTTCCCAGATCCAGAAGCCCTGCTTCAAGATGTGCCCTACTTCATCGTGGGGGATGACGTCTTCTCCCTCAAAACCTACCTCATGAAGCCCTACACTTCCAGACTCCTCACCCGTGAAGAGAGGATCTTCAACTACAGGCTGTCCAGGGCAAGGTGGGTGGTGGAGAACGCCTTTGGCATCCTGGCCAACAGGTTCCAAGTACTTCTCAACACCATGCAGCATCGCCCAGAGACCATGAGGAGGATCGTGGAAGCTTGCTGCATCCTGCACAATCTCATGCGCACCTGCTACCCAGTCTTGCAGAACAGGCTCATGGACCTCCAACAAGGCAATGGGGACATGGAGCCTGGGGAATGGAGGCAAGGGCGAAACCTGATAGACATTCAGGATGTGCAAGGCCCCGACAGAGCCTCACGTGAAGGGTAGAAGCAGCGCAACCTCCTGAAACACCGGTGCAACTCCCCAGCAGGAGCAGTGGAGTAGCAAGACAGGATGATAGATGGTTAATGGATGCTTCCTTCAGCCTGTCTCATCACACGGATGAGATTGGGCCATGTAGGTTGGGTGGGCCTACAATGAACAGGGCATTTAATAAAGAGTTGTGTTTATTTTCAAAGGTGTGGATCAATGATTACATTGTTATTGATAATAAAGGGCCAAAGGTGTGGCACCTGGGAGGGTGGACCATACAGTCCCACTATGCTTGCACTGGAGGTTTATCTATCCCACAGCTATTACCCATCCCAAAGGTATCCCTGCCCAACTCACTGCTATCTTAACCCATCCCACAATCATGCAAAGGCTTAAACCATTTCTAAAAGTTTCCACCAAGACTTTATTCAAAAAAAGAAACAAAGCAAGTGTATGAATCAAAAATAGACTTTATTAACAAGAAGCTATAAAACAAAAATGAGTCTCTGGCACTCCTCTTGGTCGCTCAGTCTCAGGGGTGAAGGGTCCAGGTGCTGTGGAGGTGGCTGGTGCTGGAGTGCTTTTCATCAGCTCCTCCAAAAGCAGAAGCAGCAGAAGCCCCAGCCCCAGAAGAGCGAGCCCATGCTGTAGAAGCCCCAGCAGAACCAGAGTGAGGGCCAGGGGGTGGGATGGTAGCCCTGTCCCTCTTGCAAGGGCTGGCAGCAGATGGCTGAGGCTTGCTGTGCTTCAACATGGTTGTGGGGTTGCTGGCTGGCAGGGAGGCTGGCAGGAACCAAGGTTTGCAGGAAGGCTGGCAGGGAAGCAGCCACCAAGGCTGGCAGGAAGGCAGGCAGGCAGGCAGGCACCAAGGCTGGCAGGAAGGCTGGCAGGCAGGCAGGTACCAAGGTTGGCTGGCAGGCAGGCACCAAGGCTGGCATGAAGGCTGGCAGGCAGGCAGGCAGGCACCAAGGCTGGCAGGAAGGCTTGCAGGAAGGCTGGCAAGAAGGCTGGCAGGGAGGCAGGCACCAAGGCTGGAAGGAAGGCTGGCAGGCATGCAGGCACTAAGGTTGGCAGGCAGGCATGAACCAAGGCTGGCAGGCAGACTGGCTGGCAGCAAGGCTGGCAGGCAGGCAGACAGCAAGGATGGCAGGGAGGCTGGCAGCAAGGCTGGCAGCAAGGCTTGCAGGCAGACATGCAGGCAGGACAGGCAAGGCAGTCGATGTGTCTGGAAGCAGGTCTTTCTCTGAATGGCAACCTGTTTCCGAGCTGCTTCCGTTATATCCATGGGGCTAACGCAATGCATCCTCCCCGCATGTGCAATTAACACTAGGCATCTGCTAGGCTTCCGCTCTGCATCCACTTTGCTGAGGTCCCCCGGAAGCCTAGCGGATGTGCCATCCGCTCCCATCTGCTTCCATCCGCTGGGCTTCCGTTCCGCATCCGCTTTCCATCCACCCTGCGTCCTCCCCGCATCTGTGTTATCCGCTCCGGTTATGCAAATTTTTGCCCCTTCTGAGAGCAGATAACAACGGATGGAACATTTTTCTCGTCCGTTGTGTCCGTTTTGCATCCGTTGGGCAGTGTGACAGGGCCTTTACCTAGTATGAAACATCTGTAAGAAAATAACCAAGCCCAGAAGCACCAAGGACTCCATAGTTCAATCCTGAGCTACCTATATTGCCTTCCATTACTACATGCAATTCTTTCTTCCTTTAGAATGGAATGAACAAAATGAAATGGTCGCCTTAGGAAGCAGATACTGAGGATAGTAGAAAGGTGTGGCCTCTGCGCAATGCTGTGTGTCCCATACCCAATAAGCCCAAACCACTAAGCCTGTCTAGATATTCAGCATCATACTTGCATCAGTGAATGTCTGAGAAAAATGCTCCCTAAATAACTTATTTTCCTTGATTCCCTCATGAAGGCAAGCATTCTTGTTTGTTTCTCTGGCTTCTTCAGCCCTTGTACTTTCTGGAAATAGTTTTTGTGCAGGTGCAGTGTATGTTCAGAAGCTTTTCTAGCTTTAACAAGTGCTGGAGGATGTTATGAGGACACTGTGAAGTGACACAAATTGCTTGCAAAGCAAAGCACATTGCCTCTTCATTATACTGTATAATATATCATAGAGCTGTGAAACACTGTTTTCACATGTACTGGATGTTGTGTCACTTTGCAAAGCTGAAGATTCAAATATCTGCTTAGCTGCCTGCAGTAATCTATTGTTCTTCTTCATCTCAAAAAAAAGGATTATCTTTCTGGTCAGCCCTGGCTCTTCAGTACCACACATCTCCTGATAAACTAGTGTCTGGTGCTGAGGCATTAGTGTACTTGCTTAAGAGAACTGCTGGACCATAGACCTAGATATAAATACTATCATGATATAAATGCTCAAGTATAACAAGGTTAAATAAATATCAAAGACAACAGCTGATATTGGAAAAGTCAAGTCCATGTGACTTCCACTCACCAAAGCTGTGATTAAAATTTTTAGTGAATAAAATAACTTTAAATATTTCTGGGATTCTTGACTTCCTTTCTTCTCTGTTTTTTCAAATCCAGTTAGTGAAAATGTATTGTCTGAAATCTAAACAGTTGCCAGTGCTAGACAAGACACAGGTTCCTTTGCATTCTGAAATGTTTTCACCTGACATGCAGAGGTAGAAAGAGAAAATGTACAGAAATTATGATCTTAGCATAATTATAATAAAGCACATGCATTTTTGCTTTGTAAATATTTGCTTATTGTTCCTCATGAAGAGCTTATAGATACAAGACGTTGCTTGACTTGATTTTCGCTCCCCAGATCTCATCTACCTACTGCAAATGGGATCTCCAGCATGGATTTTGATGCATGCTTGCTTTCAGCTGCCATAGTAATGGGGATGAGCATCTGGCATTGAGGTTTGGGAAGTGAGCTTGTGTGATGAAGGCTCATATGAACTAAAAGGGAGGTTTGCTCTCAAAAATTACTGCACTTCTGAATGGAATTGTTTATACCCAGTCAAGGCCAACTCCTAATGGACTCCTAGAAGTCCTAGAACTCCAAATGGATGAAAGCACCTGAAGATGTGCTCCACATGACACTATGCAGGATGGGGATTGGACATTCAGCCCAGGTCCTTGGGGAGAGAGATTTGGGGAAACTTTCAATATGTAACTTTCATGCCTTTTGGCTCAGATCTTGCTTTCCTTTTGCTGCTATAATTTCAAACTCAGTACCTCTTCATTTCAAATCATTTTGAAATATCATTTCAAATTTCAAAAATTGAATATCATTTCAAACTCAGTACCTCTTCTCTACTTCAACGGAGTCAGGGCTTTTCTTTCTTGGGTTTTGAATGAAGACAGGCCTGACATTTGGGACTGCTTACTAATAAGATAGACTATAGGTCTTCATAGGTCTATCTCCACAGGACACATCACTGCAATTTATCTTCCGTATCACACAAAAGATAAGCTAAGAAACAAGCTTTGTCTCATTCCTGATAGAGGCAGCAGAGAGAGCTGAAACTGAAATACAAACCCTTCTGGCCAGATACTTCACACTTTCCCACAAGCAACCAGATGTGTTCATGTGCCTTTTTCAGCTCCCACTGAACATATAGACAGTCTAATCAAAACACATTCTTTCTATGTCTATGAAAGCTAGATGGTATTTTCTTGGAGACTTGGAGTCAAGACTCTTCGATTATAACAGGAACCGGACATTGTTACAGGAGAGAAGGCAGAAAGAGAAAAGGAAGAGCATAAAGGGTCCACTGGACAAAGTTTTTTTAAAAAAATATTTTTCTTTCTTTTTAGTCTGTTATTCAAAATGTCCCCTCAGAAGGGGCCATGATAGAGCATGTCGAGTTTGGCAGTGTTGCACCAAACTAAAGAAGCTTGGCCTCAACATTTCTTTTAACTCCATTGTTTTAATTTTGCTTTTAACCTCTTATGCTGAGTGCAGATTCGTTTCTCTCTCTCTCTCTTTTTAATTAAACATTTCTGATCCTTTGCTCCTTTTGTCATTGAGAACCAATATAATGAACTGTCTAATGGATTATGTCTTCACGAGCTTTCTAAATGCTGTTTTAGGAACTGTCTTAGGCTGCTGCTCTTAGGGAAGCTGAGAGAAAGTGATTATATTCTCTTTTTGTGAAAGTGAATTTAATGCTTCTTTTATAGAGTATGTAAACTTTCAGAGTTGTTCAAAGGAGTTGTGTTATTTTACAGGTAGTCCTGCATCAGTTCATTTAGTGACTGTTATAACAGCACTGAAAAACTGACTTATGACCATTTTTTCACAATTATGACCATTGCAGCATCCCCATGGTCACATGATCAAAATTTGGGTGTTAGGCAATTGATTCATATTTATAGCAGTTGCAGTGTCCCAGGGTTTTGTGATCCCTTTTTGTGACCTTCTGACAAGCAAAGCCAATTGGGAAGTCAGATTCACTGAACGCTTGTGTCATTAATTTAACAACTTCAATGATTCACTTAACAACTGTGGCAAGAAAGTCATAAAATGGACAAAATTCACTTAAACATATGTTTCAGCAATATAAATTTGGGGCCCAATTGTGATCATAGGTCAAGGATTACCTGTATTGCCATTCATTTTCCAGAAATTTTACTTTTATACAGCTGTAAGATACAGGGAAAGTAAGTAATGCAGAATGTGTTTAACTAGCATTATCTATTAATTGTGATAAAATATGGTGTGCAACACAAGTAAGAGGCAGCTTTCTTCATATTCATTTCATATTCAAAGCAAGACAGTCTTAGGGCTCACAAAACTACTTATGCAAGACTATCCTCTCATCCCAGAACTGAGAGGGACTCTTATCAGTCTAATTTTGCTGAGGAAGCTTAATCTTTGAGAGCTATAGATTCCAACCTGAAGTCCACACATCCTAAAATTATCGAGGATGAAAAATACTAATCTACATAGCTGAACCACATGATACTAAGGTGCTGTAGAACCCTTTTTCTATTCTCCCACTACAAGCAGAAAGTTTAACTGGATATCTTTCTTTGATTGTCTTATTGTGATGTGAAAACTTAGTCATCATAGTTTGTAAATCAGTATATGGTGGTGACTCAGCAAGGAGCGTGATGGTTCAGTGGTTAAAGACACTGAACTTGTAAGCCGGAAAGCTGATAGCTTGGATTCAAAACTCAAGCATTGTGAGCACCTGTGAGCACCTTGCCCCAACTCCTGCCCAACTAGCAGTTCAGAACCATGCAAATGCAAGTAGATAAATAGGTATACTTCAATGGGAAGATGACAGCATCTCAGTGTATAATCATGCCAGCCATGTGACCATGGAAGTGTCTTCAGACAATACTGGCTCCCTTGGCTAAGAAACAGAGATGACAACCACTCCTAGAATTTGACACAACTAAACAGGGGAAACCTTTACTTTTACCTATATGGTGTAGTAGGGCTTGTGAACAAACCATTAATTCAGATGATTTTAATCTCCTCTATTGGTTTGGTTCCCACTGAACTCTAAGCTCTCACACAACTTATTGATTCAACACCTTGCATAAACCCAGTGATTTTTAATGTGTTTTTTAATGTGTTTTTTTAAGTTTTTTTTTTAATGTGAATCTAATCAATTATCAAAAAATTACACTTAGTCCCCTGGTTATTTTAGGAAGTGTTAAGGTTGCAGACAAGATGAAAAACCCATTTTAGGCAGTGGCAAATCAAATCAATCTTTATTCTATTATGGAACAGCAAATAAAGCACAAGAATCACTATTAATTAAGATAAAAGAGAAATATATCTATTTTAAAATATCTAAAAAAGTGTTAGTCAATACCCTGATGCACTGTGCAGACTATAGAACAGTACTTGGCTATGGTAAAGGAAATAAAATCAGATTGATCCAACAATAACATATTGAGGTAAAATAAATTAGAATGACCAGGATATTTAGTAAAGAATGGAAATAATAATTCCTGGTCAGCACCTGCATAGAGAGGTCTATGACAATTCATCATAGCCAACTCACCATGGCCAGCTTTCTGCAGCCAACTTACCATGGTCAACTCACTGCAGGGCAACTCATTGAAAGACAAGAGTTACACTAATATCAAAGAAATAGTGAAATAGAATCATGGAAGAAAGGATGCAAAAGGAGGGACAGAATAAAATGTGAATGGCACAGATTAAAATATTTTTTTATTTATTTTAAATAACTAAATAGTATTGTTACATTATCCCATGGCAAGTTGCCCGTGGAGAGTTGGCCATAGTGAGTTGGCTGTGGCAAATTGTTCCATTCTGGCATAGAGAAGGTAATACAAATTAACATGTTCCATTGTTTCAATTATTCCTCCATCACATGGACACAGTCTTTGTTCAAAGAGGATTTTTTTTATATCTTCCTTCAGTAACAAGAAGTGAAAGATTGGAAGATGAGGAGAGACCTGGCCCATATAATTGCTAAGAGTTGGACAGGACTGAATAGATAACATCATCATCATCAGCCTTTCGTGACATATGTGGAGAAGGAATTGAATCTGGCTAAGGATAGGGCACTTCTGACTTTAGGGATCATTATGTGACTGAGATAGCTAGCTGGTTGGAGAAGAATAGCTCAAGAAGGAGTTTCCAGGTTTCCAATTGGAAAGTCTGCTTGCAGTGACAAAGTAAATGATGAACTATGTGAGATGCATTTTAATCATGACTTGGTTTAACCAAGAATCCCTCTATGATCAACTCTTTTGCCGTCTCCTACATTTTATAAAAGAAATAAACTTCTGCCACTCTCCATTGAGAACCTTTAGAGAAATTCACCTCTTCTGAAAGAAGACGAAGAAAAGGATCCTTCATTTGCAGAGGCAGTGTGCACACAGGGGTCAGACGGTGGTAGTTTAAAATATGCGTAGTCAAAAAATTGAAGGCAGCCTCTGCTACTTTCCTCTAATTGGTTTCCCTTTTTATTTAGCTGCATTCTACACTGCTCAAAAAAATAAAGGGAATACTTAAACAACACAATGTAACTCCAAGTCAATCACACTTCTGTGAAATCAAATTGTCCGCTTAGGTAGCAACACTGATTGACAATCAGTTTCACATGCTGTTATGCAAATGACAACAGGTGAAAAGCATAGGCAGTTAGCAAGACATCCTGAATAAAGGAGTAGTTCTGCAGGTGGTGACCACTCAGGTGGTGACCACAGACCACTCCTCAGTTCCTATACTTTCTGGCTGATGGTTTGGTCACTTTTGAATGCTGGTGGTGCTTTCACTCTAGTGGTAGCATGAGACAGAGTCTACAACCCAAACAAGTGGCTCATGTAGTACAGCTCATCCAGGATGGCACATCAATGTGAGCTGTGGCAAGGTTTGCTGTGCCTGTCAGGGTAGTGTCTAGAGCATGGAGGTGCAACCAGAAAAGAGGCCAGTACATCAGGAGACATGGAGGAGGCCATAGGAGGGCAACAACCCAGCATCAGGACCGCTACCTCTGCCTGTCAACCTTCAAGATCTTCTACTATCGCTTTGAATCTTTTGGCTGTCATAAGAAATGGGGGGAAGGGAGGGAAGGACGAGTCTGGGAAGTGAGCTGGAGGTGTTACATTTTTCTGTTGTGTAAATGAAGGAGGGGGAAACCATACATCAGGGTTAGGTTTCTATTTCTCGCTTAGCTTTCTTTTCTCTGCGCAACTGCAACCCGTTATCAAAATATGCCAAGGTCAACGGACAGAGGCCTCATCTTCACCTGAAGATGCCCACATGATCATATTCACAATTTCTAATTGGAAGTTTCATCTGAACTATTGGGGGTGGGAACACTTCCATCACTTTGTATATGTGATTTACGCACCTAATTTCTCAGATTGAGAATTCTCTGGTTGCTACCACTTCACTTTCAGTAAAAGATAACTTTTCTCTAAATTAAAGAGTCTAAGTATTTTTTTCTTGGATTTTGAATGGAGTACCGCCTGGCATTATTCTGAATCTCACTCTACCAGCCCACCCGGAGAAAACACCCAATTTTCTTCCGAGGGGGCCTGAACATCATGTCATCTTCAACTAGCGACCAGGAAGATCTGGGAACCATTGGAGGGCAAGATTCTTTGCTGGTACAGGAAGCCCAATCGTTAGCAGAGCTCAATCTGGAAGAGGATGCTTTGAAGCCCAGATGGTCGGTGGGGGTTGGCTGGAAAGATCCAGAGAAGTCCCCCCCCACCGGGATCACCACCACCCACCGACATGGAAAAGAGGACCATGGCAAGAGAGGGAAAAGAGAGAACTCTTACTGGATCAAGCCAGGAGACTCCTTAATGAAGCCTTTGAACAACCCCAAACTGCACAAAGGTATGAAGGGGAAGGGGGAGTAGCCCCAGCTAGAAGAAGCAGAGCAGCCCCCTCTCCCATAAATCAACCTGATCCAGCAGTAGCCCCAGGGCCCTCAGTGGGAGGTGTAATTCCTAGAAGGCGTAGAGCTCCTAGGCTGCCTCTGTTAGAAGTAAGATACGGGGGAGAACCCAAAACCTTGGGATTTTTCCTAGCCCAAGTTTGGAGCGATATGGAAGAATACGGGGAGGATTTTCCCTCAGAAGCAGCCAAAGTGAGATGTGTTACCAGGGCTCTGGAGGGAACAGCTGCAGATTGGATGGTGACCCTGCATAATGATAATACTCCCCAGTTGATGAATTATAACCTGTTTGTGACTGTACTGTGAGCTAGATTTGAGGACCCATTGGCAGAGCGCAAGGCCTGGATCAGGATGAAGACCATAAATCAGGGGCGGAGGTCAGTGGCTGACTACACCCAAGAATTTAGACAGTTAGCAGGTCATATCCGAGGCTGGTCACAGGAAGCCCTGATAGAAGCATTTAAAGATGGTTTAAACAAGGATGTGTATCAGAGATGCATTGCTAAAAGAGACCCACATGACTTGCAAATGTGGTACTTGCTGGCAGAAGAAGTGGAAATAGATTTAACCCAAAGCAGATGGTGGGGAGGTTCTGGGTGGAGCAAACCTTTCCCCCCCACGTCCTCAAGAGGTTCCCAAACCTCAAAGGGGAGGAGTGACAGCAAGACCCAACCCCTTTGCCTGTTTTTGATGCGAGAAGGAAGGTCACCGGGCTATGAACTGCAAAGTCAAACTGGAACCAAAGGGGGCACCAAAAAAAGGGAAGAAACCTGAAAAATCCCCAGCGAAGCCTCGCGAAGCAGCACTAAAGTCGAAAGAGATGGAAGAGATTGCCCCTCCCACGGGAGGAGTCAGAAACCCCGGTTACCCCTGAGGATGATGATTTCGACTCAGAAAATGACTTCCTAGTAAGTCCAAGCGTGGGCCCTATGACCATTCCGGTGAAGTTGAGGGTGTCCAATTCAGGGGTCAAAGGGGAAATGCTAGCCCTATTAGATTCTGGGTGCACAAGGTGTATAATCAACACGGAAGTAATGGAGAAAATGGACTTAAAACTAAAACCTTTAAAGATGCCCATTTCCTTTGCCCAATTAGATGGATCAGTGGCTGGAGGTTGCCCTGCACGTTTTATCACGGAACCTATAGAAATGATCATGGGAGAACATGATGAGACTCTGCACTTTATTGTGGTCCCTGGGATGGAGCAACCATTAATACTGGGATTGCCCTGGCTCCGGAAATGGAACCCCCAGGTTAACTGGAGAAAGGGGTTGTTGCGCATACGTACCAAGCAGCGACCGGAAAAAAAGGGGAGATCCCAGCCGAAGCTTCAGATTCTGATTGAAATAGCTTCCACAGGTACCAAACCCGTGAAAGGGGAGGAGAAAATTCCAAAAGAGTATTGGGATTTAAAGGAAGTGTTCAGTGAGAAAGCCTCGGATGAGCTCCCGCCTCACCAGTCAACAGACTGTGCTATTGAAATTTTGCCTGGGGTGAAGCTCCCGAAACTGAAGTTGTACTCAATGAAACCACGGGAATTAGAGGAGCTAAGATTCTTTATTGATAAAAATCTGGAACGTGGTTTCATCCAACCTGCTAGGCCCCAGGTAGCGGCCCCCGTGTTGTTCCGTGAAAAGAAAGATGGCTTCAAACGCTTGGTGGTGGACTACAGAAATTTGAACGCCATTTCCGTGGAAAACATGTACCCCCTGCCTTTGATGAAGGACATGTTGGCCCACCTGGCCAAGGGGAAGATTTTCACGAAGTTGGATTTGAGAGAAGCATACTACCGAATTCGAATTAAGGAAGGGGATGAGTGGAAGACCGCTTTTAACTGCCCGATGGGTTGCTTCCAATTCAACCTTTTGGTTTACAAGGGGCCCCAGCTGTATTCATGCAGATGATCAATCACGTGTTACATGAACATTTATTCAGGGGGGTTCTGGATTATCTTGATGACATCCTTATCTATACGGAAACGCTGGATGAACATGTGAAACTGGTGCGGTCGGTTCTACAGAAACTGTGTGCCACTAAGTTGTATGCTAAACTATCCAAGTGTGAATTCCATCAAGAGAAAATTGACTATTTGGGATATCGCATTTCATCTGAGGGCATAGAAATGGATCCAGAGAATGAATGAGTTGCTACCACTTCACTTTCAGTAAAAGATAACTTTTCTCTAAATTAAAGAGTCTAAGTATTTCTTTCTTGGATTTTGAATGGAGTACCGCCTGACACTGCCTTTCTGCATGGAGGGACATGAGAAACACTGCCATAGCCCTGCAAAATGACCTGCAGCAGGCTACAAATGTGCATGTGGCTGCTCAAATGGTCAGAAACAGATTCAATGAGGGTGGTATGAGGGCCCGACCTCCACAGGTGGGGGTTGTGCTTACAGCCCAACACCGTGCAAGATGTTTGGCATTTGCCAGAGAACACCAAGATTAGCACATTTGCCACTGGCATTCTGTGCTCTTCACAGATGAAAACTGGTCCACACTAAGCACATGTGGCAGATGTGACAGGGTCTGGAGATGCCATGGAGAACATTATGCTGCCTGCAACATCCTCCAGCATGACCGGTTTGGCAGTGGGTCAGTAATGGTGTGAGGTGGCATTTCTTTAAGAGGGCCACACAGCCCTCCATGTGCTCGCCAGAGGTAGCCTGACTGCCATTAAGTACCGAGATGAGATCCTCAGACCCCTTGTGAGACCATATGCTGGTGCAATTGGCTCTGGGTTCCTCCTAATGCAAGACAGTGCTAGACCTCATGCGGCTGGAGTGTGTCAGCAGTTCCTGCTTCAATGCTATGGACTGGCCCACTTGTTCCCCAGACCTGAATCTAATTGAGCACATCTGGGACATCATGTCTCACTCCATCCACCAATGCCATGTTGCACCACAGACTGTCCAGGAGTTGGGGAATGCTTTAGTCCAGGTATGGGAGGAGATCCCTCAGGAGACCATCTGCCACCTCATCAGGAGCATGCCAGGCATTGTAGGGAAGTCATACAGGCATGTGGAGGCCACACTCACTTCTGAGCCTCATTTTGACTTGTTTTAAGGACATTACATCAAAGTTGGATCAGCCTGTAGTATTTTTTTCCACTTTAATTTTGAGCGTAACTCCAAATCCGGGCCTCCATGGGTTGCTAAATTTTATTTCCACTGATAATTTTTGTGTGATTTTGTTGTCAGTACATTCAACTATGCAATGAACAAAGTATTTAATAAGAATATTTCATTCATTCAGATCTAGGATGTCTTATTTTTGTCTTCCCTCTATTTTTTTGAGCAGTGTATACAAATGGCGGGGAGAAAGTAGAGAAAAAAGCCATATCACAATGTTAATTTGAAATAGAGATTGCTCTGCTTTAAAAAATATACATATATGTCATGAAAAAATGTAGAGCAGGTGCATGTTAACCCATTTCCAGTAAAGTGATACAGGTAATAGATATGTGGGTGGAGAAGTAGATGCTGCTTCCCTCCCTCCCCTTCCTTATTCCTTCAGAAAAAACCTCTTTGTATGAAGGTAAGATGTTAATAATCATGTTCATAACCTTTAACCATTGACTGTGAACCAATGTTCACCCTTAGCAAATGTCCTAATGCTCATTTAACACATGCTTCTTCCCAGTTCTTAGATCTTAAGTATCTGCCCTCTCTAATTCTGCCCATACTGGGTTTCACTGGAATATTCAAGATGAATTGATCTCCTGAAGCAGTGGTAACCCTTCTGATCTCTCTCCCTCTTTCTCTATCTCTCTGTCCCTCACCCCCCCCCTCTTCCTCCTCCTCCTCTTCCTCTTCCCATTTTCTGTGAAATCACATCCAAGCCAATGATACTTTCATTGCCTGATCCATAAACGTTCTCAGCCAACAAAGGCAAGGGAAGTTTTTTTCCTATGTAATTTTTTTAAAATGGTACTCTTTACTTCTCTTCAAGCTCTTTTTTTTTTCTTAACTCAATTTCACAAATTTGGGGTTTTTTTTTAACATTAGCACAATTTTGCTTTTACAAATAACAGGCAACATAACTACAGCCACCATTTTCTTTTCAATTGAGGGAAGTGTTCCCTAGGAAATTTTTTTTTGGATTTGGAAACATTTCTGATTGTTGAAAAGCTGTCCCTCCTTTATTCTAGAGGAGAAAAAAGAAAAAGGAAAAATAAGTAATAATTAGGCAAAGGCACAGTTTTAATTAGTTTATGGAGTTATTAATTCAAAAAAGCCAAATGGCCCAATTAACACCTCATGTTGCTATCTACAGTATATCCACCTGTTGGAGAGCTATATGGAACTGAATTCTCCTGTGAATGCCAAACCAAGATACCTTAGATATATAGTAAACCAGGAGCTGTGGGGGATGGGGAGGAATCCAAAATTATCCCAACTCTAATCCAACAAATTAACCCCCACAACTGTTTAAGATTTCTTATTCTTCAGAGCTCTTGATCAGCTTATATGATTGATAAGCTCATTCCATTTATTTTATTCCATTTATTATATTCATTTTCTTCCTCTTTTTTCATCAAGAATTCTCAAAAATTGGAAGCAAGGAAAGTTTTGCTCCTGTTTTCTTCCAATCTATGCCATGCATTCATTTTCTATATTTGATGTATGGTATTAAATGCTTACTCACAAATATAACAGTCTCCCACCACCACAACACACACACACACACATATCTATACAAGCTAGTTTCTTCCTGTGTTATAAAAAATGTAGCTTAGCACAGAATAGATTTGGTAGATGGAAGATCTCCCTCAGTTCAAGCTCAAGCCAGTCTTTAGTTTTCTTTGCAGTATTGTTTTGTTATTGTCTTGCCATGGAATGTTTAATCTTATTTTTATTTTCCAATCTAGTATGAAGCTCTTGGAAGGCCCAGTGGTTTTCTAACCAAGTGAAAATGAGTTCTAACTGCTTGGTTTTTTCCTTCAACATCATCAAAGGATGATTAGATGCTTCCATTAAAATCATTAGAAATGATGGACAAAATAATAACAAACTATCTTCTGCAGCAGGATTTTTTGAACTGGAATCCATGATGGGTTTTCAAAAGAGATTGGGTGTTGGAGAGGGGAGTTAAATAATTATAATATATTGTAATTGTATGTAGAAGTGACCAAGGAAGACTGGACGAAGAGATGCTGCCCAAGAAAGGATCAGATAAGAGTCAGCATAGCCATAGCTACATAGTGGGAAAACAAGATGCTACAGAAAGGACTCAGCCTATATTTTGGGGAATGTAAAGGTGACAGTGGGAGAACTGTACTTTCTGACTTGCAAGATTCAGTTAGTATAGCTTTACAATAAAATAGATCAGCTTATCTGGCTGTGTTTCCTATATGGTTTAACTGATAAGGCTGACATGAGTACTTGCGTAAATTGTAACAAGCACCCATTTTCTGTTTGCCATTTTACTACTGCTATATGTTATATGCCTCCTAAAAATTCAGTCAGAATAGAGCTGGATGGGACCTTGGATGTCTTCTATTCCAGACTTTTGCTCAAGCAGGAGGTCCCCATATCATTCCTGACAAGTGATTGTCTCTTCTTAAAAGCCTCCAGTGATGAAGCACCTACAGCTTCTGGAGACAAGCTGTCCCACCGGTTAATTGTCCTCACAGTTAGGAAATTTCTCCTCAATTCCAGGTTGCTTCTCTCTTTAATTAGTTTCCATCCATTGTTTCTCATCTTTCTTTCTGGTGAAAATTTAAATTAAATTTAAAGTATAAAATTAAAATAATTTTAACTAAAAAAATTGTGGCTTGAAAAGTTTGAAAATTAACAGCATGAATATTAGATTACGTGCCATCAAAATCAGAACTGACTCTTAGTGACCACACCAATAGCTTCTCTCCAGAGGTAGTATTCAGCAGGTTCTGACCAGTTCTGGAGAACTGGTAGAGGAAATTTTGAGTAGTTCAGAGAACCAGCAAATACCACCTCTGACTGGAGATTTTACAATATCCTTCCCCTGCCACGCCCACAAAACTGATAGTAAAAAAAATTTGAATCCCACCACTGTTTCTCTCCTGAATGATTCTGCCCCAGTTCGGTCCTTCAGTTTCAGCAAGCGCCCAAGGAAGGCAGGTCTCCCAATGCAATCCTTTTGTAACTGCATTCTCAAAGTGGTGTTTGTTGCAGGGGTCTCCATCCAACCTTGTCAACTTTAAGCCTTCAATTTTCTTAAGACTTCAATTCTCAAAGCTGGCTGGGAAATTCTGGGAGTTGAAGTCCTCCAGGCTTAAAGTTGCCAAGGTTGGATGGAGACCCCTGGTTTATTGTATATCCCAGTCTGGAAGGTTCCATACCTGTACTAAATGCATAAAGCTTCCCCAATGATTTCAGCTACAGATATATCCCATTCCTTTTCCTTATTGAACTGCGTGTCTTTATTTTTTATTATTATTATTATTATTATTTTTTAAGGAAATGTCATCCCCATGCATGAAACAACATTTCCTAATGCTTATTTAAATATCTGTTTTGTGTGAAAATATGTCTTTCAGCTGCCAAGTGCTGCATCTTAACCTTCAGAGAAGTGTGAAATAGGAAGGCTAGCTTAGTTGCAATCTGCACATTAGACTGGGAGGTGAGAAGCAGGTCATTTCATAAAAGCTTGCTCAAATATTGAATTTCTCAAATGTTCCTAAAAAGAAGGGGATTGACCTGGGTTAAAGAAAGGAATCTTTTTCTTTTCCTGTTATAACATGGAGAATGGTTGGCTGCTGCTCTTAGAATCAGAGAGAGAGAAAAAATCTGGGACAATTGAACAAGGCAACATTTGGGAAACTATCACTTTATAAAATCACATTATGGCTGCTCATTGATAAAATCTGAAAGGAGACAAGTGATTGAATTCTGAAGAATTTGAGTGGGTCACTATAAAATTGATGGTGGTAAGGATTTTTTTTTTTTTAACTAGGGTCTGCTTTGGGAATTTTGAAAGTATGCAATGAATGCTCTTCTAAAATGGTTGCATGTTTGGATTTTCTTCTGCGCAAAATTGTTGCCAGTTACAAAGTCTAAAGGACAGCCATCTGGACTAACCACCAAAGGGCAGCAAGGGATGACAGATTTCATTCCTTCAGTCTTTATTGTTATTCTAGTGGCCACCTTCATTTTTGCAGCACTATCTGGAAGCTCTACAAAATACTACTTGGTGTTTTGCTGATGGTCATCTCTCTATCTCTATTTCTACAAAATTCTTTTTTATTATTATTGTACACCACCGAGAGTTGTATTTTGTTGAACTGTGTAACCATAGAAACCACATGTAGCAGGGTTGCCAAACTCATTTTCATTGAGGGCCACATCAGGGTTGTGTTTTACCTTGGGGGTGTGGAGTAGACATGGCCAGGGTGGGTGCGACTAGCATGACATTACTTGTATTGGGAGGGCTGTAGTGGCCTAAGTGCTTTGCCAGAGAAAATGGGTTCCCGAGCTCCATTTTCGGCTGTGACAGCCTCCTACAATCCTCTTCCAGGGATAATGGAGATTGGGAGGGTTGTATGCAGCCCTATGAGTTCTGTTTTCTCTGGCAGAGAAACTGTGGGTTGGTCAGTGGTGGGATTCTACAAGTTCGTACCTATTCGCTCGAATCAGTTGCTAACATTCTAAGCAGTTGTTAGAAGAAATTATTGGCCTAATCCCGTAAGGAAGGCAGGAAGGAAACATTCTGGTGTTGCTTACAGAAACTGCCTTTCCGTTAACCATTACATTCTTGACAGGACTAGACTTCCTGTCTCATGAACTACTCTGTAATTTTTTTTCTCTTCCTTTGCTGGTATTTTGCTTGTGTGGAGTGTCCATTCAAAATTACAATGGCACTGAAAAAAAGTGACTTATGACCATTTTTCACACTTACAACTGTTCCAGCATCCACTCAGTCTTGAGAGGCCAGACGAGGAGATGCATGCCTCAATGTGAGTGATATTGAGTTGGCCATGCCCAGCCAATAACATGACCACCAAGCCACGCCCACCAACTTAACCATGCCCACAGAACCAGTTGTTTAAAAAATTGAATCTTACCCCTGGGGCCGGTCCTTTGTTATTTCCATGGCAGCCCCATGGGCCAGATCTAAGCACCCTGCAGGACCCTCCGGGCCCCAGGCCTTGAGTTTGACACCCCTGACATGTAGCAATATAAGGCCTTATCAGACTCTTGGCCCATCTAATCCAATTGTCTGTCTCATAGTGGCCAATCAACTGTAAGAGAAACCTATTAGTCTCATAGCAGATGGCCTTCAGATTGGCCGTCTGTCTCATAGTGGCCAATCAACTGTAAGAGAAACCTATCAGTCTCATAGCAGATGGCCTTCATACTGCCATCTAGGCTAATAGCTATAAATCTCCATGTTTTCCATGAAGTACATAATCGAACCCTGTTTTTGAAGCCAGTCAGGCTGGTAGCCAGCCACATATCTTGTGGTATTTAAACCTTTTAAATGCATACATAAATTACCAAGATGAGACCTCTGCTGTGTCCACTTATTATTTATTTTCTAATGTCTATGGGACATAGGGGATACTGACATTTTGAAAATAAGCATACCAATTCCTCTATCTGTTGACTGTCAGGACTCTAACAAATCTACCCCCATTCAAATATAAGTCTCTAGCCAGATCTCAGAGAAAAGAAAATTGATTTACTAGAAGTGGACATGTTGGTGTTTGGCTGGGTGCAGCTGATACTAAATTACATCATACATTTCTCCCTTGACTATGGTCCTCACCCCCTGGATGTGACTTCTCCAATGGAATACATCCATCTCCAAGAGTCATCCACCATGCTGTCCAATAACCTTGTTGTGCTCTGACAACTTTGGGCTCCAAAGTGATTATCTAGGCACCTAAGGAATACACTATTTTCCCCCACTCCCTTTTTCTGACAGCTAAAAGGACCAAAAGAGTATCTTTTTAGTTGACACTGATTTTGTACCATGAGAAGCATGGTACAATACATCTAGGGTCTCCAAATTTGGCAACTTTAAGACTTGTGGACTTCAACTGAATTCTGGGAGTTGAAGTCCACAAATCTTAAATGCCAAATTGGAGACCCCTGGCACACATAGTTATGTCCAGAGGCATCAATGGCTCTGAAAGTGTCTCCCAAAATGTATCCATATTTAACGATATAGCAGAAGCCAGTAGACTGTAGCCTACCTGCAATTTCTGTCAGTCTTCTTTTTAGCTTGAGAAGGTCTTTCCTCATTATATTGTTGAAACCGGTGACACACTTTTAAAAAATTTTCTTATAACATTTTGGAACTTGTAACACTATGGAATAGTTTAGCCTTGAGTTAGTGTCTTGTCTTGTTTTTGTTTTTCTTGTTTTGTTTGTTTTTAGTTGTTGTTTTTTATCAATTCACTCCTAGGAGTGGGATTATTATGTTAACATTAATCCAGTTGTTGAGATGAATTATTTTCAATGTTCTGGGAGTAATCTCAGTGCTATATATAACTCTAAAACCCAAGTTTCAGGGAGTAGTTGAAAGGCTACTCAAACTTGGATGATGATGATATCCATTCCATTGCATCCAATTTTTGGTGATTCTATGGGCCAAGTCTGTCCCCATCTTGCATTGCTTCTTTGAGTTTTTCTAATTTGTCTGGCTGGTGTTAGCCATGGTGATGTCTAGCTACCATGTTCTTTGATGGCTTGATTTCCTTTTTACTTCTAACTCTTTTAAACATAATTGTTTTCTCCAGTAAATTCCCCTGCATGACATGGCCAAGCTAAATAAGACACAGTTTCATGATTTTGACTTAAACCTGTATATTTGAACTACTTTTTCACCATGACACCCCTCAATAATTTGGAGAGTGTGGTGGAAGAGACAACCATAGCAAGGAACAGAGGAAAAAAACAAGCTTGTTATTTGGCTGTAACCTTGTTGTTTTAGTT
This sequence comes from Laticauda colubrina, assembly GCA_015471245.1. Lineage (NCBI taxonomy): Eukaryota > Metazoa > Chordata > Lepidosauria > Squamata > Elapidae > Laticauda > Laticauda colubrina. The sequence continues at coordinate 9,458,378 of BLBF01000065.1, read as the reverse complement.
CAATTCTCAGTCATTGTCCAACGATAGCAACCTCTTGTGGGAAGCTGTCCTAAAAAAATCACAAGTGAAATAAGGATATTTTGATAATCGCCTTGCTGACAATTTCAATTGCTGGCAGTGCAACAAAGTATGCTGGACTTCAAATACTGAGGAAGAAACTGGGACTGTTTGCCAGGTGGAAGGAAAATAAAAGGAAACAGCCAAGTCTATAAGAAGACCAGTGAGTTCTGAACCAACGGATGCAAAGAGGATGTAAAACAGACAAAAAACCTTGCCATCCATTGGTTAACGCAATGTATCCGTTCTTTACTCACTGCCTCCGTTTTGCTTCCTCTCTATCCGTCCAGCATCCGATTATGGACGTTTCATCCGCTTCCAAAGTTTTGGGCTGCCTAAAACTTTTGCGCGGAAAATGTATCCAGTTCCTCCGTTCTGCATCCGCTATGCATCCACTACTCATCCGTTACGCATCCGCTACGCATCCGCTATATCCGCCAGGCATCCGCTGCAAATCCGCGGAACTTGCATCCACCCAGACAAGGGAGGAAGCAGAATGGATGCGGAACAGATGCAGAACGGATGCAGAACGGATGCAGCATGGAAACAAAGCGTTCAAAGCGGAAAAAACATTCGCAGAGGGGATCCATCTCAGATATTAAGGATGTCTAGAGGATGCCTAGAGGATGCCTAGAGGATGCAAAGGGACACCTACACTGCCTATAAAAAGGGCGAGCAACTCGTCTGCATCTCACTTTCAGACCAGCAGCCCAGCTGTGCAGACTTCTGCAGCCTTCATCTGACTCTTGCTCTTCCACAGCATCCAGTCATGTCCACTGTGGATCGTACCACAGTCCTTTTGGCAGCCACCATCCCTCTGCAACAGTACGAAGCCATCTACAGGCTCTGTGAACTCTACTATGGGAAGAAAAAGAGGCGGCCAAGAAGCGTCTGGGTCCGAAAATGGATCGGGAGAACAGCAGAGTACGGACTGTACAACAAGCTGATGATGGAGCTCAGGAACGAAGACACTCGGGCGTTCCAGAACTTCATGAGGATGCCTCCAGCCATGTTTGATGAAGTTGTGCAGCGCCTGACACCCAGGTTGACCAAGGCAAACACAAATTCTGGCCCAGCCTGGAACCTGGGCTCAAGGTGGCACTCACTCTGTGCCACCTGGCCTCAGGGACCACCTACAAAAGCATGCAGTAAGGCTGGAGAGTGCCACACAACACCATCAGCATTGTGGTCAGAGAAGTGGTGCAGGCCATCATCGAAGAATACAAGGAGGAGCTCCTCCAGTGCCCCTCCACTGAGGAAGGATGGAAGAAAGTTGCAGAGCAGTGGTATCAGAGATGGAACTTTCCACACACCGTTGGAGCCATAGATGGCAAGCACGTGACCTGCAAAGCGCCAGCCAAGTCGGGGTCCACTTATTTCAATTACAAAGGGCTTCTTTAGCATCATCCTCTTCGCCATGGTTGATGCTGACTACAAGTTCATGGACATCGATGCTTCAGGCAACGGGTCAGCTTCAGATGCCCAGGTATACAACACCAGTGACCTCAAGGAGGGGCTGGAATGCAACCTCACTGTGGGCTTCCCAGATCCAGACCCCCTGCCCAACGACACGCAAGATGTGCCCTACTTCATCGTGGGGGATGACGCCTTCTCCCTCAAAACCTACCTCATGAAGCCATACACTTCCAGACTCCTCACCCGTGAAGAGAGGATCTTCAACTACAGGCTGTCCAGGGCAAGGTGGGTGGTGGAGAACGCCTTTGGCATCCTGGCCAACAGGTTCCAGGTACTTCTCACCACCATGCAGCATCGCCCATATACCGTGAGGAGGATCATGGAAGCTTGCTGCATCCTGCACAATCTCAGGCGCACCCGCTACCCAGTGTTACAGAACAGGCTCGTGGACCATCAACAAGGCAATGGGGACATGGAGCCTGGGGAATGGAGGCAAGGGCGAAACCTGATTGACACTGAGGATGTGCAAGGCCCCAACAGAGCCTCACGTGAGGCGAAGAAGCAGCGCAACCTCCTGAAACACTGGTGCAACTCCCCAGCTGAAGCGGTGGAGTGGCAAGACAGGATGGTAGATGCTTAATGGATGCTTCCTTCAGCCTGTCTCATCACACAGATGAGATTGGGCCATGTATGTTTGGTTGGCCTACAATGAACAGGGCGTTTAATAAAGAGTTGTGTTTGTGTTGACATGTGTGGATGATTGATTACATTATTATTGATAATAAAGGGCCACACGTGTGGCACCTGGGAGGGTGGACCATACAAACCCACTATGCTTGCACTGGAGATTTATCTATCCCACAGCTATTAGCCATGCCAAAGGTATCCCTGCTCATTCCACAGGTATCCCTGCCCACCCCACTGTCATCTCAACCCATCCCACAAGCTTGCAAAGGCTTAAGCCAATTCTAAAAGTTTCCACCAAGACTTTATTAAAAAAAAGCAAGGAAGCAAGTGTGTGAATCAAAGATAAACTTTATTGAACAACAAGCTGTAAAAAAAAATTGACCCAAGTCAAGTGTCCAAATAAAGTCCACAGGTAGCCAGCTAGCCAGTCTCTGGCACTCTTCTTGGTCACTCGGAGGTGTGCCCAGTCTCAGGGGTGAAGGGTCCAGGTGCTGTGGTGGTGGGTGGTGCTGGAGTGCCTGGCCTCGAGAGGACAACAGGGGATGGTGTGTTGAGAAAGGTCTTGGACAGCTGGCTCAGCCCCGCGATGCTGAGAGGTCCTTCCTCCATGCCATGGGGTGTCAGCCCCAGTACTGATGACAGATGTACTGAGGCCGGGCTTGGCTGTGGGGTGGAGGAAAGAGTAGTGTAGTGGGGCTGTCTGCTCTGCAGCTGGGTGAGGACTGGCGTGGGTGGCATCGCTGTCGTGGGTGGCATCATTGGCGTGGGTGGCATCGGTGGCATCAGTGAAACAGGTGGCAACGGTGTCGCCCGATGACTCTGTGCCTGGACTTGGAAGGGCTGCTGCCTGTGCTGCTGAACCTCCTAGTAGCCGTAGCCCTGGTAGGTGAGGGCCTGTGGGAAGCCTTGGAATGGGAGGGACATCACCTGGGGTGGAGGAGCAGGCCTGGACTGGGTGGGAGCAGGTTCCTCTGGGTCTGGAAGGTTGTGAAGCAGCTTGGTGATCCGGTCCTTCACCTGCTGGTACTGTGGATCCGCCATTTCCTTGAGGGTCTGGTTGGCATAGGTGAGGAAGGGCTTGCGGTTGGAGGATGAGGAGTCGGTGTGGACCAGCTGAGAGAGGAGATCTATGCTGGTGCGGATGGTGTCCCTGATCTCCAGCAGGACATTGTGGCTCTGCCCCTCCAGCTGTCCGGCTCTCTGCCTTTCTGCGGAGGCGGAGCTGGGGGGTGGTGGATGTGGCTAGGACTGTGGTGGACTCAATGTCTCCTTTCTCCCACTGCACCAGGGAGTCCTCTACGCACTCCACCACGCTTACCACACCTGTCCGCGGGTTCTCTGCCGTGGCACGCTCCACAGAAATCTGCCTGGAGACAGGGACTGACTCTCGGCCGGAAGAGGACTGGGTGGCAGCAGGCTGCCGGAGAGAGAGGGTAGTGAGAGGGGCTGCTGGTGCTCCTCGGTGGCAGATCTCACCCTCCAGGAAGCTGCACCTGGCCATGACGTAGGTCTCTCTGTCTGTCAGCTTCACAGTGGCCTGGCCAGATTTCTTCAGGTGCAGCTTCCCGTACCAGGTGTGCATGTCCTTCCACCAGCCGAGGAGCACCTCCGAAGTGTAACCCATACTCTCTGCCCTCTCTTTCCAAGCAGCCTGCTTCCACTTGGTGTCCCTGTACAGCCGGTGTCCCTTCCGCCACAGATAGTCATTCTCTCTCAGCCACTCCAGCACCTCATCCTCGTGCATCTCCGCAATGGAGTATTGCCTCCTCTCCCGTTGTCGCATACACCTCTTCCTCCCCTTGGTAGGACCAGATGGGCCCTCATTAGAGGGGCTCTCAGGTAGTAGGGGCTGCTCCTCCACACCACCAGCAGCAGCAGCACCAGCAGGATCATCATCATCATCATCATCATCATCATCATCATCATCATCATCATCCTCACCAGCAGGATCATAATCAGCATCATCATCCTCACCAGCAGGATCATAATCAGCAGCAGCATCCTCACCAGCAGGATCATAATCAGCATCAGCAGCAGCAGCAGCAGCAGGAACACCAGGACCAGGATCAGCAACAGTAGAGTAAGCGCCAGCAGGGCCAGCAAGTCCAGGAGCACGAGCAGGAGAATGAGCAAGACCAGGAGCATGAGCAGGACGAGCAAGTCCAGGAGCACGAGCAGGACGAGCAAGTCCAGGAGCACGAGCAGGTCGAGCAGGTCGAGCAGGACCAGGAGCAGCTTCAACAGAGTAAGCAACAGCAGAAGCACCAGCACCAGCAGAAGCACCACCGCCTGGAGCAGCTTCAGAAGAAGCCCCAGCACCAGCAGAGTCAGGGGCAGGGGGCGGGAGGTTGGCCCTGTCCCTCTTGCCAGGGATGGCGGCAGGTTGCTGAGGCTTTCTCTTCCTCCCCTTGGTTGTGGGGTTGCTGGCTGGCAGGGAGGCTGGCAGGCACCAAGGCTGGCAGGAAGACTGGCAGGAAGACTGGCAGAAAGCCTAGCAGGAAGGCAGGCAGGCAGGCAGGCACCAAGGCTGGCTGGAAGGCAGGCTGGCAGGGCAGGCAAGGAACTCGAAGTGTCCAGCGGCAGGTCGTTCCTCGGAATGCTGGCCACGTGCGAGCTGCTTCCCTTTATATCCGGGGGGCTTACGTAATACTTCCCCCCTGCATGCGCAATTAACGCGCGCCATCCGTTCCGCTTCCGCTGTGCATCCGCTAGGCTTCCGCTGTGCATCCACTTCTTCCATTCGGCGTCCGTTCTGCATCCGCTGTATCCATTCCGCGTCCACTTTGCTGAGGCCCCCCGGAAGCCCTGCGGTTGCGCCATCTACTCCCATCCGCTTCCATCCTCTGTGCTTCCGTTCCTCATCCGCTTTCCATCCGCCCTGCGTCCTCCCCCCGTCCGTGTTATCCGCTCTGCTTATGCAAATTTTTGCCCCTTTTGAGAGCGGATAACAACGGATGGAACATTTTTCTCGTCCGTTGTGTCCATTTTGCAACCGTTGGCCAGTGTGACATGGGCTTAAAATGAGTTGTGACACACACAGAAAGTCTGCATAGGATAACATTGATATTGAATGATTAAGTTGTTTCTCTCTGTGTGTCTCCTACTGCTTTAAAAAAAATCAGAAAGAATATATTGATAGTGGCCTCTCCTTTCACCATATGGAAAGAAAGTTTCATTTACTGATAGGTAGAAAAAATGATTGTTTATCTATGTATCTCTCCATTCATTCATCTCTCCATCCATATCTATCTATCTATCTATCTATCTATCTATCTATCTATCTATCTATC
>BLBF01000065.1:9436793-9452918 GCA_015471245.1 Laticauda colubrina | reverse complement strand
ATCTATCTATCTATCTATCTATCTATCTATCTATCTATCTATCTATCATCTAATTTATTGGTTGACCATCATCTCAGTCCCTCTGCTTACTCAGTCACAGAAATATTTAAATTTTAAAAACAATGCAGTTGAAAATCAAATGCAAGAAAATGTCATATGCAATCCAAGTTAACAAGAACTTGAAAAGAACACAAAAGGCAGAATTAAACTCAAACTCTGACTGATGCCTGTAAGATATTCCAGTGGGAGTGGGATTCATGTGGAATGGGATAACTCACCATGGCCAACTTGCCAAGAGCAACTGACCACAGGACAATACGCCACGGGACAATTCAATAAATACAAAAGTTAAATTAATTTCAATAGAACCGTGGCCAATAACAATAAAATAAGAAAGTCAATCCAGAAATACAAGAGTTACAGTATAATAATTTTGATGAAAACATGATCACCAATAATAAAAGTAAAGGCCCGGTCCCACTGGCCGACGGATGCAAAACATATGCATAAAGGACACAGAGGATGAGTAAAATTTGGGGGGTGGCTCCATCCGTTGTCATCCGCTCCAAAAAGTGGCAAAAATTTGCATAAACAGAATGGAAAAGAATGGAAAAGAACGGACGTGGGTAGTATATAGTGGGGATGTTAAATGGATGTTCATAGGAAGCCTAGCGGATGAAAGCGGATGGAAGCGGATGACACATCCGAAGGGGTTCCAGGGGATAATTGCCAAGCGGATGCATAGCAGATGAAGTGGATGCATCACGTACACCTAAAGGAAAGAAAGGGGATGCCGCACAGATGTATATAGGATGCAAACTGCGCATGTATATCGGATTCACTGCGCATCCTTTCACTAACGCTGTGTAGACATTCCGTGTACCTTTTGTTTCCTCCCTCTTTCCGTTTTCAGCTGCAGCAGATGTGAGTTGCAAGGATGCCCAGAGGATGCAGAAAGGATACAGCGGATGTTTAACGGATGATAAATGGACATTGAATGTTTGTTGCTCGTATGTCGCGGATTTACATCGTACACAGCGGAAAGTTCATCAGTTCACAAAGTTTTGTGCAGTTCACAACTTCTTGCAAGGATGAAATCGCAGTGGGCGGATGCTCGATGGTTGGAGCGTATGAAACACGTATGCAATGAGTACACAACGGATGCATAGCCTTTTCCAATGGATGGCAAGCTTTTTTTAATGTTTTACATCCTCTTTGCATCTGTAAGTGCAGTGGGACAGGGCCTTAACTGAATGAAACCATTAATATAGCATTGAGTTGTCCAGTGGTGGCTTGTACTGCAGGAAATTGGCCAGGATAACTTGCCCCATGCAAGTATGCCACAGAAAGTTGTCCTAGACCCAGATATGTGTAACTACTAGCTCTATACCCGTGCTTCGCTATGAAACTATGTGATCTGGCTTAGTTTTTAGGGAGGAAAATAAAGGGTAGCCTCTGCCTACCAGCATCCAACAACATTCATGTGGTTAGCATCCTGCCAGTGTGTGAGAGAGTTGAGGCTGTTTGGAAACTGAAACAGTATTTTCTATGTGAGCAAGGAGCCTGGGTGTGGCTTAGCTCAACTGTTCTGTACTAAAGCTGCTTGCAGATATGAAACTGAAACAGAAACTCCTCTCGTCTGCTTGTGTTTTTCATTTGGAACAGATTTCTTTTCAGGTGGGGAGGGGGAGTAGAACTCCTTAGCATCAGAGTGTGTTAATCATAATATATTAAATACTAATGCTCTGATGCAGGGGTCGCCAACGTTTTGGACCTCAGGGACCATCAAACTCATAATTTTAAATCCTGAGGACCAGAGACCTTGGGAAAATCCCAAAAAAAGTCTGCAGGAAAATTCCCCACCCTGTTTTCCTACCATTCAATCATTTTTTTTATTTGGGATTGCATGATACCATCTCCAGCTCCATTCTCAGGGTGAGAGATAGAAAGAGAGAGTGAAAGAGAGACTTTTGGCTTCATGCAAGGAAAGCAGCAGAATCAGCAGATGTCTTTCTTTCTCTCTCCCAAACTCCACCAAAAATGAGTATGTGTGAGATTTGTCGTGCCGGTGCAGCCTCTTGAAGCAGAATGCCTTGCAGGGTCCCAAAGATGCATTTTTGGTGGAATTTGGGAGAGAGAAAGAAAGACCTTTGCTGCTTTCCTTGTATGCAGCCAAAAGCAGCAGAAGAAAGAAGTGGAAAGAAGCAGCCCAGTGGCCAGGCAAGGTGCATGGGCAAGTTCCCCCTTCTGCCCTTTCCCCCCTCCCCTTACTTCCTTGTTTTGTTCGCAATGCAAGCGACACAAGTCTTGTGTTCCTGTGGGTCATAAGGGCGGTGCAGCCTTGTCTTCCTGCACAGCCTGGATTAGTTAGTTAATTTACTTTATTGTAATTGCACCTCGTACAACAAAATCAAACACCTTTTTCAATACACGTCATGACCATGAAAATAAACACAAACACACATCCTTCACACTCCATATTAATTGCTTGGGGGGTGCTTTGGAGGTGGCATTTCTCTGCGGATCACTAAAATTTTCTCGCAGACCACCAGTGGTCCCTGGCCCACTGGTTGGCAACCACTGCTCAGATGGTCATTTTGAAAAATCGTTTTTTAGTGAGTACCTAGAAGCCAAGAGGAACATCTATGCTAAATTTCAAATTTGTAGGCATTATGGTTCTGGAGATTTTGTGATGATGCATGAGTGGTATTTCACTATTATATATATAGATAAGGAACAGGCTGCCATCCTTTGAATAAAATATTATAGTCAAGGTGTAGTTTTAAAATATGTAAACAAAATAAAATGGGAATCTTTTTTTTTTAAAAAAGCTTCTGTTTTGTTGTTCAGCGTTTCCTAAAGCCCCTGTCACACTGCCCAACGGATGCAAAACGTTTGTAAAAAGGACACAACGGACGAGAAAAATGTTCCATCCGTTGTTATCCGCTCTCAAAAGGGGCAAAAATTTGCATAAACAGAGCGGATAACACGGAAAGAAATGGACGGGGGGAGGATGCAGAGCGGATGGAAAGCGGATGCGGAACGGAAGCATCCTTTTGTATCCTCTAGGCATCCTCTAGACATTCTTAATATCCGAGATAGGTGAACGTTTTTTCCATTTGAAATGCTTTCTTTGCATCCGCTTTCATCCTTTCTCCGTCCGTGCTACTAACGCTGCGCATCCGTACCGCGTCCGTTCCGCTTCCTCCCTGCATCCGTTTACCGCTGGAATGGATTCGAGTTGTGCGGATGCGTAGCGGATGCCTAGCGGATATAGTGGATGCGTAACGGATGCAGAATGGATGTCCCCCGTATGCCTAGCAGATGCAGAACGGACGAATTGGATACATTTTCCGCGTAAAAGTTTTGAGCAGCTCAAAACCCTCTGAGTGGATGAATTGTCAATAGACGGATGCTGGACGGATAGAGAGGAAGCAAAATGGAGGCAGTGAGTACAGAACGGAAGCATCGCGTTAACCAACGGATGGTAAGTGTTTTTCTCCGTTTTACATCCTCTTTCCATCCGTTGCTGCAATGTGACAGGGGCTTTAATTGAAGGTATTAATATTCCACCTATTTCTTTATATTGGGAAGATTATTCATGCATATAACAGGCTGATTTGGGATTATGTAATCCATAGTTACAGGAATTCAGCAATAGCACCGTAAGGTAGAACAAACCATGCAGATTAATTCGTAGATCTGGGACCATGAAAGAGTAAATAGGAGTGTTTGTCTTGCTGAGGCCTCCATCCCTAGCATTAAAAGTTCAGTTTCAGTGGTAGTGATTTTAATGGTATTGATTTCATTGTTGAGTTTTATCGTTTGCATTTTGTTTATTGCAATGAGCTGCCTTGAGTGCTTCTATACGCAGAAAGGCAGCAGTGCAATTTTAATAATAAATAAATACAGGTAGTCCTTGACTTATAACAGTTCATTTAGTAGCTTCAAAGTTAAAATGGAACTGAAAAAAAATGACTGATTTTTTTCACACTTACAACCATTGCGGCATCCCCATAGTGATGTGATGCAAAATTCAGAGGCTTGGCAAGTGATTCATATTTATGACAGTTCCAGTGTCCCAAGGTCATTAAATCACCTTTTGGGACCTTCTGACAAGCAAAGTCAATGGGGAAGCCAGACTGACTTAACAACCGTGTAACTAACTTAACAAATGCAATGATTCACTTAACAACTGTGGCAACAAAAGTCGTAAAATGGGGCAAAGTCACTTAACTAATGTTTCACTTAGCAACATAAATTTTGGGCTCAATTGTGGTCATAACTTGAGGACTACCTGTAGATAAACAATTCTGCAATAAGTTTAGTTTAGTTTGCTAAATTGTCATTGCACCTCATACAACAAAATCAAACATCATCTTCAAGTGCACATCATGACCATGAAAATCAACACAAAAACACATCCTTCACCCTCCACATTGAATTGAAAACCATGACCCCACCCCAACACTGAACTATACAGTAGAATTCAAAAGAGCTACTGCCCTAAGATAGAAGCTGCTTTTCAGCCTATTTGTCCTTATATTTATTGTCCTGTAGCGTCTGCCAGATGGTAATAATTTAAAAAGAGTGCCCAGGATGTGATGGATCTTTGAGAAAGTTTTGAACTTTCTTTAGGCAAAAGGAGCTATAAAGCTCTTCCAAAGAGGGGATCCTCTGGGCAATGATCCAGTTCCCTCTGGACTGCTGTCCTATCTGCCACTGTGCAATTAGCAAACCATACAGAGGTGTAATAAGTTAAAATACTCTTTCTCCTCAACAAATCTCTCTCTCTCTCACACACACACACACATACACACACAAACACACATGCACACACACACACAAGAAAATGAAATCAAACCCACTCCCTTTCATGTGGCAATTCCTGTGGCTCTTAAAATGATTAGGGTTGGGAAGGAAATCAAGGTTGTAGCCTCAGAGACTGGTGACTGTTACACACTCCTGGTATAACATGGTAGTTATCCTGAAGTACTGCTTGATCTAGTCTTTCTAGAAGGTCCATAATATACATAAACAGGTTTCTGGAGTTATAAAGAGGATGTTGCAAAACAGAACTCAGTGTCTACTAGTATATTCAAGGGAATACATTCAGTATATTTTAATATTGTCATTAGCACAATTTGGCAGAATTGTTGTGCACAGATAAACCTCCAAGTGGCCTCAATGACCCTCAGATAGAGTGCTATTGACCAGATGACTATAAGGAACATAAATCATTCCATTCCCTACTATTCAGTCAAAACTGAAGAAACTTCTTGGGCGAGAAGCGAAACGTCTTCAAGGAAAAACAAGCAAGCCCAGTTGCCTCGTGAAAAAGAAATTTTGGATGTCTGGGCTGAAGCGTATCCATGCATTGTTGGGCTGGTAACTTTGTAAATGCAATATGAAAGGCCTTAAATTCCACCCATAATAAGAGTGGTGAGTTGTTCAATTAATAAGCAACTAATGGAAATTGCAAAAATGCATTGCATAGAGTGGTCCTGTCCTTCATTCCAGCCAGTCACTCATAATGATTTCTTTTCCAGATTTTATTCTATTTTCCTTCACACTCAATTTTCCCTTCTGTGCTCTCCCAGTAGTCAATTAGTTTTCCCTGACTCCAGATGTCAGCTGTCAAAGTTTCCTATGATCAATGTTAATGTTTTCTATTTCTTCTAGGGTTTTTTTTTCCCCTTACTTTTCCAGATTTGGGGGTCCTCTGAGGCAGATTAAAATTCCTTATGTGCAAAAGAGCATTTTTGTTCTTTGGATCTCTGCAGAAATAGCACATTTGAAGGAAAGATATATTCCTTGGAGAAATACCGCAGGAATAAGGTTAATTTCTCCCTCCCTGAGTATAGCCATATACTCATAGACAAGTTCATATATAAACCTCAAGTCCAGTGAAAACATTAAGCTTTCAGACTGGGACCAAGAAGACTCACCAGCTCTGTTGAAAGACTTTCACAATCTGTCAACTGTGAAAAAATTATTGTGTATATTGTGCAGAAGATTTGCATCACAATATGGTTAGGGTTATCATCATCATCACCATCATTTTTGCCAACTTCACAATTTACCGCGAATGGCCGATATAGACTGACTACCTCTCAACTAATAATAGCAGAACAGAACGTTGTTCCATGTGTGAAAACTTATAAAAGGCCATTTAATCTACAAACATCTGGGACCTGATGAGAAAGATGTAGTGAAACAACATCTGGACTTCCCTCCTCCCTCTTTTCTTTTCTCAAAAGCCATTTTGGTTGTATATATGGTGAATAGAAATAAGGACATCAATAACAGTTGAAGTAGTAGATCCATCTTATAATAATAAATAAGAACAGGGAACATTAATATTGCATTCATGATAATTATCTTAATTATCTTTCATCTTAGGGAACTTTCTATCTATTTTGTGATAACAAAATGGTCCTCTGCTTGGTTTTGATCTGTTATCTGGTTTGTCTCATGATCCTCATTTAATGACCTTGCAGAGTATACTTGATCATGTCACTTGAATAATCTGGACAGAGGTGGTTTTCATCAGGTTCTGACCAGTTCTGGAGAACCAGTAGCAGAAATTTTGAGTAGTCTGGAGAATTGGCAAATACCACCTCTGAATGGCCCTTCCCCCTTCTATTCTCTGCCTTCCAAATCCCAGATGATCGGATGCGTCTTCTTTGATTGCCCTGCACAAGAGAACAGAGCTGGAAAGCAAGTTAGTGGAGTGGGGAGTGAATGGGGATTTTGCAGTATCCTTTCCCTGCCATGCCAACCAAGCCATGCCCACAGAACTAAAAGAAAAAAAAAATTGAAACCCACCACTGAATATCACTTAAACCCCATGTAACACTGGCCAACGGATGCAAAAAGGACACAGCGGATGAGCAAAATGTTCCATCCATTGTTATCCGCTCTCAAAAGGGGAAAAAATTTGCATAACCGGAGCAGATAACACGGACGCGGGGAGGACGCAGGGCGGATGCAAAGCAGATGCGGAACGGAAGCCCAGCGGATGGAAGTGGATTGGAGCGGATGGTGCAACTGCTAGGCTTCCGGGGGGGCTCAGCAAAGCGGACGCGGAACGGATACAGCGGATGCACAGCGGACGCGGAACGGATGAAGCGGATGCACAGCGGATGCACAGCGGAAGCCTAATGGATGCCTGGTGTTAATTGCGCATGCGGGGAGGATGCATTGCGTCAGCCCCGCGGATATAAGGGAAGCAGCTCGGAAAGACCTGCTTCCAGACACATTGACTGCCTTGCCTGCCCTGCCTGCATGTCTACCTGCCAGCCTTGCTGCCAGCCTTGCTACCAGCCTCCCTGCCAGCCTTGCTGCCAGCCTCCCTGCCAGCCGTGCTGCCAGCCTGCCTGCAAGCCTTGCTGCCAGCCTGCCTTCCTGCCAGCCTTGGTTCATGTCTGCCTGCCAGCCTTGGTGCCTGCCTGCCTGCCAGCCTTGGTTCATGTCTGCCTGCAAGCCTTGGTGCCTGCCTGCCTGCCTGCCTTCCTGCCAGCCTTGGTGCCTGCCTCCCTGCCAGTCTTCCTGCCAGCCTTGGTGCCTGCCAGCCTCCCTGCCAGCCAGCAACACCACAACCATGTGGAAACACAGCAAGCCTCATCCATCTGCTGCCAGCCCTGGCAAGAGGGACAGGGCTACCATCCCGCCCCCTGGCCCTCACTCTGGTTCTGCTGGGGCTTCTGCAGCATGGGCTCAGTCTTCTGGGGCTGGCGCTTCTACTGCTTCTGCTTCTGGAGGAGCTGATGACAAGCACTCCAGCACCAGCCACCTCCATAGCACCTGCACCCTTCACCCCTGGGACTGAGCGACCAAGAGGAGTACCAGAGACTCATTTTTGTCTTATAGCTTGTTGTTAATAAAGTCTATTTTTGATTCACACACTTGCTTCATTTCTTTTTTTAAATAAAGTCTTGGTGGAAACTTTTAGAAATGGTTCAAGCCTTTGCATGCTTGTGGGATGGGTAAGGATAGCTGTGGGATGGGTTAGGATAGCAGTGGGATAGATAAAAGTCCAGTGCAAGCATAGTGGGACTGTATGGTCCACCCTCCCAGGTGCCACACCTACAGCCCTTTATTATCAATAATAATGTAATAATTATCCACACATGTCAACATAAACACAACTCTTTATTAAACGCCCTGTTCATTGTAGGCCAACCCAACATACATGGTCCAATCTCATCCATGTGATGAGACAGTCTGAAAGAAGCATCCATTAAGCATTTACCATCCTGTCTTGCCACTCCACTGCTCCAGCTGGTGAGTTGCACCAGTGTTTCAGGAGGTTGTGCTGCTTCTTCGCCTCACGTGAGGCTCTGTTGAGGCCTTGCACATCCTCAGTGTCAATCAGGTTTCGCCCTTGCCTCCATTCCCCAGCCTCCATGTCCCCTTTGCCTTGTTCACGGTCCACAAGCCTGTTCTGCAAGACTGGGTAGCGGGTGCGCATGAGATTGTGCAGGATGCAGCAAGCTTCCACGATCCTCCTCACGGTCTCTGGCCTATGCTGCATGTTGGTGAAAAGTACCTGAAACCTGTTGGCCAGGATGCCAAAGGCATTCTCCACCACCCGTCTTGCCCTGAACAGCCTGTAGTTGAAGATCCTCTCTTCACGGGTGAGGTATTTGGAGGTGTAGGGCTTCATGAGGTAGTTTTTGAGGGAGAAGGCGTCATCCCCCATGATGAAGTAGGGCACATCTTGTGTGTTGTTGGGCAGCGGGTCTGGATCTGGGAAGCCCACCATGAGGTTGCTTTCCAGCCCCTCCTTGAGGTGACTGGCGTTGTATACCTGGGCATCTGAAGATGAGCCGTTGCCTGAAGCATCGATGTACATGAACTTGTAGTCAGCATCAACCATGGCGAAGAGGATGATGCTGAAGAAGCCCTTGGAGTTGAAATAAGTGGACCCCGACTTGGCTGGAGATTTGCAGGCCACGTGCTTGCCATCTATGGCTCCAACGGTGTGTGGGAAGTTCCACTGCTCTGCAACTTTCTTCCAGCCTTCTTCAGTGGAGGGGTACTGGAGGAGCTCCTCCTTGTATTCTTCGATGATGGCCTGCACCACTTCTCTGACCACAATGCGGATGGTGTTGGATGGCACCCTCCAGCCGTACTGCATGCTGCTCTAGGTCGTCCCTGAGGCCAGGTGGCGCAGAGTGAGTGCCACCTTGAGCCCAGGTTCCAGGCTGGGCAGGAAGTTGGTATTTGTCTTGGTCAACCTGGGTGTCAGGCGCTGCACAACTTCCTCAAACATGGCTGGAGGCATCCTCATGAAGTTCTGGAACGCCCGAGTATCTTCGCTCCTGAGCTCCACCATCAGCTTGTTGTACAGTCCGTCCTCTGTTCTTCTGGCAAACCATCTTTGGACCTAGACTTTTTTTGGGTGCCTCCTTTTCTTCCCGTAGTAGAGTTCACAGAGCCTGTAGATGGCTTCGCACTGTTGCAGAAGGATGGTGGCTGCCGAAAGGACTTTGGCACAATCCACGGTGGACATGACTGGATGCTGTGGAAGAGGAAGAGCCAGATGAAGGCTGCAGAGGTCTGCACCGCTGGGCTGCTGTTCTGAAAGTGAGATGCACGCGAGTTGCTCCCCCTTTTTATAGGCAGTATAGGTTTTCCGCTAGGCATCCTCTAGGCATCCTCTAGTCATCATCTAGACATCCTTAATATCCGAGATAGGTCCCCTCTGCGAACACTTTTTCCATTTTAAATGCTTTGTTTCCGTGCTGCATCCGCTAGGCATCCGTTCTGCATCCGTTCCGCATCCGTTCCGCTTCCTCCCTGTGTCCAGGCGGATTCGAGTTGCGCGGATGCATAGCGGATGCCTAGCGGATATAGCGGATGCGTAACGAATGCCTAGCGGATGCCTAGCGGATGCGTAGCGGATGCAGAATGGACAAACTGGATACATTTTCCGCGCAAAAGTTTTGGCAGCCCAAAACTTTTGGAGCGGATGAAACGTCCATAAACGGATGCTGGACAGATAGAGAGGAAGCCAAACGGAGACAGTGAGTACATCGCGTTTTTGAATGGATGGCAAGCTTTTTTGTCCATTTTACATCCTCTTTGCATCCATTGGTTCAGTGTGACATGGGCTTAAGTAACATTGTACATTGTCTTGTGGACATTAAGTCAGCCATGATACCTTTAAACAGCATCTTTGAATACCAGGAAGTCTTCGAATTACAGCAGTTCATTTAGTGACCAAAGTTGCAACAGTGCTGAGAAAAAGGGACTTATGACCATTTTTCACACTTATGACCATTGCAGCATCCTCATGGCCACGTGATTTATATTCGGATGCTTGACTACTGGTTTATATTTATGATGGTTGCAATGGCCCAGGGTCATGTGATCACTTGTTGCAATCTTCTGACAAGCAACAGGGAAGCCAAATTCAATTAACAACCATATTGCTAACTTAAGGCCCAGTCCCACTGGTCGATGGATGCAAAACGTGTGCATAATGGACACAGCGGATGAACAAAATTTCAGGGGTGGCTCCATCCGTTGTCATCCGCTCCAAAAAGTGGTGAAAATTTGCATAAAAGAATGGAAAAGACTGGAAAAGAATGGATGTGGGTAGTAAGTAGCGGGAATGTTAAACAGATGTTCATAGGAAGCCTAGTGGATGAAAGCGGATGGAAGTGGATGACACCTCCGAAGGGGTTACAGGGGAGAATTTCAAAGCGGACACATAATGGAAGGGGCAGATGCATAGCGGATGAAACGGATGCATCTCAGACGCCTATAGGAAACAAACAGGATGCCACGTGGATGGATATTGGATGCAAACCGTTCACTGCACATGCGGGAGAGTATGAATTGCGTCATCTCCGCGGATATAAAAGGATGCAGCATGCACGCAGCCAGCATACAGGGGAAAGACGTGCTGCCACATACATCTAGCAGAAACACCATGGTTCGTCAGTCAGGCAAGAAGAGGAAGCCCATGCCTAATTGTTCAAGTCCTGGCAAGGTGAAGAAGGCCAGAACCAGCATCCCACCCCATGGCACTGACTCTGAAGCTGTTGCTGCTGCTGCTGCTGCTGCTGCTGCTGTGGTGGACCAGCCCCAAGGCCCTCAAAGCCCTGCTGCTGAAGGCCCTCAAGGCCCTGCTACTCAAGCCCTGGAGGGCCCTGCTGATCAAGCCTTACTGAAGGCCCTGCCAGAGGGAGGAAGAGGCAAGGGAAGGGAAGGAGAAGGGAGAGAGGAAACAGTACACCGCTTCTGAGGAGCATGAGGATGAGGTGCTAGAATGGCTGAGGGAGAACGAGTACCTCTGGAGAAAGAACCACAGACTCTATCGTGACACCAGGAAAAAGCAGGCAGCTTGGAGAGACAGGGCAGAGAGCCTGGGGTACACTGCAGAAGTACTCCTTGGATGGTGGAAGCACATGCACACCTGGTATGGCAAGCTACACCCCAAGAAAACCTGGCAGACCACTGTCAAGCTCACTGACCGGGAGATGTATGTCATGGCCAAGTGCAGTTTCCTGGAGGGTGAGATCCGTCACCAAGGAGCAGCCCCTCTCCCTCAGACAGCCCACAGACAGCCAGTCCTCTTCCAGCCAGGAGCCAGCTACCCTGTCCAGGCAGGTGTCTTCAGAGGGCCCCATGACAGAGACCCCCCTGACAGTTGCACTCCCCATGCTGGCAGACTTGGAGGATCCCATGGAGGATGATGCCCTGCTGTCACAAAAGGAGGAAGAAGCAGCAGCCACCAGAGACCAACCCACCCCCACCCCAACCCCCAGCTCCAGAGGATGCAGGCAGGCAATCAGGGACACAATGAAGACCAGCACAGAACATCTCTCTCAGCTGGTCCACTTGGACAGAGCATCCTCACCTTCATTACCTACGTGAGCCAGATCCTGAAGAACCTGCCCGAGGCCCAGTACCAGGTGATCAAGCAGAAGATCACAACACTTCTGCACAATCCTAAAGGCCCAGCTGAAGCTGCTCCTACCCAGTCCAGGTCTCCTCCTCCACCCCAGGCGATGTCACAGCCCTTCCACGGCTTTCAACAGCCCCTCACCTACAAAGGCTACGACTACCAGGACTTCCCACAGCAGAAGCAGAACTTTCCAGTCCAGGCCCAGGTTCATCAGACACCACAGATGCCACTCCTCACCCAGCTGCAGACAAGACAGCCCCACTACATTCCTCCTTCCTCCACCCCACAGCCAAGCCCGGACAATCTGTCATCAGGATTGGGCCTGACATCTCAAATTCTTGATGAAGGGCCTCTCAACCTCATGAGACTGAGTCAGCTCTCAGATAGCTTCCTGAACACACCATCCCCTATTGTACCTTCGGGGCCAAGCACCCCAATGGTGCCTCAGACCAGCACTCAAGCCACAGCCACCTCCACAATCCCTGCCCGCTTAACAGCTGAGACCATGGACATGACTCAGAGTGACTGAGAATAGTGTCAGAGGCTGAGTTGTTTCCTTGTTAAGTTTATCTTTTCTTAAGACACTTTACTTGGTTCATTTTGCTTATTTAATAAAGTCATAAAGTTTACCTAAGAAAGTTAATAAAAGTTATCTTTGCTTAAGACACTTAGTTTACTTGGTTCATTTTGTTTACTTAATAAAGTGTTGGTGAAAACTTTGAAAAAATGGTTAAGCCTTTGCATGCTTGTGGGATAGATAAGGATAGTTATGGGATAGATAAACCTCCAGTGCAACCATAATGGGACTGTTTGGTCCACCCTCCCAGCTGCCACACATATGGACCTTTATTATCAATAACAATTTATTCATTGATCAACACATTTTAAAATAAAAAAATCTCTTTATTAATGCCCTATTCATTGTAGGACCACTCAACATACATGGCACAATCTCATCAGTGTTATGCGACAGCCTCAAGGAAGCATCCATTAATCATCTATCATCCTGTCTTGCCACTCCACTGCTCCAGCTGGGGAGTTGCACCAGTGTCTCAGGAAGTTGCGTTGCTTCTTCCCTTCATGTGAGGCTCTGTTGGGGCCTTGCACATCCTCAGTGTCTTTTAGGTTTCGCCCTTGCCTCCATTCCCCAGGCTCCATGTCCCCATTCCCTTGTTGGAGGTCCACAAGCCTGTTCTGCAAGACTGGGTAGTGGGTGCGCATGAGATTGTGCAGGATGCAGCAAGCATCCACGATCCTCCTCATGGTCTGTGGGTGATGCTGCAGGGTGGTGAGAAGTACCTGGAACCTGTTGGCCAGGATGCCAAAGGCGTTCTCCACCACCCGCCTTGCCCTGGACAGCCTGTAGTTGAAGATCCTCTCTTCACGGGTGAGGTATCTTGAAGTGTAGGGCTTCATGAGGTAGGTTCTGAGGGAGAAGGCATCATCCCCCACGATGAAGTAGGGCACATCTTGTGTGTCATTGGGTAGCGGGTCTGGACCTGGAAAACCCATGATGCGGTTGTGTTCCAGCCCCTCCTTGAGGTCAGTGGCATTGTATACCTGGCCATCTGAAGCTGACCCGTTGCCTGAAGCATCAATGTAGATGAACTTGTAGTCAGCATCAACCATGGCAAAGAGGATGATACTGAAGAATCCCTTGTAGTTGTAATAAGTGGACCCTGAGTTGGCTGGAGCTTTGCTGCCCACGTGTTTTCCATCTGTGGCTCCAATGGTGTGGGGAAAGTTCTGATACCACCCTTCTGCAAATTTTCACCAGCCTTGTTCAGTGGTGGGGCACTTGAGGAGCTCTTCCACATATTCTTCGAAGATGGCCTGCACCACTTCTCTGACCACTTTGCTAATGCAGTTGTGTGGCACCCTCCACGCATACTGTATGTGGTTCCAGAGGCCAGGTGGCACAGAGTCAGTGCCACCTTCAGTCCAAGGTCCAGGTTGAGATGGAAGTTGGTGCTAGGCTTGGTCAACCTGGGTCTCAGATGCTCTACAAGTTCATCAAACTTGGCTGGTGGCATCCTCATGAAGCGATGGAATGCACGAGGGTCTTCATTCCTCAGCTCCACCAGTAACTGGTCATAGAGTCCAAACTCCATTCTTCTCACGATCCATCCTTGGACCCACACATCTCTTGGACGTCTCCTTCTTCTCCTTCTGTATAAAAGTTGAAACAGTCTGAACAGATTTTGGTTCTGGTGATGAATGAGCGCAGCTATCTTACGGACTATTTCATCATCCATGGTGGAGAACAATTGATGATGCTGAAGACCAAGACCAAGGGTGAAGAGATTTGTACACCACGGCTGCTGGACTCATACTGAGATCCAGATGATTTTCTCCCCCTTTTTATAGAAAATATCGGTTGTCCACTAGGTGTCCTTCTACATACTTTAGACATACGCGAGACATCCTAAATATCCAAGATACATCCCAGATACAAATGTTTTGTCCATTTTGAATACTTTATATACGAGATGCATACGCTCATATCCTTTCTATTTCCGTGCTACTAACACTGTGTAGACGTTCCGTGTACCTTTTGTTTCCTCCCTCTTTCTGTTTTCAGCTGCAGTGGATGTGAGTTGAGGGGATGACCAGAGGATGCAGAGAGGATACAGCGGATGTTTAACAGATGATAACGGACATAGAATGTTTGTTGCTCATATATGTTGCGGATGCACATCGTACATGGCAGAAAGTTCATCTGTTCACAAAGTTATGTGCAGCTCAAAACTTCTTGCGTGGATGAAATCACAGTGGACAGATGCTCGATGGATAGAGCGTTGAAACACCTATGCAATGAGTACACAATGGATGCATAGCGTTTTCCAATGGATTGCAAGCTTTTTTTAACATTTTACATCCTCTTTGCATCCATAAGTGCAGTGGGACCGGGCCTTTAACAACTGTAGTGTTCCACTTCGCAACTGTGGTGAGAAAAGTCTTAAAATGGAGCAAAACTCACTGAAAATTAATTAAATAATAATAATTGACAAATTATTAAATCATGCAAAGATCTATAAAATCTTCAGAGGGTTCCATCCTGTATGGCAAAATCTAATTATATTTTTAGATTCTTGTAGATAATTATATGGACCTGTTCCATCTGGTCAAGAAGAGATGACATGCTGCACATTCCATTGGTTAAAAAGATTATGACAGGCAGGATCTAGGAGAAGGGCCTTGTCTCAGTGGTGGCATTCAGGAGGTTCTTACCAGTTCTGGGGACCAGTAGTGGGAATTTTGAGTAGTTTGGAGAACCGACAAATCCCACCTCTGACTGGCCCTGCCTTCATCTATTCTCTGCTTCCAGAGTCCCAGCTGATTGGCTGGGTCTTCTTTGGTTGCCTGGTACAAGAGAATGGAGCTGGAAAGCAGGTTAGTGGGATGGGGAGGGAATGGGGATTTTGCAGTATTCTTTCCCTGCCACATCCACCAAGCCATGCTCACTGAACTGATAGTAAAAACATTTGAATACACTTTAGTAGGCTCCAAGTTCCCTATTCTGATTGGCTGAAAAGGCCGTTCTTGGGTTGGCAATTAGAGAACCAATCCGATTGGCCTGCTGGACGGCAGGAACACTTAAAGTGATGTCATTGGCCACAAGCCACGAGCAAGCTGCTATATAAAGGGCTGCTGCGGCTTGGGCTCTTGTTCGGTCACCATTGCTTTACTGAATTAAATAAAGAATTTGTTGTTGGAACCCGATCTAGCACAAGTTATTTCCAGACGGAACATACTGCTATGATCCAAATTTGTTTAAGGGAATAATACCCCAAAAAAATAAATTTGAAAGGAAAGGGGAGGAAGAAGAGGTTTCAGTTATGGGGGGAAAAAAGCATTGAAGGAGATTGAAAGTGTTAGGGATAACATTGTTCACCCTAACTGGTTTAGGTGAAATAATAACTATGAATCATAGTTAGTGTATGCAGCTTTAACTGTAAAATAGCAACTGTGGGAGTGGTTATGAAAACCATATAAAAGTAGCAAGGCTACAGCTTGCTCGCTCTCTCTCTCTGGCTTTGATGATCCCTGATTACTGCTTGGAATCAAGACTGCATTGCTCGAATGGGAGAGACAACAACGGACTGATTTATGTGAACTGACATAGGATATTCTACATGGACTTTGCTAACTGAATACCCCTGAATGGACTGACTACATGGTAAATGAATATTGGACTGTTTTTG
>BLBF01000065.1:9384775-9426563 GCA_015471245.1 Laticauda colubrina | reverse complement strand
ATATATATATATATATATTTGAGATTGGACAGTCACTTGTCTGAAATAGTATATGATTTCCTGCCTGAGCAGGGGGTTGGACTCGATTACCTTCAAGGTCCCTTCCAACTCTGTTATTGTAATTCTGTTATAACCTGATTGAAACATATTGAAAAGGGAGAGAGTGTGCTCAAGGACATTCATGATATTGCAGATAAATAGATTGATAGGATGGAAAGACAGAGAAAGAGTTAGACACAGAGAGAAAGAGTTAACAGATATAAAGATTACCCACAGAGAGAGACACACACATATACTTCAGGATTGTTCTTCCCTCTTTTTTTGGTTTATTCCTACTTTGCTGTTCTAATCCATTCATTTTCAAACATAAGGAGGCTGGAAAATTCAGGTACAGTCATTCCCTTTAAGCAGTTTTTCCTCAGTAGTATACATTTGAGTTGACAGCCTCTGAAAGATGAATTTCTAGGTGTGCTGCAAAATTATACATTTATACCTTTATATCAAGGGTGACCAAAGACTGGCCTTTAGCACAGAAATAAGAAAAGAAGATTACACAGATCGAGCAGCAAAGCACAATTTGAAATCAATCAAGTGGAATAAGGATGCCAGATTGCCAATGATGTCACAAACTTTTCCAAACCACATTTCCAATCCTTCTCCCAACATAGTTTTGGTTGTGAGGCACAGAGCATAGGCTTATTTTTGGGGTACCAAGTCACAAAACCTTGAATGAATTATATGATGAAAGCTTAGCTTCTGCTCAACATATCTGTTTCAATATGTCTTCCCATCTTCCAAGTTTATAAAATAAAAATCTTTGGCGAAAAAAAAGGAAGAAAAAATCTCATTTGATTAAAGCCCCAGTCACACAGCATCAACGGATGCAAAGAGGATGTAAAATGGAGAGAAACACTTGCCATCCGTTGGTTAACGCGATGCTTCCATTCTGTACTCACTGCCTACGTTTTTCATCCTCTCTATCCGTCCAGCATCCGTCGACTGACATTTCATCCGCTCAAAAAGTTTTGAGCTGCACAAAACTTTTTGAGCGGAAAATGTATCCAACGTGTCCGTTCTGCATCCGCAACGCATACGGGGAACATCCGTTCTACATACGTCGTCATCCGTTATGCATCCGCGATATCCGCTAGGCATCCACTGTGCATCGGCGCAACTCAAATCCGCTCCAGCGGAAAACAGACACAGGGAGGAAGCGAAACGGACGCAGAATGGACACAAACCTTTAGTAGCACGGATGGAGAAAGGCTGAAAGCAGATGCAGCTCGCATAGAAAGCATTAAAACAGAAAAAAAACATTCGCAGAGGGAACGTATCTCGGATATTTAGGATGTCTGCAGGATGTCTAGAGGATGCGAAAGGACACCGAGTGGAAAAACTATATTTCCTATAAAAAGGGGGAGGAACTCACCTGGAACTCACTTTCAGTCCAGCAGCCCTGCGGTGCAGATCTCTTCAGCCTTCATCTGGCTCTTGCTCTTCCACAGCATCCAGTCATCTCCACCATGGATCATCACACACTCCTTTTGGTAGCCACCATTGTTCTACAACAGAGCGAAGCGATCTACAGGCTCTTTCACCTGTTCTACGCGAAGAAAAGGAGGCATCCAAGAAGTGTCTGGGTCCGAAGATAGATCACCAGAAGAGCAGAGTATGGACTGTATAACAAGCTGATGGTGGAGCTGAGGAACAAAGACCCTCGTGCATTCCAGAACTTCATGAGGATGCCTCCAGCCATGTTTGACGAAGTTGTGGAGCGGCTGAGACCCAGGTTGACCAAGCAGAGCACCAACTTCTGGCCCAACCTGGACCCTGGGTTCCAGGTCGCACTGACTCTGTGCCACCTGACCTCCGGGACCACATACAGGAGCATGCAGTACGGATGGAGGGTGCCACACAACACCATCAGCATTGTGGTCAGACAAGTGGTGCAGGCCATCATCGAAGAATACCTGGAGGAGCTCCTCTAGTGCCCCTCCACTGAAGAAGGCTGGAAGAAAGTTGCAGAGCAGTGGTATCAGAAGTGGAACTTCCCCCACACCGTTGGAGCCATAGATGGCAAGCACGTGGCCTGCAAAGCTCCAGCCAAGTCAGGGTCCACTTATTTCAACAACAAGGGCTTCTTCAGCATCATCCTCTTCGCCATGGTCGATGCTGACTACAAGTTCATGTACATTGATGCTTCAGGCAATGGGTTAGCTTCAGATGCCCAGATATACAACGCCAGTCACCTCAAGGAGGGGCTGGAACGCAACCTCATCATTGGCTTCCCAGATCCAGACCCCAGCCCAACGACACACAAGATTTGCCCTACTTCATCATGGGGGATGATGCCTTCTCCCTCACAACCTACCTCATGAAGCCCTACACCTCCAAATGCCTCACTGATGAAGAGAGGATCTTCAACTACAGGCTGCCCAGGGCAAGGTGGGTGGTGGAGAACGCCTTTGGCATCTTAGCCAACAGGTTCCAGGTACTTCTCACCACCATGCAGCATTGCCCACAGACCATGAGGAGGATCGTGGAAGCTTGCTGCATCCTGCACAATCTCATGCGCACCCACTACCCAGTGTTGCAGAACAGGCTCGTGGACTTCCAACAAGGGAATGGGGACATGGAGCCTGGTGAATGGAGGCAAGGGTGAAACCTGATAGACACTGTGGATGTGCAAGGCCCCAACAGAGCTTCATGTGAAGGGAAGAAGCAGCGCAACCTCCTGAAACACTGGTGCAACTCCCCAGCTGGAGCAGTGGAGTGGCAAGACAGGATGATAGATGCTTAATGGATGCTTCCTTCAGCCTATCTTATCACACTGATGAGATTGGGCCATGTATGTTGAATGGGCCTACAATGAACAGGGCATTTAATAAAGAGTTGTGTTTATGTTGAAATGTGTGGATGAATGATTACATTGTTATTGATAATAAAGGGCCATAGGTGTGGCACCTGGGAGGGTGGACCATACAGTCCCACTATGCTTGCACTGGAGGTTTATCAATCCCACAGCTATTACCCATCCCAAAGGTATCCCTGCCCATCCCACAGGTATCCCTTCCCATCCCAAAGCTATTACCCACCCCAGAGGTATCCCTGCCCATCCCACTGCTATCTTTACCCATCCCAGAAGCATGCAAAGGCTTAAACCATTTCTAAAAATTTCCACCAAGACTTTATTTCATAAAATAAATGAAGCAAGTATTTGAAGCAAAGATAATCTTTATTAATAACAAGCTGTAAAAGCAAAATGACCCAAGTGTCCCAAGCAAAGATAAAGTCAACAGGTAGCCACCCAGTCTCTGGCAAACTTCTTAGTCACTCTGAGGCGTGCCCAGTCTCAGGGGTGAAGGGTCCAGGTGCTGTGGTGGTGGCTGCTGCTAGAGTGTTGATCTGAGGCATCATTGGGGTGCCTAGCCCCGAGAGGACAACAGGGGACGGTGTGTGGAGGAAGCTCTCAGAGAGCTGGCTCAGTCCTGTGATGTTGAGAGCCCCTTCCTCCAGGATATGGGTTGTCAGTCCCAATACCGATGACAGATGTTCTGAGGCCGGGCTTGGCTGTGGGGTGGAGGAAGGAGCAGTGTAGTGGGGATGTCTGGTCTGCAGCTGAGCGAGGTGAGGTGTGGGTGGCATCTGTGGTGTCGGTGGCATCTGTGGTGTCGGTGGCATCTGTGGCATGGCTGGCATTGGTGGCGTGGCTGGCATCAGTGGCATCAGTGGCACCGGTGGCATTCGATGTACCTGTGCCTGGATTGGGAAGGGCTGCCTGTGCTGCTGGAGTTCCTGGTAGCCATAGCCTTGGTAGGTGAGGGGCTGTGGAAAACCTTGGAAGGGCAGTGACATCACCTGGAGTGGAGGTGCAGACCTGGATTGGATGGGAGCAGGTTCAGCTGGGTCTGGAGGGTTGTGACCGGTGATCCTGTCCTTTATCACTTGGTACTGTGATTCCGACATGTTCATGAGGGTCTGGTTGACGTAGGTGAGGAAGGGCTTGCAGTTGGAGGATGGGATGTCGGACTGTACCAGCTGAGAGAGGAGATCTACGTTGCTTCTGATGGTGTCCCTGATCTCCAGCAGGACAGTGTGGCTCTCCCCCTCCGGTCTGCCTCTCTGCCTGCTTTCTGGGGAGGTGGAGCTGGGGGTGGATGTGGGTTGGTCTCTGGTGGAAGTGCCCTCTCCTTGCTCCCACTGCATCAGGGGGTCCTCCACACGCTCCACCATGGGGAGTGCAGCTGTTGGGGGGGTCTCCGTCGTGGGACGCTCCACAGATACCTGCCTGGACAGGAGCTGACTCTTTGCCAGGAGAGGACTGGCTCTCTGCGGGCTGCCTGAGAGAGAGGGTTGTCAGAGAGGCTGCTCCTCAGTGGCGGATCTCAGCCTCCAAGAAGCTGCACTTGGCCATCATGTAGGTCTCTCGGTCTGTCAGCTTGACCATAGCCTGGCCAGATTTCTTGAGGTGCAGCTTCCCGTACCAGGTGTGCATGTGCTTCCACCAGCCGAGGAGCACCTCCAAAGTGTAGCCCAGGCTCTCCGCCTTCTCTCTCCAAGCAGCCTGCTTCCTCTTGGTGTCTCAATAGAGCCTGTGTCCCTTCCGCCAAAGATACTCGTTCTCCCTCAGCCATTCCAGCACCTCATCCTCATGTTCCTCTTCGATGGAGTACTGCCTCCTCTCCCATTCTCATTCACACTTATGCCTCCTCCTCCCTCTGGCAGGGCCATCTGGGCCCTCATCAGAGGGGCTTCGAGGTTGTAGGGGCTGCTCCTCCACACCAGCAGCAGCAGCAGCAGCAACAACAACAACAACAGTAGCAGTGCCAGCAGGACCAGCAGCACCAGCAGGACCAGGAGCACCATCAGGACCAGGAGCACCAGCAGCACCAGCAGGACCAGGAGCACCAGGAGCACCAGCAGGACCAGCAGGACCAGGAGCAGCACCAGCAGAGTAAGCACCAGCAGAAGCACCAGCACCAGGAGCAGCACCAGCAGAGTAAGCACCAGCAGAAGCACCAGCACCAGCAGAGTAAGCACCAGCAGAAGCACCAGCACCAGCAGAGTAAGCACCAGCAGAAGCACCAGCACCAGGAGCAGCTCCAGCAGAAGCTCCAGCACCAGAAGAGTCAGCCCCAGCAACAGAAGCCCCAGCAGAAGCAGAGTCAGGGCCAGGGGGTAGGATGGTGGCCTTGTCCCTCTTGCCAGGGCTGGCAGCAGATGGCAGAGGCTTTCTCTTCTTCCCCATGGTTGTTGGCTGGCTGGCTGGCTGGCTGGAGCTGTGTCTAGCAGCAGGTCTTTCCTCGGAATGGTGACCTGCTTGTGAGCTGCTTCCCTTTATATCCGCAGGGCTGATGCAATGCATCCTCCCCACATGCGCAGTGAACGCTCTGCATCCGCTAGGCATCTGCTAGGTATCCGCTAGGCTTCCGCTCTGCATCCGCTGTATCCGCTCGGCATCCGCTCGGCATCCACTCTTTCCATTGCACGTCCGCTTCGCTGTGCTCCCCCGGAAGCCCTGTGGATGTGCCATCTGCTCTCATCCGTTTCCATCCGCTAGGCTTCTGTGGAGCATCTGCTTTCCATCCTGGCTACGTCCTCCCCCCGTCCGTTCCTTTCCATTGTTGTCCGCTCTGCTTATGCAAATTTGGGGCACTTTTGAGAGCGGATAACAACGGATGGAACATTTTCTCATCCGCTGTGTCCTTTTTACAAATGTTTGCATCCGTTGGCCAATGTGACAGGCCCATAAACTATGTTATTTTTACTTGCATTTAAATCTATTCACATTAGTTTTTTTTTTCCCTTGAACTCACCATCTATCTGGAATAGTCTAACCACTCACCATTGAAAGACCAGATGCGGTCTTTTCTCAAATAAGATATTTGTTTGTTTGTTTGTTCGTTCATTATTTATTTATAATTCATATTTCTAACTTGTCCATCTTGCTATCTTGAACAGAACCTGTCCATAAAGCTAATAAAAATGTTTGCTTTGAGTTGGAAGTGAAATGATAAAATGGGGTAGTCAGATAGAATCCTGGCAAATAATAATCTGCTTATCTGGTGAGCCATACATTGTGCAGAATGAAATCCATGAAAAAGGACTTGATCATTAAAGTTAATTTTTTGGGTAGTGTAAAAATATCAGAGGCATTAATTTTTTGAAAAATCATGTAATTGTTATTGCCTTTCTACAAATACATAGTGTATGCTGGCTTGCTTAAAATAAATGGATGACATTTGAAATAAATATTTTATTGGAATATTAAAAGTGTGGGTTTTTTTTATTTGCAGGGAGTAAAGTCCAGGTCACATCGCCCGATGGATGCAAAACGTATGTAAAAAGGACACAGCAGACGAGCAAATTTTCCATCCGTTGTTATCCGCTCTCAAAAGTGCCCCAAATTTGCATAAACAGAGCGGACAATAATGGACGGGGGGGAGGACGTATCGCAGATGTAAAACGGATGCTCAATGGAAGCCTAGCAGATGAAAGTGGATGGAAGCGGATGGCACATCCGCAGGGCTTCTGGGGGAGCATAGCAAAGCAGACGTGTAGCGGAAAGAGCGGATGCGTAGCGGATAAAGCAGATGCAGAGCGGATGCAGAGCGGATGCGTAGGGGATGCAGAGCGGTTGCGTAGTGGATGACGCGGATGCGTAGCGGATGCAGAGCAGATGCGTAGCGGATGCCTAGTGGATCACTGCGCATGTGGGGAGGATGCATTGCATCAGCCTCACGGATATAAAAGGAGGCAGCTCGCAAGCAGGTCACCATTCAGAGGAAAGACCTGCTGCCAGAGACATCTTCATCAGAGACCATGGGGAAGAAGAGGAAGCCTGTGCCGTCTTTTACCAGCCCTGGCAAGAGGGATAGATTCACCATCCCACCCCCTGGCGCTGACTCTGCTGCTGCTGCTGCTTCTTCTGCTGCTGGTGCTGCTACTGCTGCTGCTGCTGGTGGTGGTGCTTCTCCTGCTGCTTCTCCTGCTGCTGCTGTGGTGGACCAGCCCCAAAGCCCTGAAAGCCCTGATGCTGAAGGCCCTGCCAGAGGGAGGAAGAGGCAAGGCAAGGAGAAGAAGAAGGGAGAGAGGAAGCAGTACTCCATCACAGAGGAGCGTGAGGAGGAGGTGCTGGAGTGGCTGAGGGAGAACGAGTATATGTGGAGGAAGGGCCACAGGCTCTATCGAGACACCAAGCGGAAGCAGGCGGCTTGGACACAGAAGGCGGAGAGCCTGGGCTACACTTCAGATGTCCTCCTCGGGTGGTGGAAGCATATGCACACCTGGTACAGGAAGCTGCACCTGAAGAAGTCTGGCTAGGCCGCGGTCAAGCTCACTGACCGGGAGACCTATGTCATGGCAAAGTGCAGCTTCCTGGAGGGTGAGGTCTGCCACTGAGGAGCAGCCCCTCTGTCTACCCTCACTCTCAGGCAGCCCACAGACAGCCAGTCCCCTTCTGGCCAGGAGACAGCGACCATGTCCAGGCAGGTGTCCACAGAGCGTCCCGCGACAGAGACCCCCCCGACAGCTGCACACCCTATGCCGGAGGTTGTGGAGGATTCTCTCACACATATGGAGCAAGAAGAAGCAGCGACCACCAGGGACCAACCCACACCCACCCTCAGCTCCACCTCCACAGAAAGCAGGCAGAGAGGCAGACCGGAGGGACAGAGCCACACTGTTCTGCTGGAGATCAGGGACACCCTCAAGACCAGCGCAGATCTCCTCTCTCAGCTGGTACACTTTGAGATTCCATCCTCAAACCGCAAGCCCTTCCTCACCTACGTGACCCAGACCCTCATGGACATGCCCGAGCCCCAGTACCAGGTGATGAAAGAGAGGATCATGGTGCTGCTGCACCACCCTCCAGGCCCAGCTGAACCTGCTCCCACCCAGTCCAGGTCTGCTCCTCCACCCCAGGCGATGTCACAGCACTTCCAAGGCTTTCAAAAGCCCCTCTCCTACCAAGGCTATGGCTACCAGGACTTCCCTCAACAGAGGCAACCCTTCCCAGTCCAGGCCCAGGTTCATCACATGCCACAGGTACCACCGATGCCACCGATGCCACAGATGTTTCCTTGCACGCCACAGACGCCTCACCTCGCCCAGCTGCACACCAGATATCCCTACTACACTCCTCCTTCCTCCACCCCACAGCCAAGCCCGGCCTCAGAACATCTGTCATTGGTCCTGTGCCTGACATCCCAGGTCCTGGATGAAGGGCCTCTCAACCTCAATGAGCTGAACCAGCTCTCTGAGAGCTTCCTGAATACACCATCTCCTGTTGTCCGCTCGGGGCCAGGCACCCCAATGGCACCTCAGACCAGCACCCCAGCCACTGCCACCTCCACAGTCCCTGTCTCCTTTACACCTGAGACCATGGACATGCCGCAGAGTGACTGAGAACATTGCCAGAGACTGGGTTTTTACCTGTTGACTTTATCATTGCTTGGGACACTTTTCTTGGTTCCTTTTCCTTTTTAAATAAAGTCCTACACTTTACTTGACTGTTATTAATAAAGGTTATCTTTGCTTCACACACTTGGGTCATTTCTTTTACTTAATAAAGTCTTGGTGGAAAGTTTTAGAAAATGGTTTAGCCTTTGCATGCTTATGGGATGGGCAAGGATACCTGTGGGATGGGTAATAGCTGTGGGATGGGCAAGGATTCCTGTGGGATGGGTAATAGCTGTGGGATGGGCAGGGATACCTGTGGAATGGGTAATAGCTGTGGGATGGGCAGGGATACCTGTGGGATGGGTAATAGCTGTTGGATAGATAAGCCTCCAGTGCAAGCATCGTGGGACTGTATGGTCCACCCTCCCAGGTGCCACACCTATGGCCCTTTATTAGCAATAACAATTTAATCATTGATCCACACATTTCAACATAAAGAAAATTATTTATTAATGCCCTATTCATTGTAAGGCCACTCAACATACATGGCACAATCTCATCAGTGTGATGAGACAGGCTGAAGGAAGCATCCATTAAGCATCTACCATCCTGCCTTGCCACTCCACTGCTCCAACTGGGGAGTTGCACCAGTGTTTCAGGAGTTTGCACTGCTTCTTCCCTTCACGTGAACCTCTGTTGGGGCCTGGTACATCCACAGTGTTGATCAGGTTTCGCCTTTGCTTCCATTCCCCAGGCTCCATGTCCCCATTGCCTTGTTGGTGGTCCACAAGCCTGTTCTGCAACACTGGGTAGCGGGTGCGCATGAGATTGTGCAGGATGAAGCAAGCTTCCACGATGCTCCTCATGGTCCGTGGATGATGCTGCATGGTGGTGAGAAGTACCTGGAACCTGTTGGCCAGGATGCCAAAGGTGTTCTCCACCACCCGCCTTGCCATGGACAGCCTGTAGTTGAAGATCCTTTCTTCACGGATGAGGCATCTGGAAGTGTAGGGCTTCATGAGGTAGGTTCTGAGGGAGAAGGCGTCATCCCCCACGATGAAGTAGGGCACATCTTGTGTGTCGTTGGGCAGGGGGTCTGGATCTGGGAAGCCCATGATAAGGTTGTGTTCCAGCCCCTCCTTGAGGTATACCTGGGCATCTGAAGATGACCTGCTGCCTGAAGCATCGATGTACATGAACTTGTAGTCAGCATCGACCATGGCAAAGAGGATCATGTTGAAGAAGCCCTTGTAGTTGAAATAGGTGGACCCTGACTTGACTGGAGCTTTGCAGGCCACCTGCTTCCCATCTATGGCTCCAGTGGTGTTGGGGAAATTCCACCTCTGATACCACTCTTCTGCAAGTTTCCTCCAGCCCTGTTCAGTGGAGGGACACTGGAGGAGCTCCTCCAGGTATTCTTCGATGATGGCCTGCACCACTTCTCTGACCACAATGCTGATGGTGTTGTGTGGCACCCTCCAGCCGTACTGCATGTTTCTGTACATGGTCCCGGAGGCCAGGTGGTGCAGAGTCAATGCCACCTTCAGTCCAGGGTCCAGGCTGGGATGGAAGTTGGTGCTCTGCTTGGTCAACCTGGGTCTCAGCCGCTCCACAACTTCATGAAACATGGCTGGCAGCATCCTCATGAAGTTCTGGAATGCACGAGGGTCTTCGTTCTTCCGCTCCACCATCAGCTTGTCATACAGCCCAAGCTCCGCTCTTCTCCCGATCCATCGTCGGACCCAGACACTTCTTGGCCACCTCCTTTTCTTTGTGTAGAACAGGTGAAAGAGCCTGAAGAGGACTTGGTTTTGGTGTTGAATGATGGCCGCTACCAAAAGGAGTGTGCGATGATCCATGGTGGATAAGAATGGATCCTGTGGAAGAACAAGAGCCAGATGAATGCTGAAGAGGTCTGCACACCAGGGCTGCTGGACTGAAAGTGAGATCCAGGTGATTTCCTCCCCCTCTTTATAGGAAATGTCTGTTTTCCACTAGGTGTCCTTCCACATACTCCAGGCATCCTCCAGACATCCTAAATATCTGAGATACGTCCCCTATATGAACGCTTTTTCGGTTTTAATGCTTTATATCTGAGCTACATCCACTTTCATCCTTTCTACGTCCGTGCTACTAATGCTGTGTGTCTGTTCCACATCCGTTTCGCTTCCTCCCTGTGTCCGTTTTCCGCTGGAGTGGATTTGAGTTGCGCGGATGCACAGCAGATGCCTAGCGGATATAGTGGATGCGTAACGGATGACAACAGACGTATAATGGATGTTCCCTGTATGCGTAGCGTATGTAGAACGGATGTGTTGGATACTTTTTCCACTCAAAAAGTTTTGTGCAGCTCAAAACTTTTTGAGCGGATGAAATGTCAGTAGACGGATGCTGGATGGATAGAGAGTATGAAAAACGTATGCAGTGAGTACACAACGGATGCATCACATTTTCCAATGGATGGCAAGCTTTTTTTTCCGTTTTCCATCCTCTTTGCATCCGTTGGTGCAGTTTGACATGGGCTTAAAGGGTTTTATTTTTCATTAGAGTGCTGGTTTCCCTTCCATTTTACATCCAACATGTAGTTCAAAGTGTGGAGAGTGGAGATTTGTTACAAATGAATCACACTAAGAAAAAAAAATAGAATCATAGCTAGCTATCTTGCTAATTCTCACTAGAGAATCTTTGTCAGGGCAAAATTGTATTCAGAAAACAAGAGTAAAAAGCAACAACAAAACCATTACCTCTCTTTATCTGTCTATCTATCCATTCATCTATCTATTCTGACCTAGACTTCCCAAGATCATGAAGCAGACTCCTCATTGTGATAAAACCCCATTTATTTAGTTAAAAGTGAATTCCTCTCCAGCAAAGTCCAGGCAAACAGTCTTTTATAGGATTTCACAACTACAGACCTTTATCAGGCTTGGAGAGTTGCCAGGCTGATATCTTCCAAACACCACACTGTAGCAGAATTTACTTGACAAGAAGTCAGGAACAGATCTTCACCCTAATGAATTGAACTAATTGCCTCCTGCAAACATCGCTCCTCTTTATCCCCTATGGGAGGGGTCATTCACCATCCACCTGTGCCCTTACTCCTGAGTCGACCCTTGTTCCTTAACTATTCCCTTCTCCTGGCAGCTCTGTGTATGTGCACACTGGGAACAGGCTCCAACTGTTCTTCTGCCCTACTGATCTAAGACTCCGAAGTCAGCTGATAACTGTCAGATGGCCCTGGACTCATCTCTGCCTCTGACACAGAGCACTCATCAGAACCTTCCCCAGACTCCAAGACTGACTCATATCTCCAACTTCCTTAAGGCCCAGTCCCACTGCACTTATGGATGCAAAGAGGATGTAAAATGTTAAGAAAAGATTGCCATCCATTGGAAAACACGATGCATCCGTTGTGTACTCATGGAATACGTGTTTCATACGCTCTATCCGTCAAGCATCCATCCACTGCAATTTCATCCGTGCAAGAAGTTTTGAGCTGCACAAAACTTTGTGAACGGATGAACTTTCTGCCGTGGACGATGTAAATCCGCAACTTATGAACAACAAACTTTCTATGTCCGTTATCACCCGTTAAACGTCTGCTTTATCCTCTCTGCATCCTCTGGGCATCCTCGCAACTCACATCCGCTGTAGCTGAAAACGGAAAGAGGGAGGAAACAAAAGGTACATGGAATATCTACACAGTGTTAGTAGCACGGAAATAGAAAGGATGCTCAGTGAACGGTTTGCATCTGATATACATCCGTGCGGCATCCCCTTTCTTTCCTTTAGGGATACGTGATGCATCCACTTCATCTGCTATGCATCCACTTCACAATTATCCCCCGGAACCCCTTCAGAGGTGTCATCCCCTTCCATCCGCTCTCATCCGCGAGGCTTCCAATGAACATCTGTTTAACATCCCCGCTACATACTACCCACGTCTGTTCTTTTCCATTCTTTTCCGTTCTGTTTATGCAAATTTTCACCACTTTTTGGAGCGGATGACAACAGATGGAGCCACTCCTGAAATTTTGCTCATCCGCTGTGTCCTTTATGCATATGTTTTGTATCCGTCAGCCAGTGGGACCGGGCCTTTAACTGTCTCAGTATGCCGCCAGCTCTGCTAGCCTCTGGCAGGCCACAACACTATCCTAGATATTGGTCTACACAATACATTCAAAGTTTCTGCCTTTTCACTAAAGATTGTTCTCTCCCTAACTGTTGAGGAATTATGTACTTATTTATTTCTTAGAAATAGTTTTTACGCTACTTCATGATGATTCATTAAGCCCATGTAACAATGAACCAACGGATGCAAAGAGGATGTAAAACGGACAAAAAACCTTGCCATCCATTCGAAAACGCGATGTACTCACTGCCTCCGTTTTGCTTCCTCTCTATCCGTCCAGCATCCGTTTATTGACGTTTCATCCACTCCAAAAGGTTTGGGCTGCCTACAACTTTTGCGCCGAAAATGTATCCAGTTCGTCCGTTCTGCATCTGCTACGCATTCGCTACGCATCCGTTATGCATCCGCTAGGCATCCACTCCGCATCCGCGCAACTCGCATCCGCTCGGACGCAGGGAGGAAGCGGAACGGACGCAGAATTGATGCAGAACGGATGCAGAACGGATGCCAAGCTGAAACAAAGCATTTAAAACGGAAAAAGCGTTCGCAGAGGGGACCTATCTCGGATATTAAGGATGTCTGGAGGATGCATAGAGGATGCCTAGAGGATGCATAGAGGATGCAAAGGGACACCTATCGTGCCTATAAAAAGGGGGAGCAACTCATCTTCATCTCACTTTCAGACCAGCAGCCCACTTGTGCAGACCTCTGCAGCCTTCATCTGACTCTTCCTCTTCCACAGCATCCAGTCATCTCCACCGTGGATTGTGACAAAGTCCATTTGGCAGCCACCATCCTTGTGCAACAGTGCGAAACCATCTACAGGCTCTGTGAACTCTACTATGGGAAGAAAAGGAGGCGGCCAAGAAGCATCTGGGTCCAAAGATGGTTCGCCAGAAGAGCAGAGGACGGACTGTACAACAAGCTGATGGTGAAGCTCAGGAGCGAAGACACTTGGGCGTTCCAGAACTTCATGAGGATGCCTCCAGCCATGTTTGATGAAGTTGTGCAGTGCCTGACACCCAGATTGACCAAGACAAACACCAACTTCCCGCCCAGCCTGGAACCTGGGCTCAAAGTGGCACTCACTCTGCGCCACCTGGCCTCAGGGACCACCTACAGGAGCATGCAGTAGGGCTGGAGGGTGCCACCCAGCACCATCAGCTTTGTTGTCAGAGAAGTGGTGCAGGCCATCATCGAAGAATACAAGGAGGAGCTCCTCCAGTGCCCCTCCACTGAAGAAGGCTGGAAGAAAGTTGCAGAGCAGTGGTATCAGAAGTGGAACTTCCCCCACACCGTTGGAGCCATAGATGGCAAGCATGTGGCCTGCAAAGCTCCAGCCAAGTCGGGGTCCACTTATCACAACTACAAGGGCTTCTTCAGCATCATCCTCTTCGCCATGGTCGATGCTGACTACAAGTTCATGTACATCGATGCTTCAGGCAACGGCTCATCTTCAGATGCCCAGGTATACAACGCCAGTCACCTCAAGGAGGGGCTGGAAAGCAACCTCATGGTGGGCTTCCCAGATCCAGACCCGCTGCCCAATGACACGCAAGATGTGCCCTACTTCATTGTGGGGGATGACGCCTTCTCCCTCACAACCTACCTCATGAAGCCCTACACCTCCAAATACCTCACCCGTGAAGAGAGGATCTTCAACTACAGTCTGTTCAGGGCAAGACGGGTGGTGGAGAACGCCTTTGGCATCCTGGCCAACAGGTTCCAGGTACTTCTCACCAACATGCAGCATAGCCCAGAGAACATGAGGAGGATCGTGGAAGCTTGCTGCATCCTGCACAATCTCATGCGCACCCGCTACCTAGTCTTGCAGAACAGGCTCGTGGACCGTCAACAAGGCAATGGGGACATGGAGCCTGGGGAATGGATGCAAGGGCAAAACCTGATCGACACTGAGGAAGTGCAAGGCCCCAACAGAGCCTCACGTGAGGCGAAAAAGCAGCGCAACCTCCTGAGACACTGGTGCAACTCCCCAGCTGGAGCAGTGGAGTGGCAAGACAGGATGGTAAATGCTTAATGGATGCTTCCTTCAGCCTGTCTCATCACACGGATGAGATTGGGCCATGTATGTTTGGTTGGGCTACAATGAACAGGGCGTTTAATAAAGAGTTGTGTTTATGTTGACATGTGTGGATGATTGATTATATCGTTATTGATAATAAAGGGCCATAGGTGTGGCACCTGGGAGGGTGGACCATACAGTCCCACTATGCTTGCACTGGACGTTTATCTATCCCACAGCTATTACCCATCCCAAAGGTATCCCTGCCCATCCCACAGGTATCCCTGCCCATCCCACAGCTATCTTAACCCATCCCACAAGCATTCAAATGCTTAAACCATTTCTAAAAGTTTCCACCAAGACTTTATTAAAAAAAAAAGAAATGAAGCAAGTGTGTGAATCAAAAATAGACTTTATTAACAACAAGCTATAAGACAAAAATGAGTCTCTGGCACTCCTCTTGTCGCTCAGTCTCAGGGGTGAAGGGTCCAGGTGCTGTGGAGGTGGCTGGTGCTGGATGCTTGTCATCAGCTCCTCCAAAAGCAGAAGGAGCAGAAGCCCCAGCCCCAGAAGAGTGAGCCCATGCTGCAGAAGCCCCAGCAGAACCAGAGTGAGGGCCAGGGGGCGGGATGGTAGCCCTGTCCCTCTTGCAAGGGCTGGCAGCAGATGGCTGAGGCTTGCTGTGCTTCAGCATGGTTGTGGGGTTGCTGGCTGGCAGGGAGGCTGGGAGGGAGGGTGGCAGCAAGGCTGGCAGCAAGGCTTGCAGGCAGACATGCAGGCAGGGCAGACAAGGCAGCCAATCCTTCCGGCAGCAGGTCTTTCCTCTGAATGGCGACCTGCTTCCGAGCTGCTTCCGTTATATCCGCGTGGCTGACACAATGCATCCTCCCCGCATGCGCAATTAATGCCAGGCATCCGCTAGGCTTCCGCTGTGCATCCGCTGTGCATCCGCTGTGCATCCGCTTCATCCGCTGTGCATCCGTTCTGCATCTGCTGTATCCGTTCCGCGTCCGCTTCGCTGAGGCCCCCCGGAAGCCCTGCGGTTGCGCCATCCGCTCCCATCTGCTTCCATCCTCTGGGCTTCCATTCCGCATCCGCTTTCCATCCACCCTGTGTCCTCCCCGCATCCATGTTATCCACTCCGGTTATGCAAATTTTTGCCCCTTTTGAGAGCGGATAACAATGGATGGAACATTTTGCTCGTCCGCTGTGTCCTTTTTGCATCCGTTGGGCAGTGTGACATGGGCTTTAGATCACATTTATCCAAAATAATAATAATAATAATTATTACTATTACTATTATTATTATTATTGTTGTTGTTGTTATTGTTATTGTTATTGTTATTGTTATTGTTATTATAGCAATATATATTCAACATAATCCTAATATTGTCATAAATATCATCACATTAAAGCAGTCAGATTTTTCCCAGCTTGGAAACATCTTTCATTATCACTTCAAACAGACAGTTAAAAAAAAATTAAAACTAAAATACTGGATGCTAGGTATGAGGATACTGTTCTTATATTCTTGAATAGAGTAGAGTTTCTGTAGAGAATGTTTATCTCAGGCTCTTTTCTCATCACATGAGTTTTGCAGACTCACATCAAACACTGTCTACTGGCATCTTTTGAATGGACAGATGCATTTGGAACAGGTGGTCTCAAAGCTAGCCAGATTCCAACCTTCATAGGAATTACAAGGTGATCATTAGTATCTTGAACTGATCCCAAAGCAAACTAACAAACATGAGGCTCCCTAACAATAGTGGTGTTATATGGCAGCACCAAGTTCTCTCAGTTAACATGTGTGCAGCTGCATTTCATATTAGTTGCAGTTTTCAAGTGATCATCTAGGGGAATCTCAGGCAGATTACTTTACTGTCATCTACCTATATGAGCACAGTGCCATTTTGTATTGAGTGGTATTCCCCAGAGAGCCAGAAAACTGTAGCTTGCTGAAATGATTGTGAGATTTTAAAAATAGAAGACTTATATCAGAATGGGTTAATTTACAAAAGTGCATACAATCATCCAGGCAGACAGAAAACCAGTACTAGTCTACCTCCAATAAACTTCAATTTTTCATCTTTTCCATTCAGGCTACTTCCTAATCCAACTATACTTTGTTGGTATGGTATGGTGGAGTGGGGCAGGGAGTGGGCTTCAAAAATTTTAGCAAGGGGTTCTCTACCCAGATTTGGGGTTTGTCTAAACTTGCAGAATGTTAGCTAGGGGTTTTCCCGCAGCAGCCCACCCCTGGAGTGAAATGAAGTGAAGTAAAAAGTAAATGTAGAGTAAAGTAAAGTAAAATAAGCAAAGTTTTTCCATCTCCAGAAGAGACAGGAGGATCAATTCCATGCTGACATGATTAAAAAAAAAATTTCCTTGTGAATGTTTCTTAGAGATGTCAGAGGCTCAATGAGAGTCCCTGTCTACTGGCAAAGAAGGGACGTTCACAACAATGGCTTGCAAGGTAACAAAATGAGGGCAGGCCAAGATCCCAGCCCTAAAGTGTTAAAAAAAAAAAAACTCAACACAAAAGGAAGTGTACAGTGACAAGGAACAAGGAAAACAAGTTAACTCAGTTATGTCTTAGCATTTTGTATTTAAACCAATTATTGAATACTTACCCAGGTAGAAAATTTTGTAAAATGAATAAATAAAGTAGATAAAATAGAAAAATCCATGAAATCTGAAATAGTGTTTTTTGTCAGGCTGCCTGCTGCTGATGTTATCCATTCAGTCATGTTCGACTCTTGGCGATTCTATGAGCCAGGTTTCTCCATGATTTCTGATCTTGCACTACTTCTTTGAGTTCTATGTTCTGGCTGGTATCTATCTGCTTTCATAGTGTCTAGCCAATGTGTTCTTTGGTGGGCTGGTTTCCTTTTACCGTTAGTACTTTCAAGCATGATCGCCTTCTCCAGTAAACTCCCCCACATCACATGGCCAAAATAAATGAGATGCAGTTTTGTTCTTTTGCCTTCCACTGACCCATCTAGTGCTTTGTTCCAGTACTTGTTTGTTAGTCACCTTTGCTGTCCATGGAGTCAGGCTGCCTAACTTTAGGCAAAGGGATTTACTTGCTTTCAAATGAAGACAAACCACTCAAGGTCCCATTGTTCAGCATTTGAAAGCTGGAAATCTATTGCTTCTATGAGCGTCACATTGAGAATTCTGGACATGTTGATGCAGTTTTCCTACACTGTTGGGCTAATGGAGGAAACTATTGTTTAAGTCTGTTTCTGCCAAAAAAAAAAAAAGAACTATAATTCATTTCTAATTTATTTTTTGTTTATATCTAAAGTTGCTTAGAGAGAGTCAGAAAGATTACCTGTCAGTACATAGATTCAAAGCATATAAAGTTTAAGTTGAATGGCATTTACTTCCAAATAAGAACAATCTGATCTAACTGTTTCAGTTTTGAATATGTTTTGTCACCAGTAACTAGCAACAACAAAAAGCAGAATTTCACATTTATTTTACAGTTTTTTGTACTCCAAAAAGAAGGACAGCAGCAAAATGCTTCCGTTTGCACTGATCTCTTCATATCTAAAATGCTGGCATTGGAAAATTCTTCCTGACAAGCTGGGAATCCTGGCAAATATTTTCCTCCATACATCTCTTGACTTAAGAGATATCTGAAAACTTGTTTCTCATATTTCTAATCAGTAATTAGAGATTTGTGAACATATTTGATAACTATTTTTATTAGCAGCCTTTGTTCCTTCTCCATTGACCTTGCTTAGAAAAGGCACAGGTGTTCTAATATTGCTGCTACGTTCTATCTAAGAATTCCTGGGAAATGAGTCATCTACAACATTTTTTCAAGGACAGCTTGCCACCGATACTTTTCTCACTTCCAATAACCAGCTAGCACCTGTATACCTTGACCATCTGCACCTAAAGCACAAGAGCAGGTAGGTATCCAAAAAAGAGGTGGGGAGAGGGGGAGGGAGAGAGGGAGAGGGAGAGAGAGAATCAAGATCACAAGAAGTGATAACATCTCTTTAAACTGCATTAGTGACACTACACTTGGAATACTGTGCACAGTTCTGACCACCATAAAACCAAAAAAAATGTCAAGGCTCTAGAAAGTGTGCAGAGAACAGCAGCAAGGATAATAAAGGGTCTGGAGACTTTGTCGTATGATGAACAGCTAAGAAATTTAAGTATTTCTAGCATACCAAAGAGAAGGTTTAAGGGGGACATTAAAACTGCCTTCCAGTACTTGAGGGGCTATCACAGAGAATAGTGGACTGACTTTTTCTCCATAATACCTGATGATAGGACAAGAAATAATGAATGGAGGCTTGTTAAAGAAAGTTTAAACTAAGAGTAAGGAGACATGTTCTGACACTGAGAACAATTAATCAATGAAATAGCTTGCTTGCTGGAGTTGTGGTGCTCCATTGCTGAAGGTTTTCAACAAGCCATTTGGGATGGTATCAGGTCTCCTCCCTTGAGAAGGGGGTTGCACTTTAAAACTTCCAAGGTCTTTTCCAACCCCTATGATTCTGTGTTCACAATAACTGGAAGTGTGCACACTATTTGAAATATTTTGATTGCTAGCCCAACCTTGACCAAGTGGTATAGAATACAAACATCAACATTTCTATAAAGTTTCCCTCCTGATTCATGCTCTCATAAAGCATGCTTTCACTGCCTTAACCATTATTTTGTCTTTTTAAATTTCATTTTGGATCTTTATTCCATGACATGCTCTGTCCTAAATTGTCCCTTGTTGAAACCATGCAAACTCAGAGACCCAGAGAGATGAATGCTTGCCTAGAGAATGGCTTTCTGTCTCTCACACAGAGATATAGCCGTGCATCACGCAAAACCTTTTCTTCTTTTTCTCCCTCTCCCTTTTGTTGTTCCACAGACACTGCAATAATGGCAAGTTTCATTTTCTTTCCTTCATTAACTTACAACTTTTCCACACATTTAAGTTAGATTTATGCCCTGCTGCTGTCCCCTGCTGACTACTGGCATCCACTCTTTGGAGCTGTTGTGGTGCATAAGTGCCATCTAGTGGAAATGTAAAACAAGGACAGTGTCTGTGCATTTCAAGGGAAAATATTCCTATTTAAAAATATTTTTAAATGATCTGACAGATGTTTGGTTCATTTATAGTTATATTTTTGAAGCTTAGCATTATGTTTCTCAGGGCATATTTGTTTCTATGAATACTCAAACCATGCTGATGGTTGGCATGTTTTTGGAGAAAAAAACCTCAGGTGAATTTGCTATTTACTTAGAAATAAGATTTATCTGTTTAAGTAAATATCATTTAGTTCCCTGCATTCTGAAACTCAGATTTAAGTGATTATTAGCATTCTTGGACATTCATGAAATTCACTTGGATTCATCAGCATCTGTACATGACTGGCAACGTTCAGTATTCTTTATTTTGACTTTTTTTTTCTCTTCTATGTTATTGTAAACTAATCAACATCATAGAGGAAAAGAAATTAAGCCATTGAAACACAGACATTGATGGATGTGTCGCTACTGAAATTGCTCTTAGGTCAAACCAAGTGAATGAATCCTGAAGAGTGTAACATGATAAAGTACAAGTAGACTTTCCAGGTTGAGAAGCTCAACTTAAAAATATTGAAAGCATAAAATACAAAAACAATGACTCTTGAGATGACTTATACTAATCAGACTAGTTGTAGTTAGCTAGATGATAAACAGGAACCTTCTATATTCTTCCTTTAAAAGTTCTTGTTCTGCACTAATGCTTATTGTGGGTTGTTTGTCTCATCAGATCAGATTAATAGAGTTGGGGGGGAGCTTGT
The DNA here is from genome assembly GCA_015471245.1 of Laticauda colubrina. Taxonomy (NCBI): domain Eukaryota; kingdom Metazoa; phylum Chordata; class Lepidosauria; order Squamata; family Elapidae; genus Laticauda; species Laticauda colubrina. The sequence continues at coordinate 9,406,201 of BLBF01000065.1, read as the reverse complement.
AGGTCATCTCGTCCAACACACAGATGCATACACACACACACACCCAAGCAGGAGACCCAACACCATTTCTGAAAATTGCAATCCAATTTCTTCTTGAAAGCCTTTAGTGATGAAGCTCTGACAAGCTCTTGATTTTTATTTATTTATCTAGCAAATTTATACACGGCCCCTCACACTTGCCTGACTCTGAGTGGTTTAGAAATAAAACAATATCATCATATAAAAACCAGAGTTAAAAAATAGACTAAAACTTTTTTTTTTTAATGGAAAAATAAAAGGCAGAGGGAATGCCTGCATCCCTCTGAGTACCCCCAAGGTTTCATGAGACTCTTAGGAACCCAGCCTCACCCCTGCCCAGGCCAGTTGACAGGGCCATGTTTTGATGCTCTTCTGAAAGGTTAAAAGATCATGGATCTTCTTCATGTCTTTGATAAGGGTTAACCTTGTTATGGTTTTATTCATGGTTCATAAGTTTCCAGCTGAGTTCACATATCATCCTGAGTATGTAGAGCTTGTTTCCTATAGCATGATATATGAACCCCATTGTGTATATATTTTAGCATTGTGCATGAAACAAGATCATTTTGGCTTGATAGACCAACTATAGTTACCATAAACCGTGGCTGCTCATATCACTGTCTGACCTTTATATATAAAAGCTCTGTCCATAACATATTTTGGAGGAAGGAACAAATGTAGCAATTGGCTGTCTGTTAATGAGCTGCATTTGGGAAAAAGTCTACATATGAAGATGTTTTTATTAAACAGCCCTCAAGTTAAATGCTGTTATTATTTGAATCACCATGAAATTCATATCTAATTTAAAGGTAAAATATGGCAAAATCAAAGAGCTTCAATACCTGGAGATCAATCACAAAGATTTACTGCTCAATATCTTTCTCTCCCACTATGTTTTTGTCTCATATTTCTCTTAAAATATCTAGTCATTATTTTTACATTTGAGCCTACATATATAAGCTAACTGTACAATTTCAGCCCCTTCCCCTCCCAGATTCCCAAGGTTTCCATTTACTATTGGGTAAAGGGTTAGGAAGCCACTAATATAACCTGTTAAATTTCCCAGTCAGTTCTCTTCAATGCCAATAATCCAACAAATCATAAGTTCCCATGAATAACTAGAAAGACAATACATGGACAATGGCTATTTCATGAACAAAACCTCTCTACATCTCCACATATCCCTGGGCTCCTCCTAGGAGAAGCACAGACTATTAAGCAATTTGTTTAGTATTCTCCTGGATGTCAGATGCAATTGGGTAAGTATTTCATTGTGTTTTGACATTAATTGATGGACACCTAAATTTTTCATAACTCAGCAGTGCTTCAGAGTGGAGGAAATTAGAAAGATGAATTTCTAAGAAATGAAACCATTGAAGGGAGCTGGGACTGCAAATTCATTATAATCAGCCGAGCCAAGAACTGTGTTACCAAGCATATAAAGTGATGGGCGATGGTGGTTATATGTGATAATATGGTTTGTGAAGCAGGAAGACAGATGAGAAGTTGGCTCTTCTAGAAGGGATTTATGTCAGAAGGCTGGTATCAAATTTCAGGATATATTTATCCACTACAACAGATATAGAAATTTTTTGGGGGGATATCTTTCTATCATGGAAATGGTAACATTTGGAATTGTCACTTGTTTCCCTATTCTCCACATTCTTCAGAAGTCTCTTTATAGGGAAACAAGTGACAATTCCAAATGTTACCATTTCCATGATAGAAAGATATCCCCCCAAAAAATTTCTATATCTGTTGTAGATATGAAAAGCTGAGAAATTCTAGATATTTTGTACATTAAGCTAGTCTCTTGTTGTTATCATCCATGAATAGAACATCATGGCCTTAGAACTATCTTGAAACAACTATTTTTCTGTGCAGATAGTGCACCTATGTCAACTATCATGTCTTGCTAGCTCTTTGATGTGAGAGTTTCCTGGTGATGCAGTTGGGTCCCTCCAAATTTTTGAATGATGTCCACACTCTGGGAAATGATTGCTACTGTCAAGTTACTTTTCCTGTCAAAGGAATGAATCTTCAGAATTCAGAGCAATCTAGGACTGTGTCAACACATCTTTAACTCATTTTCCAGGTTTTATAATAGGATTTGGTCATAAGCTAACCAAATGGTTGCATTTCTACAACAACCTATCTTTCATAGCTTCCCCCCAAATCATCTGAGTTTAGCATTTATGAATGCAGGCATTCTATCTTTAGCTGATTTTATATAAGCACATTGTGCAACCAGTACCTTATAGATCACTAGTCTTTGGTGATGAATTCAGATCCAGCAACAATTTTACAGCTGCTGATAGTGATATCCAAATAAAGCAAGGAAGGGAAAGCAGGCAGAGGGTTGGTTCTTGAATTATTTCTAATCACTTTACTAAGATCAGATGATGTGAAGAAAGGAGTCCTTGGTGCTCTCTTCACTTGCTTGTTTTCTTGCAGAGGTTTCATTACTCAAACTAGGTAACATCATTAATGCTAGTCATGATGGACCCCATATTTCAATCCTGAGTTACAAACATCCTCCTTTGTTGATGTAAAGAGACTTGGCCTATAGGATTGTCAAGAGTCAGACAGGACTGAATGGATAACATTACTATTATCACTAGTGGTTGCCATAGGAGGCATATGAGAGGAAGAAAATACAGTTTGCTTCCATCTCATGGTTATGTGCACTGGGAAGCACATGATAAGCTGGATATGTTCCATTAAGTCATGTGACCAGGAGGGAAGAAGATTTACAATGGAACAATATTCCAAGATGTTGCTCACCTGTTTCTTCCATAGGGATGAATAAAATTCAGAATATCAGAGTTAAAAGGGATCTCAGAGTTCTTCTAGTCCTGCTCAAGCAGGACACACTATACCATTATGAACAGATGGCTGTCCAGTCTCTTTTTGAAAACCTCCAGTGATGGAGCACCCACAACTTCTGGAGACAAGCCTTTCTACTGATTAACTGTTCTTACAGTCAGTAAATTTCTCCTTAGTTCTAGATTGGATCTCTCTTTGATAAGTTTCCACTCCATCTTTATGGGATCATGAAAAGTCAGACAAGACTTAGTGACTGGACAGCAACAAAGTAAAGAAGAGGTGAATGCTTTAATCTACCTGGTGAAAATATTCAGCAGTTTTCTGAAGTTGAATGCATTTGAGTTTTATGTCTCAAAACTAATACATTATGTAATTTCCTCTTGGATCTTTCTTTCCCTTCCCCAATGAAATAATTACTGTTATTATGCTTTCTGCTCACCTGCTTTCCGTCTTCCTAACATCTCTATTTCCAAATCATAATAACCACCTAGAGACTTAATGAAATGTTGCTTATTAATAAAACCCCAGGACAGTAAAACCTAAGCCACCTCAGTTTTTGTTCTGTTATTTCCTGTCTCATACATATATACATGCACAGCACACATTTACAAACAAATGTGCCATCTTTGTTTTATTTTTGAATTGTGTTCATGGGGTTTATTCAGTGACTTTATACAAAGAAGTGAGACCTGAATGAATTCTATGGCAGGCGGGATTTGCTTTACTAAGTTGTAATTCATTTGATTAAAAATTAAGCTGGAAATGTTATATTGAAGCAAAAGTCTAATGTTGGTGATAATGTTGAAGGAAGGCACCTGAAAATTGCTAGTGAAAGCTTAAACTTTGAGACGTAAGGGAACACGCCACAGTTTCAATCTATGGATGATATCTATTTTAATGTTTTTTACTAGTCAAAAGACTCAAATTGTCCAAAATAGGTTGGATTTGAATGCTTGAACCAAATGAGAATATTGATCTGAATTGATTTAGACTGACTGTCAGGTCCCATAGATTCCTATTGGGACACTGCCCTTCCAGTGGGGAGGGGGCCCTGGGTACTCTTTTTACAACCCCTTTCCTGTTTCTGGCTATCCTGTCACTTTGATTTACCTCTTGGGAAAAGGAAGGGGAGGGAAATGCTTGGGGCCATCTGTTTTGCCTCAGCTCCAAAGAAATGGGCAAAGCAGTGCCTGAGAACAACTTAGCACCTTCTCAGCTCGAGTTCTCAAAACAATTTCACATCTGTGCATTGGCTCAGCTTGGATTGGACATAGGGCAGGGGTTTTCTGCAATGTTTAATCCAGGGGTCTTGAGCAGGAACTTCAGATCCTGCTTTGCTTCCCTTGCTATCACTTTCCCTCAGTGAAAGTTTCCTTTTGAAATAATGCCTGTTTCAAGAGTTCAGCTTTCTTGAGGAGAGAAGAGAGGCAAATCCTAACATTAACTTTCTTAATTGGACTTCATTTGCTTTGGGCAGAATCAGACCATCAAAACCATACTGCGACAGACCCAGGTGGATGTGTTTGAGTGGATTCAACAATTTTAACCAACCCATTCTTTTCAGTTCTCTTAGGGACCCAAATGTGTCTAACTAGATTCACAGCACTAACTTACACAATCAACACAGAACCAGAAATATCCTTATTCACATGGCTTTATGTTTGATGTTTGATGCTAATCTTGAAGAACATCAAAGAGCCAGTTTAGTCTAGTGCAAAGTTTCTCAACCTTGGGAATTTTAAGATGAGTGGTCTTCAACTCCCAAAATTCATCCAGCCAGCATGGCTGCCTGAGGAATGTTGGCAGCTGAAGTCCACACGTAAAGTTGCTAAAGTTGAGAAAACCTGGTTTAACGGCTAAGACACCAAGCTACAAACCAGGAGATTGTGAGTTCTAGTCCCACGTCAGGCATGAAAGCTGGTGGGTTAACTTTGGCCAGTCTCTCTCTCTCAGCCCAAGCTATCTTACAGGGTTGGGGAAAGAATAGAAGGAGGACTGAGTATTAGTTATGTGCAGGAGCATTAAGTATTATGTACCTAAACAACTGAGATATTTATAAAAACAATAAGGGGCATGTTGGCTCAGTGTTTAAAGATTCTGAGCTTTAGAATTGTCAGCTAGAAATGTGGGAGCCTGGGTTCAAGATTTGAGCATCTATGATGGGGTAGACTTCTGTTACTTGCCCCAGCTCCTACCAACCTAACAGTTTGAAAGCATGCAAATAAGAGAAGGTAAATGGGTTCTATCTAGCCTGATTCACACTTTTGCTTACATTTTTCCTTCACTTGCAGCATGACAATAACAGGGAGGGGGTGGATAAAATGCAAGGGAGGGAGAATGGTATTCAAGCATCCGTCGGTACCCATGGGACATTGTTGGCATCCCAAGCACACAGCGAGCAGATATCCTGGTGTGGCTGGCTGTTTCCTATAACAAAATGAACAGGAGTGATTGGTGGATATTTTGGATTGTGGGTGGTCTGTGGAGAAGAGATAGAATTAATTATGCTTACCTTTGCATGGGAAACCCAGAGCTGGTTTTGCTTCTTCTGTGCCAATATGGTTTATTCAATAAAGTTTTATGCTCTTGGTAAAATAATATCCTAGAGTTCCTTTCTCTGCATTCACCAACTGCACAGATGACAGGCACCACTTTGGTGGGAAGGTAATAGTACCCTGTACACTTCTGCTTATAGTCACACTAGCCATATGACCATGGAGGTATCTTGGACAATGCTGGCCCCCTCGCCGAGGAAACGGAGGTGAGTACAGTGCTCTAGAGCAGGGGTGTTCAGGGCAGCCCAGTGGGGTACTTAGATCGCCCTTGGGGCTGCCCTGGAAACAGTAAAGAATCAGCCCATGTTGCTTCTGCAAGCAAAAACGAAGCTCAGGAGTTTTCAGCTGCAATAGCCTCCTGCCTACTCTGCCACAGGTGGCCCTCCCAAGCTCCATTTTCACTGGCAGAGGGCAGCAGGAGGGTTCCCAACCCAGCACCACAGATACCCCTGACATGAGTGACATTGAGCTGGCCACCCTGGCCACACACCCTATCCTCCCCATAGTCAAACACAACCCCGTTGTGGCCCTCAATGAAATCGAGTTTGACACCCCTGCTCTTGAGTAGGACACAACTAGACAAGGGAAATCTATACCTTTACTTTCATCAAAAAATTGAGTTATTTATAAAAATAATAAAGGCAGGATTTTAAAAATATTTTTAAAAATATTCCTAGTTCTTTTATCAAATGAAGCAAGAGAAAGAAATAATTGTGGGCATTCTTCAGTCATTTTTTAAAATAAAAATGTATTTTCAGCCGTCGTGTCTCTATGTTTGTGCATGTTAGAGACAGAGGGAGGTGAAGGCCAAGTCCTAAGCATGTGTTGAGAATACTGAGCAATTTTTATCAGGGATTCCATAAACACCACCCGAAGCACTAGAGAAGAAGTGAAATTGATCAAGCAGAAGCATACACCCACGTTCAGGTCTATACCACGGTGATTAAAAAAAAAATGGCAAAATTTGCTTACATGTTCTTTCTTACTTTGCCAGCAATCCTGTATAGGATGACCTTCTCCCTTTTGAGAAAGGGTCAGTCATCAAGATATCCCATTTGGAATGAAATCCTCAAGCCCACTTTAACTGTTTTTCCTTTATATGTGGAGATGGAGAGGGGAGAGAGTGAAAGATATTCCTTTTTTAAAATAAGCAATATTTAGTAGACCTATTTTTTCCTCATTCTCCACCCTGATTCCTCCACTGCACTGATACATGAAAAAGTAAGAAAGTGTTGCGACTACAAAACATACGTGTTTGCATCGAAGCCACAGCAACCTGAAGGATGGCATTCCTCTTCATCAGAATAAACTCTCTATCATAATTACATGCGTGGTCTATGTAAAATGCTGTGAGGTGAAACTCTATGCATTAACCATGATTCATGTGATTGAGTTCATACAAATAATTATCATTAAAAATGGTAATCAGGGGTAATAAGGGTAATCAGGGGTAATGAAGGGTAATGAGGGGAAATCATTATAAATGTCGAATCCCAGGAAACTCAGGTTAGATCCAACTTTATTTTGTTTGCTTAGCTATTATCTCGGACTCCTTGCGGAGGAAGGAATAAATAAGAAGCCTTTGTGTTACGAAATATTGAAGTGAAGAGTGTCTTATTTTCTCCCTGAATTTGTGCCAAAGAGTAGCTGAGAGAAAGAAGATTTTAAACATCCAGCTCAAATTATTGACTTTGTGGTAGTTATTTTTCATCTCCAGTGAGTTTCCACCTTATACATTTGCTGTTATTCTTTAAATGGAAATATTACCAATTATAGCTAAGCTTTTGGGGCTCTGAATCTTCAATAGGATGAGTTAGAGTTATAAACGTATTATACTCCCAGCTGGACTAACTTCATTTCAATTCCCTTTGAGTTAATATTTCAGTGTATAAGCCTAAGACCTGAATCCATGTCTTTACTTTTATTTAAGTAGAGCTTAATTAATTTAAGTGATCCAGGGGAAAAAAACAAATGTTAACATGAATGTCAATATTGCAGAATCAGCTGGAGGGAATAATGGAAAACCTACATGCAAGGACATTATCTTGCAGAAACTAAAGATCAATTTTATTGGGCTAAGATGATCCAGAAGAAATATGATTTTGTTGCATGTTGCCTCTTTAATTTGCACCAGAGGGAGCTCACTGATCATCTCCTGGAATGAAAAGCACTAAGCTCCTTGATTTCTCCATTCTCTTTGTGGGCATTTTACTGAATTTCTCTGAGAGAAGGAGAATTACACAGAGTTCATTATAAGGAGCAATAATAGTATAATTTTCATTTTCTGGACCCTCCAAAAAGACCTTGACTATGTATCAGAATGATCAATCAAATAGCAACTTCAAATCTCAACAAATAAATGTGCTGTCTTACATACTGGCAAAATAAAATAAAATAAAATAATAAAGCTAAATAGTCAAGACCTTGTTGAGGATCCAAACTCTGTCAAGGACCTTGGAATACTCATCTCTAATGATCTAAGTGCTAGAGCCCAGTGTAGCTACATAAGCAAAAAGGCATTAAGAGTTGTTAACCTAATCCTGCGTAGCTTCTTCTCTGGTAATGTCACACTACTTACTAGAGCGTACAAAACATTTGCTAGACCTATACTTGAATACAGCTCATCAGTCTGGAACCCATATCATGTATCTGATATTAATACAGTTGAGAAAGTCCAGAAATATTTCAAAAGAGTTCTCCACTCCTCTGCTCATTGCAGAATTCCTTATGCCACCAGACCTGAAACTCTAGATCTAGAAAACCTTGAATTATGCCATCTTCGGTCTGATCTAAGTATGGTATATAAAATTATACATTGCAATGTCCTACCTGCAAATGAATAATTCAGAAGTCATATTTTCTGCAATCATAACAAAACAAGAGCACACAATACAAACTCAAGATTAACCACACCAAACTTGATTGCAGAAAATATGACTTCAGCAACAGAGTGTTCAATGTTTGGAATATTCTACCTGACTCTGTGGTTTCTTCCCTCAACCCCAAAAACTTTAACCTTAGACTGTCTATTATTGACCTCACCCCTTTCCCAAGAGGTCTGTAGGGGGCGTGCATAGGAGCACCAATCATGCCTATCGTCCCTGTCCTATTGTTTCTTTTTATTTTTCTTATAAGTATCCATCTCATGTATTCACAACTGTGTTTATTCTTATACCTGTATCTTATAAGCGACTGACAAATCAAATAAATAAATAAATAAATAAATCTTTGTTGCTCTTCTCTGCACTCTTTCTAGGGTATCAACAACTTTTCTGTAACATGATGACGAGAACTGGATGTGGTGTTGCAAGTGTGGTCTCACCAGTGCAGTGTGAAGCATACTATCACTTCATGTGATCTTGAAACTATCCTTCTATTGATGTAACCTCGGACTTCATTCGCTTTTTTGGCAGCTGCAGTATTCTTTTCTCATGCTTCCTTAAACCAAGAGTCTTCAAACTTGGCAAGTTTGTGGACTTCAACTCCCAGAATTTCTGAGCTAACATGACTGGAGAAGGAATTCTGAAAGTTGAAGTCCACAAGGCTTAAAGCTGTCAAGTTTGAAGACCCCTGCCTTAAACATTGTCACTCCAAGCCTCAACCATTGTAAAGTTCTACTGAGTACTCTGACAAATACCACAATTCAAGCCATGATTCAAATAGTTTAATACCAAACACCTACTTTTTTCACCTTCAGCTGAAAGATCCCAGAGTTCAAAAAGATTTTGAAGACTCCTGGAACCTGTTAGGCAATGGTATGTAGAAGAAAGAAAATTATGCTATTTTCACTTTACCCTCCTCCAGGTTTTCTGACTCATTTGATTGATCACAAAGACATCTTGTTGGTTTTATTAGACTCATGACAATCAAACAATGTTAATTAGAGCAACAGCAATAATGGCTCGCATGGCAAAATAAAAAAATCAGAAACCTTCACATCCCCCCCCAAAAAAAAAAATCAATACAATTTGCTAAATGGCAGGACCAATTGAAATGATGGGAGGTTTTAAGGGAAATTCTTGGCTCAGGAAGCAGAACACCCTTTTTTTTCCAATGACATTATTTTTTCCCCTAATATGCAACATTGTATGCCTGTCACCAGTCTTCATTTGGAAGTTTCAGAATTCAAATCACAGATTGATCCACAAAGAGAAAACTCTCTTCTGACGCATCCTAAAATGGATACTTCCTAATGAGATGCTGGAAAATTCCAGTCCGAGATGATGCCCATAGATTTTTTTTTCTCTTCTGCCATACACCAAAGGAAGTTGTAAATGCTCATGGTGGTCATGTCTGAATTTTGTGATATTTTTCTGAATCTTAAAAATGGGGGGAGGGGATTGGGCATACGAAAAGTAAAATAAAGATTGCATTTTTTTTTAGTTCTTTCCTAACCTGACATGCTCATGGTGTTTGTTTTATTTTCAATATTCAAAAATCCTAGCCAAAGATTTGCTAGTTAGGTATTCTGAGGTTTGCGGTCATAGGGATAGCAGACTGAGGAAAGCTGGTTTTCTACACCTAATCGAGAGGTGGTATTCAGCAGGTTCTGAACAGTTCTGGAGAACTGGTAGGGGATATTTTGAGAAGTTTGGAGAACCGGCAAATACCACCTCTGACTGGCCCTAGACACCATCTATTCTCTGCCTCCCGAGTCCCAGCTGATCAGCTGGATCTTCTTTTGTTGATGTCAGATCCATGTATCTGTCATTTCTTCAGTGGAAGAAGAAAAGAGGAGGGAGCCTGATAAAGAAATCCTTTCTTGATGTAACCTGAATATATTTAATCTTATATCGAATTTGTATAACCCACACATGATACAATGGAGGGAGAAAAGCCAGATGGCCAGAACTATCACCTCTGAGAGGCACAGCCAGGAGATGAAAAGATCATAAAAATTCCACAGTGAGATTGTACTTTGGGAATCTCTTGAATAGTTCATTCTAACAAGAGGGGAGGGAAGGAATTAACATACTGGCTTTTGTTTCACTAAATACATATTGAGATAAGGGGAGGGGTTCTAAACTCCCTTATGTATCCTTTTATGCCTGAGAGACCTCAGACGCTGCTTTGAACTCCTACAGGAATTGTCTCGTCTCAATAAAGGATTCCTTTTTGATACATTTTGATACATTTTCAGAAGTCCATTCTCATTGAGTGTATGGGAAAAGTTCTGTAGACTGACATAAAGCAGCGTCTGCAATAGAGGTCAGCCAGAGAGGAATTTTTTTAAAAAAAAAAAAACTTCACTCTATCAAGGGGACCCTGCAAAAAAGGAAAATGTCTGAGTACAGCAAGGACCAAGGTGAAGCCGAATGCTGGGGAGAAACATTGACAGTTACCCAGCCAGATACTGTCTCGGTGCACCCCATCAAAGACAGCGAAGCTGCCTATGAAACCTCCACAAAGCCCTGGTGGTCTATAAGTGTAGGAAAAAGAGAATGCTGGGTCGGAAGAATCAGAGGAGTAACCTTCACCTGGGGAAATCGTAAATCTGGGTGGAAATTGGAGCTGGAGGCCCTATCGAATCTGGAAGAATGGGACAAAGAGCCACCGGCCAACAACCAAATGAGGCAGTACATAAATGGCCTTGTGAAGGAATCCCTGGAGAACCTCGAGGTGAGGGATGCACCAGGGTGACAACGCAGGAGAGCGAGGGAACCAGAAAATGAGAGAACCTGAGCCACCACACTGGATCCAGTGAAGATTGAGCAGGCAGAGGGACAAGCCAAAGAACCAGCAGCCATACCAGGTACCTGACCCCTAAATGCCCTGGATCATGGGATTAACCCTGGCCAACCCAGAGACACACAACTGCAATCTCACCCTTGGGGGTAAAATTTGATGGAGACCCCCAGAAACTTGGATTTTACTGGCACAAGTGCTCACCTACATGCAAGAATATGGGTGGGATTTCCCAACCCAGAGAACCTGAGTACGAATCATTACCCTGGCCCTTGAAGGGGCAGCAGCCAGATGGATGGTGACGCTTCACAACGTCAACACCCCGAATTAAGAAACCTTGTGTCAGACGGAGCTCCATTCAAAATCCAGGAAAGAAATACTTAGACTCTTTAGTTTAGAGAAAAGATATCTTTTACTGAAAGTGAAGTGGTAGCAACCAAAGAATTCTGAATTTGAGAAATTAGGCACACAATTCACATATACAAAGTGATGGAAGTGTTCCCACCCCCAATAGTTCAGATGATACTTCCAATTAGAAGTTGTGAATATGATCATGTGGGCATCTTCAGGTGATGATGAGGCCTCTGTCCGTTGACCTTGGCATATTTTGATAACGGGTTGCAGTTGCGCAGAGAAAAGAAAGCTAAGCGAGAAATAGAAACCTAACTCTATTGTAGGCTCCCCCCCCTCATTTACACAACAGAAGAATGTAACACCTCCAGCTCACTTCCCAGACTTATCCCTACCTCCCCTTCCCCCTGTTAATTATGGCAGCCAAAAGATGCAAAGCGATAGTAGAAGATCTTGAAGGCTGACACCTCGATAGCTTCATGATGGCCAGCCCTTCGAGGACCCCCTCGCTGATAGAAAAGCCCGCGACCGCATTAGAGTCATAAAATAAGGCTATCACCCAGTAGCAGAATACACCGAGGAATTTCATGACCTGGCCGGCTGGGTAGACTGGCCAGAGGATATCCTAGTCTGTTGGATCAAAGATGGACTAAATGATGAGCTGTATGCTGCCTGCCTGGCCCGTGGGGCCCGAAACCTGTTGCATGGATGGTACATGATGGCAAAGGAGATGGAGATAGACATGACTCGAAACCGGTACCATAGTGGCAAGTGTTGGAAAAGATCCCCACCCCTGGGGAAATGGGAAGTCTTCAAACCCCAATCCACCATGACTCCAAGAATGTCTGGTTGTTTTAAGTGTGGAAAGGAGGGACACTGCGCAGCATAATGCTGTTCAAAGACCCCTGCCAGAAAGCTAGACCACCCAGCATGGGGGAAACCCAGAACATCCAGCCCTCGTTGAAAGGAGACTGGCCTGAGGGGCTGAGTAGATGTGGGATTCCAATCCCCCACCAACCCAGAGGAATGCTCCGAGGGGATCTGAGTCAGCCCGAAAGCGATCCGGAAGACGACCCGCTGGTAAGCAATCCAACTGAACCAATCACCCTACCCCTGAGACTGTTTATCCCCAGCCGAGGGAAGGGGGAGGAAGTTGCAGCGTTACTGCATTCAGGATGCACCCGATGCCTAATAAATCCCTCCCTTGCAGAGAAATTGGGGATCCAACTGAAAGAAATGAAAAATCCCATCGTTTTCTGCCAATTAGATGGAACTAAAGGGCGGGGGGGGGGGGGGAGCCAGCCAGTTTATCACAGAACCATTGAAAATAAGACTAGGGAACCATAGGGAGATGCTCACATTCATTGTAACCCCAGGAATGGAAAAGCCATGAGTCCTAGGTCTCACATGGCTGCGGAAATGGAATCCAAAAATAAATTGGAGGACAGGAACCGTACAATTCCAGAGAGATGTAATATTTGCAAATAGCTCAGAGGAAAGGATAAAGAAAGGGACAGAGAACAGAGAATCAGCCATGACCAGGCAGTCGGCTGAATCCATTAACATCCCCAATGAGTACCAGGATCTGGCCCAAGCATTTAGTGAGAAAGCTTGTGATGAACTCCCACCCCATCGAGCCACAGACTGCGCTATCAAAATCCTACCAGGGGCTAAACTCCCTAAACCACAAATATACTGCATGCCTTCCAGAGAACTGAAAGAACTCAGAGCATTTATCAATAAAAATTTAAAAAGGGGGTTCATTGAACCTGCCTGACCAAAAATAGCTGCCCCAGTATTATTCTGCAAAAAAAAAGATGGCTCAGCACGCTTGTGCATTAATTACAAAAAATTGAACACATTTTGCATAGAAAATATGTATCCACTCCCCCTCATGAAGGACATGTTAGCCTACCTCTCGAAAGGAAAAAAAAATTCAAAGATAGACCTATGACAGGCATATTACCGCATCAGAATAAAGGAAGGGGATGAGTGAAAGACAGCTTTTAACACACCATTGGGATGCTACTAATTTAAAGTGCTCCCCTTTGGACTGCAAGTAGCGCCTGCCATGTTTATGCAATTGATCAATAAAACCCTTCATGAAATTTTATATAGAGGGGATCTAGTGTATCTTGATGATATTTCAATCTACACAGAAACAATGGAAGAACACATCAAGCTACTCTGTGCAGTCCTCACAAAACTCTTAGACCCTAAACTATATGCAAAATTCTCTAAATGCGAATTCTACCAAGAAAAAATTGACTTTTTGGGGTATAAAATACCCTATGAGGGAATAGAGATGGACCCACAGAAAGTAAAAACTGTACTGGACTGGGACCGACCGCACACCTGCAAACAACTGCAAAGCTTCCTGGGGTTTGTGAACTTTGATTGCCAATTCATTCCAGCTTTTGCAAACATCGCCCTCCCTATCACAAACTTGCTAAAAACGAAGCGGGGGGGGGGGGGAGAAACCCAATCCAAGGCAACCCCTAATCTGGACAATGGAATGCCAAGCGGCATTTGAGAAACTCAAACGTTTCAGCAGAACCTGTCCTTAAGCACTCAGATGCTGAACAACCTTTTGTCATCCAAGCAGACGCTAGTGATATTGCAGTTGGAGCAGTCCTCCTCCAAAAGAATGGAAGTGGACAATTACAGCCATGCGCTCATATAAGAAAACCAAGCAAAGACAGAAACCAAGCAAAGATGGGCCTTATGGGAGAAAGAGGCATATGCTATGCGGTGGGCAATGCTCACACGGAGACATTTCCTGGAAGGAAATCAAATCCCCTTTGAAGTATGGACTGATCACAAAAATCTGGAAGACCTGAAAAATCCATGGAAACTCTCTGAAAAACAAGCAAGGTGAGCTCAATACTTTAAACATTTTAATTTCACTCTCAAATATTTTCCTGGGAGAAAGAACTTCTTAGCTGATGCACTGTCCAGAAAACCCCAATACAACAGCAAAAAGATTGAGGTTATAAAACTGATGATCCAACCAACCCAACAAGCAGCCAAAGTAATCATCCGGGCACAAGAGAAAAAAAACATCCCTGACTGAAGACACAATGACGTCAATATTTAAGGAGGCACTACTTAAGGATGATTGGCTCCAGTCCAACAAAAACACTTGTTTACTTAAAGATGGACTGGCTTGGGTAGAAAACAAACTTTATGTCCCTGTAAGCCAGAGAATGGACCTCATAAAACACTGCCTCAACTCCAAAATAGCAGGACACTTTGAGTTTGTAAAAACTCTGCACCTCATTAAAAGACAATTTTGGTAGCCATCCCTCAAAAAGGACATTGAAAGCTATGTTGCGAGCTGCCCCACCTGTGCTGCTGCAAAGAGAAGGCAAGGAAAATATCCTGGACTTTTACAAACCGTAGCAGACCCTTCTGCTCCCTGGAAAGAGATCTCGATGGACTTTATAGTGGAGCTTACTGAAAGTGCTGGAAATACTATCATTTGGGTTGTAACTGATCTTTTTTCCAAACAGGTTCACTTTATTCCATGCCAAAAAATCCCAACTGCCAAGGCATTGGCAAAGATGTTTCTAATACACATCTATCGCCTTCATGGAGCTCCCCAATGGATTATCTCAGATAGGAGTGTTCAGTTCACATCCAAATTTTGGCAGGCATTTTTAAACCTATTAGGCTCCACCTAGGGGTTGCCATCAGGAAATCACCCCCAAACTGATGGATCGATGGAGAGAGTGAACAGTGTGTTAGAACAATATTTAAGATATTTTATTAATCACCAACAGGACAATTGGACTGACCTTCTTCCTTTTGCAGAGGTAGCATACAATAACTCAGTCCATAGTAGCATGAGGTTCACCCCATTCCAGGTAGCCACAGGCCAAGAATTCAGCCCCATGCCAGAACTACCCACCAAAGATCCTGAAATCCCCTCCCATAAGGAGTGGATGGATAACTTACTAGCCGTGTGGCCAGTGGTAAGATTATCTTTACAGGAAGCTAGAGCAGTTTACAGAACTCAAGCAGACAAAAAAACGTTGCAAACCTAAACCTTTTAAGATTGGGGACCATGTATATTTGTCCACAAAATTCTTAAAATTATTACAACCCTCTAAGAAATTAGCACCAAAATTAATTGGCCCTTTCCCCATCTCCAGAATTATTAACCCTGTGAAAGTACAGCTTCAACTTCCAAAAAGTTGAAGGCAGATTCATCCAGTATTTCACTGTAGCTTGATCAAACCAGAGATCACTTCAAACCTCAGACCCCCCCCCACTTCCCACACCTCCAACCCCCATCATAGTACATAGGGAACAACATTTTGAAATTAAAGATATCCTTGATTCACACACTCATCGTGGTTATACACAATATTTAGTAGCTTGGAAAGACCTTCCTTCCTCAGAAAGTGAGTGGGTAGCCAAACAACACATAAAAGCACCCACATTACTTCATAAGTTCTACCAAAAATACCCTCATAAACCATCCTGAATTGCAAATGTGATGCATGATTCTTGTTTTTTCGAGGGAGACCTATCTGTTTTTTAAGAAGGACAGGATGTCAGATCCATTTATCTGTCATTTCTTCAGTGGATGAAGAAAAGGGGAGGGAGACTGATAAAGAAATCCTTTCTTGATGTAACCTAAATATATTTAATCTTATATCAAATTTGTATAACATACACATGATACAATGGAGGGAGAAAAGCCAGATGACCAGAACTACAACCTCTGAGAAGCACAGCCAGGAAATGAGAAGATCATAAAAATTCCAGAGTGAAATTGTACTTTGGGAATCTCTTGAATAGTTCATTCTAACAAGAGGGGTGGGGAGGAATTAACATACTGGCTTTTGTTTCACTAAATACACATCGAGATAAGAGGCAGGATTCTAAACTCCCTTATGTATCCCTTTATGCCTGAGATACCTCAGATGTTGCTTTGAACTCCTACAGGAATTGTCTCATCTCAATAAAGGATTCCTTTTGATATGTTTTGATACGTTTTCAGAAGTTCATTCTAGTTGAGTGAATGGGAAAAGTTCTGTAGCCTGACAGTTGCCCTGCTGAGGAGAACAGAGATGGAAAGCAGGTTAGTGGGGTGGGGAGGGATTTTGCAGTAACCTTCAGGCAGGAGTTGGGAGGGAATGGGGATTTTACAGTATCCTTCCCCTGGCATGGAATCCCACCACTGACCTTTTCACCAAATAAGACAATTAGGCTCTGAGAGCTCTGGGTCTCAGAAAAAAACAGCTTATTATCTTCACTAACCTCACAATGGACATTCCACCACCATCCCTATCTCCGCTGTTTCCATCTGACAAAGAAGACTGAGGTTCATACAGATGCATTTATTATGAGCTGTGGTGATGCAATGGTTAGAGTGCAGTACTGCAGGCTACTTCTGCTGACTGCTGGCTGCCAGCAGTTCAGCAGTTCAAGTCTCACCATCTCAAGGATGACTGAACCTTCCATCCTTCTGAGGTGGGTAAAATGAGGACCCAGATTGTTGGGAGCAATATGCTGACTCTATAAACCACTTAGAGAGGGCTGTAAAAGCATTGTGAATATACCAATATAAGTCTAAGAGCTATTGCTAAGTTACACTTCAATAGTTCAAGACATATTTGGCATGGAAAAGGATTCTTGCAGTTTCTAAGATTGCTAACAGCAGGAATTGAACCGAAACAAAGATTAATAAAGCAGGTTTCATAATTGCAACACGAAGGTGATTGGTTACACAAATTACATTACACAGGTAAACAAAGCCTAAGATCTAATTAGAAGGGACACTAGCATCTTATTCACTATATAGCGGTCTAAAAACAAAACAAAATTATTTGCTTGCTAGTGTCTGTAAAACTGCATGCTACCTGGAGGAAAATCAAACATCATGTGCTACAAGTAGATAGGAGGAAGTGAACGCAGATTAACACTTAATGCAAAACAGAGTGATAAAGGAATAACCTGGAATGCTGGTAATCCTCTACTTACAACCATTTGTGTAAGTTGACAAGTTGACCATTCAAAGATACAATGGCACAAAACCAAAAGTGGTTTATAGTTAGTCCTTATACTTATGACAGTTGCAGTGTGTCCACAGTCCCATGATCAAAATTCAGACAGTATGGAACAACAGTTGCAGCATCCTGGGGTCATGTGATTGCCATTTATGACCTTCCCAGCTGGTGTTCCAACAAGCAAAGCCAATGGGGGAAGCCAGATTCATCTAATGACAGTCAGATTCACTTAACAATGGCAATGGTTTGTTTAGTGACTATGGCCCAAAAGGGGCAGAAAATCACTTTCTCATAGAACTGTAGAAAAAGGCATAACTCACTTACCAACTGTTACTGTGAGTGAGTAGGTGGCTAGATATTTCAAAATAAATAAATAAACTGTCTTGCTTAGCTATGGAAATTCTCCTCCCATTGAGTATTCTCTGTAAATCCTTAATTCTCTATCTATATTCTGTTGTCCCTTTGTGCTCACTGGAACATAACATATGAAAAGAGGTACTGCACTGAGACCTCCAACACTTTCAATGTATCAAAAATCTTGGAGATATAAATATCCAGAGGTGTGGCAAGGGTTGTCATGAAATCATTGCTCAAATAATAAAATTTGGATCAGCCAATGTGGCAGGACACCTGAGATGTCCTTGTGGATTCCATCAGATGTCTATCCTTGGAGCCAAAGGTTGCCCAGTCTACAAATGGACAACCTGTAGTTCTCATTACCTCCCTGGAATCTAGCAACAAATACATTTCAGTGGCAGTGCCTTTTAATTATTCTGCAAACTCCAGGAAGGAGAAAGGACATATCAGAAATGACAGCCCACTACATCACTGCCATGTCCCTTGCAGCCCTTGGAGAATGGAATTATTTCTTTTTAAAATGTTGTTTTCAGACACACAAAAAATGTCCCTGCTCTAAACAAAAGTGAATAATGGCCGACTGCTTCCCTTTTTGTTAATGCATGTAACATCACCAGTGACAAAAGTGCAGTTCAATGATGCTAATTTAATACCATCTAATATCAAGTTTAATAACAAGTAATTCCTCCACCTCCTCACAGACACATCTTAGATCTATGCTTGGCTTTTATGGGTTATAAATCAACTTAATTCGAAGTCTATTTGTTTTTTGCTGATCCATACCTCATACTTCTTATTAACAAGCATTCAAGAATGGAGGCGGGAGTGTTGACTCTTTATCATCTTCTGTTTTTATTGAAAGGACAAAGTAAATGGCTTTCCACTGTTATAAATAGTAGATGTGAAGCATCAAGTATGAAGTGTTGACTCCTAGTTGCCCTTAGCAAATGTCTTTTCACTCTGTCTGAATTTCTGCACACCTTTGCTCAACATTTATGAGAGTGAAGTCTGCTTTCAGAAAACAGCAATTCTACACCCTCTTCCAGTTAGAATTCCTTATCACCTACCAGAATCACTCTACAAAATGTCAGTGAAAATTCATCCAGGTAAAGTTGTCTGGAAGTTGAGTCATGGGACTTTTTTTGCTGCTTATCCAAGCAGAAGTAGCTGAAGAAACTAGTGATAGCAATAGCACTTAGACTTATATACTGCTTCACAGTGATTTTACAGCCGTCTCTAAGCAGTTTCCAGAGTCAGCCTATTGCCCCCAACAATCTGGCTTATAATTTTACTGATCTTGGAAGGATGGAAGGCTGAGTCAACCTTGAGCCAGTCAGGATCAAACTGCTGGCAGTTGGCAGAGTTTGCCTGTGATACTGCATTCTAACTATGGTGCCGCCATGGCTCTTGCTTATCCAGATACTTGGATAAGCAGTGAAACATTTCAGACCAAAAAGGGAAAGAAGTCCAGTTGCCATGACTCAACTTTCAGACAACTCTACAATGATAGCATCTAGAACCAAAGCTAAGCAGAGCTAGAAAAAAATACCAAATGTTATCTTTCTCATGCAAAACATTTTTCAGCTTCCTTAGTACTACCAGTGATCTCAGCTAAGGTTTGTGGAATCCTATACTGCAGAAGAGAACAATATGATGCAACTTTAATGAACATGTAACATTTCTCCTCAACTCTCCAAATTGGCTGTGCCACTCCTTGCACATATAATATTTATGTGGGAAATATTTTTGATGGAATCAACAGCTATAGATAATCAGATCCCAGGACAGAGGAGGAACTAGATGTCCCAAGATCATATAATACCTAGCTCAAGATTTGCAATTCAAAGTAGACCATAATTTATTGTTTGATAAAATAGAAAAATGTGAGTTAGACATTGTCACCACCGGATGGATTTATAACTGGGTGACCTCACTTAATGTGTAGTCCTCAGTGGAACTTCATCTACGTGGAGGGAAGTATGCAGTGAAGTATCCCAAGGCTTTATTTTAGGCCCAGTACTCTTCAACATCTTCATCAATGATTTGGACGAGGGGATAGATGGGGAACTCATCAAATTTGCAGATGACACCAAGCTAGCAGGAATAGACAACACTCCAGAGGATAGGCTTAAGATATAGAAGGGTCTTGACAGACTTGAACATTGGGCACTATCTAACAAAATGAAATTCAGTGATGAAAAAAGTAAGGCAAGAAAAACAAAATGCACAGTGGTACCTTGCTCAACAGTAGTAACTGTGAGAGGGATCTTGGAGTTCTAGTGGACAACAATTTAAATATGAGCCAGGAGTGTGCTGCAGCTGCCAAAAAACCAACACAGTTCTAGGCTGCATAAACAGAGGGATAGAATCAAGATCACATGAAATGTTAATACCACTTTATAAAGCTTTGGTAAAGCCACACTTACAATCCTGCATCCAGTTTTGGTCATCACAATGTTAAAAAGATGTTGAGACTCTAAAAAGAGTGCAGAGAAGAGCAACAAAGATGATTAGGGGACTGGAGGCTAAAACATATAAAGAATGGTTGCTGGAACTGGGTATGTCTATGATGAAAAGAAGGACATGGGGTGACATGATAGCAATGTTCTGATATCTGAGGGGTTGCCACAAAGAAGAGAGCTAGTCAAGCTACTCTCCAAAGCACCTGAGGGTAGGATGAGAAGTAATGGTTGGAAACTAACCAAGGAGAGAAGCAACTTAAGGCCCTGTCACACTGCCCAACGGATGCAAAACGGACACAACGGACGAGAAAAATGTACCATCCATTGTTATCCGCTCTCAGAAGGGGCAAAAATTTGCATAACCAGAGCGGATAACACGGACGCGGGGAGGACGCAGGGTGGATGGAAAGCGGATGCAGAACGGAAGCCCAGCGGATGGAAGCGGATGGGAGCGGATGGCATATCCGCTAGGCTTCCAGAGGAGCACAGCAAAGTGGACGCGGAACGAAAAGAGAGGATGCAGAACGGATGCACAGCGGATGAAGC
This sequence comes from Laticauda colubrina, assembly GCA_015471245.1. Taxonomy (NCBI): domain Eukaryota; kingdom Metazoa; phylum Chordata; class Lepidosauria; order Squamata; family Elapidae; genus Laticauda; species Laticauda colubrina. The sequence goes on along the minus strand of BLBF01000065.1, from coordinate 9,385,384 downwards.
GGATGCACAGCGGAAGCCAAGAGGATGCCGAGCGTTAATTGCGCATGCGGGGAGGATGCATTGCGTCAGCCTCGCGGTTATAACGGAAGCAGCTCGGAAGCAGGTCACCATTCAGAGGAAAGACCTGCTTCCAGACACATCGACTGCCTTGCCTGTCCTGCCTGCATGTCTGCCTGCAAGCCTTTCTGCCAGCCTGGCTGCCAGCCTTGCTGCCAGCCTCCCTGCCAGGCTTGCTGTCTGCCTGCCTGCCAGCCTTGCTGCCAGCCAGTCTGCCAGCCTTGCTGCCAGCCTTGGTGCCTGCCTGCCAGCCTTGGTTCATGCCTGCCTGCCAACCTTAGTGCCTGCATGCCTGCCAGCCTTCCTTCCAGCCTTGGTGCCTGCCTCCCTGCCAGCTTTCCTGCCAGCCTTGGTGCCTGCCTGCCTGCCAGCCTTCCTGCCAGCCTTGGTGCCTGCCTGCCGGCCAAACTTGGTGCCTGCCTGTCTGCCTGCCAGCCTGCCTGCAAGCCTTGGTGCCTGCCTCCCTGCCAGCCTTCCTGCCAGCCTTGGTGGCTGCCTCCCTGCCAGCCTTCCTGCCAGCCTTGGTGGCTGCCTCCCTGCCAGCCTTCCTGC
>BLBF01000065.1:9358852-9380808 GCA_015471245.1 Laticauda colubrina | reverse complement strand
AGGGAGGGAGGGAGGGAGGGAGGGAGGGAGGGAGGGAGGGAGAGAGAGAGAGAGAGAGAGAGAGAGAGAGAGAGAGAGAGAGAGAGAGAGAGAGAGAGAGAGAGAGAGAGAGAGAGAGAGATTCAGCTCAATTTAGTTCTTCCTGCTCCCCTCTCTGTGTCTTTGCCCAGTTTTGCAAGGATTCAGCAGCAATCTAAGGCAGCAACCTCATAGCACTGTGAGGTAACAGCCTGACAGTCACTCTTTTTGGAATGCAAAGATTATTTTTTGTATCTTTCCAGAGACAGAAATTTCCTTACAGTTATTCCCTGGGTATGGGAGTTGGGAAGGGGGGCAGGGAGTGGTGGAGAAGGAGGGAGGAAGAGGCATAGAGAGAGAGAGAAAGAGAGTTAGAGGAGAGAGAGAGAAGGAGAGGGAGAGAGTAAGAAAGAGAAAGAGATGAGAAGGAGGAAAGGAGGAAGAGGGAGATAGAGGGAGAAAGAAAGAGATGGGAGAGGGAGGGAGGATTGAGAGAGAGAGAGAGAGAGAGAGAGAGAGAGAGAGAGAGAGAGAGAGCTGATGCATCAGATTGAAATGAGGCCGAGTTCAGACCAAGGCCCTTTTCCACAATGAAACATCTTTGACTTCTATTAAAGGTTTTGTGGACAAAACATGGTCAAGACTATCAGGAAGCTCTCACATTTTGTTGAGGCTTTAAACAGGATCCACTGGACCAGATCTCCACCCTAAAATATTACTTTTCCTCAATGTATTAGAGTGCCAATTCTGAAGAAGGCAAAACCAAAATGTACTGGTAAAGGCCCGGAACCACTGGCCGACGAACACAAAACGTATGCATAAAGGATACAGTGGACAAGCAAAATTTCTGGGGTGGCTCCATCCTTTGTCATCCACTCCAAAAATTGGTGAAAATTTGCATAATCAGAATGGAAAAGAACAGAAAAGAACGGACATGGGTAGTATGTAGTGGGGATGTTAAACGGATGTTCATAAGAAGCCTAGCGGATGACAGCGGATGGAAGCGGATGACACATCCGAAGGGCTTCCGGGGGAAAATTTCGAAGTGGACACATAGCGGAAGGGGTGGATACATGCGGATGAAGCAGATGCATCATGGACGCCTATAGGAAACAAAGGGGATGCTGCGTGGATGTATATCGGATGCAAAGCGTTCACTGTGCATGTGGGGAGTATGAATTGCATCAGCTCCGCGAATATAAAAGGATGCAGCACGCATGCAGTCAGCATACAGGAGAAAGACGTGCTGCCACATACATCTAGCAGGAACACCATGGTTCGTCAGTCAGGCAAGAAGAGGAAGCCCTGCCTACTCGTTCCAGCCCTGGCAAGAAGGCCAGAACCAGCATCCCACCCCCTGGCACTGACTCTGAAGCTGCTGCTGCTGCTTCTGCTGCTGCTGCTGTGGTGGACCAGCCCCAAGGCCCTCAAAGCCCTGCTGCTGAAGGCCCTGCTGCTCAAGCCCCTGAAGGCCCTGCTCAAGCCCCTGCCAGAGGGAGGAAGAGGCAAGGGAAGCAGAAGGGAGAGAGGAAATGGTACACCATTTCCGAGGAGCATGAGGATGAGGTGCTGGAATGGCTGAGGGAGAATGAGTACCTCTGGAGAAGGGGCCACAGACTGTATCGGGACACCAAGAAGAACCAGGCAGCTTGGAGAGACAAAGCAGAGCGCCTGGAAGCAGAGAACCTACACTGCAGAAGTACTCCTTGGATGGTGGAAGCACATGCACACCTGGTATGGCAAGCTACACCTCAAGAAATCTGGGCAGACCACTGTCAAGCTCACTGACCGGGAGATGTACGTCATGGCCAAGTGCAGTTTCCTGCAGGGTGAGATCTGCCACCAAGGAGCAGCCCCTCTGAGACCCCTCTCCCTCAGACAGCCCACAGACAGTCAGTCCTCTTCCAGCCAGGAGCCAGCTACCCCATCCAGGCAGGTATCTTCAGAGGGACCCACGGCAGAGACCCCCCCTGACAGATGCACTCCCCATGCTGGCAGACTTGGAGGATCCCGTGGGGGATGACACCCTGCTGTCACAAATGGAGGAAGAAGCAGCAGCCACCAGAGGCCAACCCACCCCCACCCCCAGCTCCACAGGATGCAGGCAGAGAGGCAGACTGGAGGGCCAGGACCACAGTGTGCTGTTGGAGATCAGGGACACAATGAAGACCAGCACACAGCTTCTCTCTCAGCTGGTCCATTTGGACAGAGCATCCTCACCTGCCTGAGCCCCAGTACCAGGTGATGAAGCAGAAGATCACAGTACTTCTGCACAACCCTCAAGGCCCAGCTGAAGCTGTTCCTACCCAGTCCAGGTCTCCTCCTCCACTGCAGGTGATGTCACAGCTCTTCCACAGTTTTCAACAGCCCCTCATCTACCAAGGCTACGACTACCAGGACTTCCCACAACAGAAGCATAACTTCCCAGTCCAGGCCCAGGTTCATCGGATGCCACAGATGCCACTCCGCACCCAGCTGCAGACCAGACAGCCCCACTACACTCCTCCTTCCTCCACTCCACAGCCAAGCCCATCAACAGACAATCTGTCATCAGTATTGGGCCTGACATCTCAAGTCCTTGATGAGGGGCCTCTCAACCTCACAAGACTGAGTCAGGTCTCAGACAGCTTTCTGAACACAACATCCCCTGTTGTACCCTCAGGGCCAAGCAACCCAATGGTGCCTCAGACCAGCACTCAAGCCACAGCCACCTCCACAGTCCCTTCCCGCTTAACAGCTGAGACCATGGACATGACTCAGAGTGACTGAGAATAGTGTCAGAGACTGAGTTATTTACTTGTTAAGTTTATCTTTGCTTAAGACCCTTTACTTGGTTCATTTTGCTTATTTAATACAGTCATAAAGTTTACCTAAGAAAGTTAATAAAGGTTATCTTTGCTTTACACACTTAATACAGTTTACTTGGTCCATTTTGCGAATTTAATAAAGTCATAAAGTTAAGAAAGTTAATAAAGGTTATCTTAGCTTAAGACACTTGGTTCATTTTTTTTATTTAACAAAGTGTTGGTGAAAACTTTGAAAAATGGTTAAGCCTTTGCATACTTGTGGGATAGATAAGGATAGTTGTGGGATAGATAAACCTCCAGTGCAACCATAGTGGGACTGTTTGGTCCACCATCCCAGCTGCCACACATATGGACCTTTATTATCAATAACAATTTATTCATTGATCAACACATTTTAAAATAAAAAAAGCTCTTTATTAATGCCCTATTCATTGTAGGACCACTCAACATACATGGCACAATCTCATCAGTGTTATGCGACAGCCTCAAGGAAGCATTCATTAATCATCGATCATCCTGTCTTGCCACTCCACTGCTCCAGCTGGGGAGTTGCACCAGTGTCTCAGGAGGTTGCGCTGCTTCTTCCCTTCACGTGAAGCTCTGTTGGGGCCTTGTACATCCACAGTGTCTATCAGGTTACGTCCTTGCCTCCATTCACCAGGCTCCATGTCCCCATTCCCTTGTTGACGGTTGACAAGTCTGTTCTGTAACACTGGGTAGCGGGTGCGTATGAGATTGTGCAGGATGCAGCAACCTTCCACGATGCTCCTCATGGTCCGTGGATGATGCTGCATGGTGGTGAGAAGAACCTGTTGGGCAGGATGCCAAAAGCGTTCTCCACCACCTGTCTTGCCCTGGACAGCTTGTAGTTGAAGATCCTCTCTTCATGGGTGAGGTATCTTGAAGTGTACGGCTTCATGAGGTAGGTTCTGAGGGAGAAGGGGTCATCACCCACGATGAAGTAGGGCACATCTTGTGTGTCATTGGGTAGGGGGTCTGGACCTGGAAAACCCATGATGAGGTTGCGTTCCAGCCCCTCCTTGAGGTCACTGGCATTGTATACCTGGCCATCTGAAGTTGACCCATTGCCTGAAGCATCGATGTAGATGAACTTATAGTCAGCATCAACCATGGCAAAGAGGATGATACTGAAGAATCCCTTGTAGTTGTAATAAGTGGACCCTGAGTTGGGTGGAGCTTTGCAGGCCATGTGCTTCCCATCTATGGCTCCAACAGTGTGAGGAAAGTTCCACCTCTGATACCACTCTTCTGCAAGTTTTCTCCAGCCTTCTTCAGTGGTGGGACACTGGAGGAGCTCCTCCACGTATTCTTCGACGGCCTGCAGCACTTCTCTGACCACTTTGCTGATGCTGTTGTGTGGCACCCTCCATGCATACTGCATGTTTCTGTATGTGGTTCCAGAGGCCAGGTGCCGCAGAGTCAGTGCCACCTTCAGTCCAGGGTCCAGGTTGGGATGAAAGTTGGTGCTCGACTTGGTCAACCTGGGTCTCAGACGCTCTACAAGTTCGTCAAACATGGCTGGTGGCATCCTCATGAAGTGATGGAATGCACGAGTGTCTTCATTCCTCAGCTCAACCATCAGCTTGTCATAGAGTCCAAACTCCATTCTTCTCACGATCCATCGTCGGACCTACACAGCTCTTGGACATCTCCTTCTTCCTCTTCTGTATAAAAGTTGAAACAGTCTGAACACGTTTTGGTTCTGGTGATGAATGAGCGCAGCTATCATACGGACTGTGTCATCATCCAAGGTGGAGAACAATTGATGATGTTGAAGACCAAGACCAAGGGTGAAGAGGTTTGTACACCACGGCTGCTGGATTCATTCTGAGATCCAGATGATTTTCTCCCCCTTTTTATAAGAAATATCGGTTGTCTGCTAGGTGTCCTTCTACATACTCTAGACATACTGCAGACATCCTAAATATACGAGATACATCCCAGATACAAACGTTTTGTCCATTTTTAATGCTTTATATACGAGATGCATATGCTAACATCCTTTCTATTTCCATGCTACTAACGCTGTGTAGACGTTCCGTGTACCTTTTGTTTCCTCCCTCTTTCCGTTTTCGGCTGCAATGGGTGTGAGTTGAGGGGATGGCCAGAGGATGCAGAGAGGATACAGTGGATGTTTAACGAATGATAAAGGACATAGAATGTTTGTTGCCCGTATATGTTGCGGATGTACATTGTACGCGGCAGAAAGTTCATCCGTTCACAAAGTTTTGTGCAGCTCAAAACTTTTTGCGCGGATGAAATCGCAGTGGAGGGATGTTCAACGGATAGAGCATATGAAACACGTATGCAATGAGTACACAACGGATGCATAGTGTTTTCCAGTGGATGGCAAGCTTTTTTTAACATTTTACATCCACTTTGCATCCGTAAGTGCAGTGGGACCGGGCCTTTACAAGGAAAACACACACACATTCCCTTCTAACCCTGTTGGAGCAGGTGATTGGACTAGAATAGATATCTCATAATCTTTCTCTTCCCTCCTTCCCTCCTTCTTTATTTCTTTTTCTTTCTGTCCCTTCCTTCCATCCCCCCTCTTTCTTTGTCCCTTTTTCTTTCTTTCCTTTTTCTCTTTCTTTTCTTCCTTCTCTTTTTCTCTCTCTTTCTTTTCTCTCTCTCTCTTTCCCTCTCTCAGGCTCATCCCACTGACTTGGTGCACTGTTTCGCTCAGACTTGCTTGGGTAGGTCCCTCCGGTGCAGTGGGCTCAATGGGGTGGACCTGCAGGGCTGGCACCTAAAACACAGCACTGGCCGCACGTTTGAAAAGTCGAGCAAAACCAGAGATCGGTAATTTTTGCTGCAAAGAATCACGAAAGCTTCTGGGTTGTGCACAAGAAAGGACACACATGTCAATGCAACATAAAATAAAGAAATACAATAAAACAAATCAACAAGAATCAGCAAAGGATCTCTGATTAGATTTTATTCACTACTGGAATCTAAACAGAGATGCTTTGCCAATTCTAGTCCAATGACCTTCTCCAGCAGGGTTAGAAGGGAGTGTGTTTGTATGTGTGTGCATGGCTGTCAAACTCCAAAAACAGGTCAAGTAGCTCTGGGGAGGCCAGTCATAAATTAGAACACTTGCTAAACAACTGGCCATTAAGTAAGGATCACTTGTATTTGGTTTGCCAGTCACCTGGCCACACCCACCCAGTCACATGACCACCAAACCATATCTACATGGTCATGTAACCAGCAAGCCACTCCCAGCCAGCAAGCCACGCCAGCCAGTCACATGATCAGCAAGCCACACCCTCAAATTAGGCCATGCCCACAGAAATTTAAATCCCACACCTGGGCACCGAGGATGAGTTTGTAGCACAAAGTGGGAGGGTGGACTGAAAACCACTGGTATAGGGTTTCCTGCCTAAGCAGGGGGTTGGACTAGAAGACCCTCCCAGAAACTGCAACTGATACAAAATGCAGAAGCCCATATATTAACAAATCAAATTATTCTGGAGGGTTTGTTGAAAAATGAATGGTCACTGTGATATTTACCACTTTGTAGTTATTCATCCCTTTGTTGGCCTTATAACATTCTCTCTTGTTTTAATGCTTTAAACCACCAGGAGTATTAGGGGTTATGGGTTGTTGAATCCAGATTATTGCATAGATGCAATAAGCAAATGAATAAAGTTTATCCATTTCAATAGATGCAGCTCAACTTCCACGAGAAATATAAACCAGAAATGTGATGAAGCAGAATTTCTCTCTGAATGCAACTATCCTGTAGAGGTCAGCACTCTTCAAGCACGTAGCCAAGTTTCTCACTGTGCAATGTCCCTCTGCAATTTCTGCTGCTCTTAAAGATCTCTCAGTTCTTCTTCACTGGCCATCACTTTTTTTTTTTTTTTTTTTGAGATAATGAAAATTCATGGGAGCTGAGAATGAGGAAGGCATGAAGCCTCTCACCCAGAACTTGCTTTGGTTTAGAAAATATTTTGCTCAGCTTGTGCAAAAATAAAATTAGAAACAGGCTTGGGGAAGTGAGGGGAAACGGATGGAGGAAGGAGCTAGAACATCAGAGAGCTCTAATTAGTCATGAGGGAAACGACATGTAAATATAATAATTTAAGTCTCAGAATGTCCATATGGGGAGAATTCTGCTGGATAGCAAAGAAATATTAATGTCAGGTAAAGCTTTACCTTGCCTCAGTAGTGGGCTGGGGAAAGATGGAAGCTCTGCTGTGAGAATATGTCTTCAGCAAATGATTGATGGGACATTTGTGCTATGGCAACCACAGCAGCATGCAGATTGGCAGGCAATAACGGTTTCCTATTTCAGCATCCTGATGAAGGTGTAAGGCTGGCAAAGTCTCCTGCACTTGTTCTACAGTAGTTGTCATACAGTAGTTGTCAGAATGAAAATGAACTTGCTTTAAAACACTTTTCAGAACAGAAGTCAATACTTTCTCCCATGTATTTGTTATACAGGTAGTCCTCAACTACAACCATAAATGAGCCCAAAGTTTCTGTTGTTAAGTGAGACATTTGTTAAGGGAATTTTCCCCCATTTTACAATCTTTCTTGCCACAGTTATTAAGTGAATCACTGCAGTTGCTCAGTTAGTAACACAGTTGTTAAGTGAATCTGGCTTATCAGAAGGTTTCAAAAAGGGATCACATGATCCAGGGACATTGCAACGGTCATAAATATGAGTCAGTTGCCAAGCTTCTGAATTTTGATCATGTGACATGGGGGTGTTGCAATGGTCCAAAGTGTGAAAAATGGTCCTAAGTCACTTTTTTCCAGTCGCATTGTAACTTTGAATGTTAATTAAACCAACTTTTTACAAGTCATGGACTACCTGCATGTATGTATAGTCTCGAGCCAGGAAGAGAGGGAGGGAGGAATGAACCCCCTTGCTCATTATTCGAGCAGCCCAACTTTTTTCAGACTTTTGGATAATCCTGAAAGAAAAAGAAGTTGCTCTTTTAAATAATCCATTTGTTAAAATTAATATGACTCTTAGCAGGAAGTGTTTCTGCTATCCTAAAGTTCTTCTCAATCATTTTCAAAACTGTCCATAGCATTCATATTATGTTCAAAAGACCACTCAGATTCCTTCTCAAGAGTCTTGACTTATTATATTTGAATAAAAAGAAAACCAGGAAGCCATGAACCTGATCAATTTTAATTGGTTTAAAATCAGGCTTAAGGAAAACATAAAGCATATCTATATAGTTTATAAATAAAAATGCACTCATCACACAAGAAGCATGCCTTCTTGTTGGGCAGCAACCACACAAACTCTATTGAGCTGACATTCCAGATGATCCTTATTTTGGCACTAAGAACAAACCAAGATTAGTTTATTTTTGATAGTTAATCCCCTTCCATTAGCCTTTCAAAGTCATCAGCATCAAGCAATAACACATTAAATGTAAACTAATACCAAGCAATGACATGCTGAATAATTGGGAGATGACTCTTTAAAAGATCAAACATTGTAAGACTGAACATCAACATTTGATTTTATTCAAGATGCTAGTACTGTTTTATTCCGGACTCACTCCAAATTAATTGCTTTTTCCTTCATATACATCCTCAGCTTCAGTTTTTGCAAAAAATGAAAAAAATTGAAATACTTTCCCATACTCATATAAATACACATGTCTAATGCAAATTAACTTAATTCATGCAACTAATAGCAATATGCACTATCTGTTCTGAATATTCTCCAAGATTTACATAATCTGAAAGGCAGGTCCTCTTCATAGGATGCAGAAAGAAGTAATTTTTGAAGTAAGATTTGCTTGTAAAGATGAAGTGCTTTCAGAGAGTAAAATCTTGTGGTCGTTTTGTAGAGATTTGTAAAGAGAGAAATATTGTTGCCTAAATAAAGTTTGTAATCATAGAGATTTCTATCTTTCAAGTCATTTGCCCACAGTTAGAGCACTTTTAAAAAAAAAACTGGAAGAAAACCTACAGTTGCCTTCTCAGCACGTATTATTTGTGGTATGCGAAGTCTTTTTAATAGTATATTTTTATGTACAAATTATGCAAATAGCATTCATACTTTATGGAAGTTCTCTTTAACAATTGCAAATGAATCAGCCACACCGCTGTGGAAGAACACATTAACCAAGACATCCTATAATGAATAGATAGGCAGCCCAGGTTGGAGGAATTTAAATTTAATTTAAATGCCATTGGGAAAAATCTTTATTAATGTGTAGGGAAGGCTTACCTAATCTTGAGGAGATGTGACTTAAGCAGAGCTACATATAGCATTCAGTGCCAAGTTATGGAAAAACAACCACGAGGTTAATCTCCCACAATGCCTCCAGCTTAATTTGAATTTGCAGCATTGAAAATATAAAAAAGTGGGGAGACTCAGGCATCCAGCAAACCTCCTCTGACATGAATAGTATTAAAATAAAGGCATTGTGAACTTGCAAACTGTAATCCAGCCATCTCCCAATATGTTGTATGGAAACTCAAGTGTCTTTCATTTCACAGTTCATTAGGTCCTTGGTGGGGAAACGTTCTCTAACTAAACAAGAAACACAAGTCTAGACCCATGTTTCATTCTGTATTGTTTTGCTACTAATACTAAGTCGGACATCATAGGGTATAATTGCATCACATACCATGGAAAAGACTATTTAAAAACTTACTTATATTAAATTTTTGGTCCAGCTAGCCCATAAATATTGAGCCAAACTAACAGTATCTCTCCCAAACATGAGCTTTTTTAGCCTTAAGTGAAATTGAACAAAGAAAACATTTGAAAAGCATGTAGTCTATTATTCTGGAACAACCTTTGTAATGCAATAGCTCCATATTCAATCTTTATTAGGACATTTTCACTGAAAATGTGTATGTGCATGTTTGTGTATGTGTGTGTGTATGTGCGCATGTGCGCACTTTTGAGTCAGTGTTCACTTCAGACAACTGCCTGAATAATTGAAAATAATACACATAATTACTGAAAATAATTGAAATAATTCAGGCTGGACATTTTCTTGGCAAGATTTTAGAAGGGTTTGCCATTGCTGTGAGATATTGACTGGCCCAAGATCACCCACTAGCTTTGTGCCTAAGGCAAAACTAGAATTCAAAGTCTCTGGTTTCTAATTTGATCCCCTAACCACTACACCAAACTCAGGGGTGGGATTCAGCCGGTTCAGCCTGGTTCCGGTAAACCGGATGTTAAATTTATATCTGGTTCACCAACTGGTAATTGAACTGACTGTCTGGCCCCACCTACCCCATCACACCCCTCCCAGCAGTCTCCACGCAGCCTATTTTGGATGCAGGTAAGTGCAGGATCCACACAGGGGTTCTGGGAGGGTGAAAAATGGTCCTCGTGGAATCTCCGGAAGTTCCAGAAGTCCAGAACAGGCATATTTCTGGCTTTCAGAGGGCCTCTGGAGTCCAGGGAGGCCATTTTTGCCCTCCAAGAGGCCCAAGGGAAGCCTCTGGAGAAAGTGAAATTGGCCCTTCCAGAAATTCTGATAGGCCATGCCCACCATAGCCACACCCGCCCAACCGGGCAAAGAACTGGTGGTTGAAATTTTTGAATGCCACCTCTGACCAAATTGGCAATTTCCCATTGTAATTAATGACCCTTAAATTCTTTAATATCTGTGTCATAATTAAATCATTCAATTATAATAATGTCCCCTTTGTGTAAAAATACATATTAAAAGAAAAGAGAATAGAGGTAAGAATTGAAGAGAACAAAAAGAAGGGGTTTTTTGTACCAGGAGCAGAGAACCTGTCATAATGTCCAGTTGTGCTCCCAACTTCCAAGAGGATTAGCCTTTTGGCTAGAATCAATTACTCTGTGTCATTTTTCATTAATGTGTCACCGTGGATTTGAAGGGAATCCACTACTGGATTCAAAGAGAAAAGGCAAATGTTATACAGTAGGTGAAGGGCAGTCTGTTGCTGGATTGATTTTTCCTTGTAGCCTTCTTAACATCTGCCATTTGCAGCAACTGGGAGAGATTGTGGCAGGCTGAGAGACTACTGGAAAGAGCATTAGACACAAAAGAACCAAGAAACAGGAGGAGAATCCATTGCTAGCTCATCTATAAATGGTAATACAGCCCAGGTGGTAAGATACCTGAACAGAAATGGTTCAAAATGTTGCAATGAATTCACCAACACATACGGTTTGTAAATTCCAATTACAGGTTCCAAGATTCTTTATTTATCCCCAATTCTAACATAAGCCTCTGAAAATTGTTGAAAAGATGGAATTGGTGCTTCCTTGATCTCATTCAGCTGTGTGAATCTTGACAGCAATTGCTTCTTTCCACATAATGGAGAACTGGATCCTGGATGGAGGACTTAATCTCTCAAGAACTTGGTCCTCTCATTATCCTTGACAAATAATTATTCTGATTAAGTTGAGGCAGTTGAGGCCAAGAACATTACTCATTTAAGGCTAGGTAACACTGGCCGACAGATGCAAAACATATGTAAAAAGGACACAGCGGATGAGCAAATTTTCCATCCATTGTTATCCATTCTCAAAAAGGGCAAAAATTTGCATAAACAGAGCGGACAACAATGGAAAGGAATGGACGGGGAGAGGACGTAGCGAGGATGTTAAGTGGATGCTCAATGGAAGCCTAGCGGATGGAAGCGGATGGCACATCCACAGGGCTTCCAGGGGAGAACAGCAAAGCGGACATGTAGCGGATGGAATGGATGCATAGTGGATGCATAGCGGATGACGCGGATGCATCACAGATGCATAGCGGATGCGTAGTGGATGCAAAGCATTCATTGCGCATGTGGGGAGGATGCATTGCGTAAGCTCCGCGGATATAAAAGCAGGCAGCTCACAAGCAGGTCACCATTCAGAGGAAAGACCTGCTGCCAGAGACATCTTCATCAGAGAACATGGGGAAGAAGAGGAAGCCTGTGCCTAATCCTGCCAGCCCTGGAAAGAAGGACAGAACCACCATCCCACCCCCTGGCGCTGACTCTGCTGCTGGTGGTCCTTCTGCTGCTGGTGCTCCTGGTGTTGCTGCTGGTGTTGCTGCTGGTGCTTCTCCTGTTGCTGCTGCTGCTGCTGGTGCTGCTGGTGGTGGTGCTTCTGTTGCTGGTGCTTCTGTTGCTGGTCCTGCTGCTGGTGGTGGTGCTGCTGCTACTGCTGCTGCTACTGCTGCTGGTGCTGCTGGTGTGATGAACCAGACCCAAGGCCCTCCAAGCCCTGCTGATGAGGGCCCAGAAGGCCCTGCCAGAGGGAGGAAGAGACAATCAAAGGAGAAGAAGAAGGGGGAGAGGAAACAGTACTCCATTGCAGAGGACCATGAGGAGGAGGTGCTCAAATGGCTGAGGGAGAACGAGTACCTGTGGAGGAAGGGCCACAGGCTATATCGAGACACCAAGCGGAAGCAGGCGGCTTGGAGAGAGAAGGCAGAGAGCCTGGGCTACACTTCTGATGTCCTCCTGGGGTGGTGGAAGCATATGCACACCTGGTATGGCAAACTGCATCTGAAGTGATCCGGGCAGGCCACTGTCAAGCTCACGGACTGGGAGACCTACGTCGTGGCCAAGTGCAGCTTCCTGCAGGGTGAGATCTGCCACCAAGGAACAGCCCCTCTGTCAACCCTCTCCCTCAGACAGCCCACAGAGAGGCACTCCTCTTCCAGCCAGGAAACAGTCAGTATGTCCAGGCAGGTGTCTGTGGAGTGCCCCACAACAGTGACACCCCCCCCGACAGCTGCACACCCCATGCCGGAGGACGTGGAGGATCCCCTGATGCAGATGGAGCAAGAGGAGGCCGCAGCCACCAGAGACCAACCCACACCCACACGCAGCTCCACCTCCACAGATAGCAGGCAGAGAGGCAGACCGGAGGGACAGAGCCACACTGTCCTCTTGGAGATCAGGGACACAATCAAGAACAGCGCAGATCTCCTCTCTCAGCTGGTACACTTCGAGATTTCATCCTCAAACCGCAAGCCCTTCCTCACCTACGTGACCCAGACCCTCATGGACATGCCCGAGCCCCAGTACAAGATGATGAAGGAGAGGATCACTGCGATTCTGCACCACCCTCCAGGCCCAGCTGAACCTGCTCCCACCCACTCCAGGTCTGCTCCTCCACCCCAGGCGATGTCACAGCCCTTCCAAAGCTTTCAACAGCCCCTCTCCTACCAAGGCTATGGCTACCAGGACTTCCCTCAACAGAGGCAGCCCTTCCTAGTCCAGGCCCAGGTTCATCACCTGCCACAGATGCCACCAATGCCACAGATGCCACCGACGCCTCACCTCACCCAGCTGCACACCAGACAGCCCCACTACACTTCTCCTTCCTCCACCCCACAGCCAAGCCCCTCAACAGAACATCTATCATAGGTACTGTGCCTGACATCCCAGGTCCTGGATGAAGGGCCTCTCAAACTCACGGGCCTGAGCCAGCTGTCTCAGAGCTTCCTGCACACACCATCTCCTGTTGTCCTCTCAGGGCCAGGCACCCCAATGGTGCCTCAGACCAGCACTCCAGCCACTGCCACCTCCACAGTCCCTGGACCCTTTACACCTGAGACCATGGGCATGCCTCAGAATGACTGAGAACAGTGCCAGATATTGAGTTGTTACCTATTTACTTGGGTCATTTTGCTTTTACAGTTTGTTATTAATAAAGGTTATCTTTGCTTCACACACTTGGTTCATTTTTTTTACTTAATAAAGTCTTGGTGGAAACTTTTAGAAAATGGTTAAGCCTTTGCATGCTTGTGGGATGGGCAAGGATAGCTGTGGGATGGATAATAGCTGTGGGATGGGCAAGGATAGCTGTGGGATGGATAAACCTCCAGTGCAGCCATAGTGGGACTGTATGGTCCACCCTCCCAGCTGCCACACGTGTGGCCCTTTTTTATCAATAACAATTTATTCATTGATCAACACATTTCAACATAAACATAACCCTTTATTAAATGCCCTGTTCATTGTAGGCCCACCCAACATACATGGTACAATCTCATCTGTGTGATGAGACAGCCTCAAGGAAGCATCCATTAATCATCTATCATCCTGTCTTGCCATTCCACCGCTCCAGCTGGGGAGTTGCACCAGTGTTTCAGGAGGTTGCGCTGCTTCTTCCCTTCCCGTGAGGCTCTGTTGGGGCCTTGCACATCCTGAGTGTCTATCAGGTTTCGCCCTTGCCTCCATTCCCCAGGCTCCATGTCCCCATTGCCTTGTTGACAGTCCACAAGCCTGTTCTGCAACACTGGGTAGCGGGTGCGCATGAGATTGTGCAGGATGCAGCAAGCTTCCACGATACTCCTCACAGTCTGTGGGCAATGCTGCATGGTGGTGAGAAGTACCTGGAACCTGTTGGCCAGGATGCCAAAGGCATTCTCCACCACCCGCCTTGCCCTGGACAGCCTGTAGTTGAAGATCCTCTCTTCATGGGTGAGGCATCTGGAAGTGTAGGGCTTCATGAGGTAGGTTCTGAGGGAGAAAGTGACATCCCCCACAATGAAGTAGGGCACATCTTGTGTGTCATTGGGCAGAGGGTCTGGATCTGGGAAAACAATGATGAGGTTTTGTTCCAGCCCCTCCTTGAGGTGACTGGCGTTGTATACCTGGGCATCTGAAGCTGACCTGTTGCCTGAAGCATCGATGTACATGAACTTGTAGTCAGCATCAACCATGTCAAAGAGGATGATGCTGAAGAAGCCCTTGTAGTTGTGATAAGTGGACCCTGAGTTGGCTGGAGCTTTGCAGGCCACGTGCTTCCCATCTATGGCTCCAACAGTGTGGGAGAAGTTCCACCTCTGATACCACTCTTCTGCAACTTTCTTCCATCCTTCTTCAGTGGTGGGACACTGGAGGAGCTTCTCCAGGTATTCTTCAATGATGGCCTGCACAACTTCTCTGACCACAATGCTGATGGTGTTGTGTGGCACCCTCCAGGCATACTGCATGTTTCTGTATGTGGTTCCAGAGGCCAGGTGCCGTAAAGTCATTGCCACCTCCAGTCCAGAGTCCAGGCTGGGATGGAAGTTGGTGCTCGGCTTGGTCAACCTGGGTCTCAGACACTCCACAACTTCGTCAAACATGGCTGGTGGCATCCTCATGAAGTTCTGGAATGCACGAGTGTCTTCATTCCTCAGCTCCACCATCAGCTTGTCATAGAGTCCAAACCCCACTCTTCTCCCAATCCATCTTCAGACCCAGACAGCTGTTGGATGTCTCCTTCTTCACCTTGCGTAGAAAAGGTGAAACAGTCTGAAGAGGGCTTGGTTCTGGTGTTGAATGATGGCGGCTACCAAAAGGAGTGTACGTAGATCCATGGTGGAAATCAATGGATGATGTTGAAGAACAAGAGCAAGGCTGAAGAGGTCTGCATACCACGTCTGCTGGACTGAAAGTGAGATCGCTTCCTCCCTCTTTCTGTTTTCCGCTGGAGTGGATGCGAGTTGTGCAGATGCGCAGCAGATGCCGAGCGGATACAGCAGACGTTTAACAGATGACGACGGATGTAGAACGTTTGTTCCCCGTATGTGTCGTAGATGTAGAACGGATGCGGCGGAAAGTTCATCCGCTCATAAAGTTTTGTGCAGCTCAAAACTTTTTGAGTGGATGAAATCTCAGTAGACGGATGCTTGACGGATAGAACGTATGAATCACTCACGCAGTGAGTACAGAACAGATGCATCACATTAACCAACGGATGGCAAGTGTTTCTCTCTGCTTTACATCCTCTTTGCATTCGTTGATGCAGTGTGACATGGGCTTTACATTAATAAATTAGAATTTATTCATTCATTATCCAAAAGGGTCTAATACTGTTGCAAAGTTTTATAAACATTCATAAAGGGGTTGTTAATTGAAACATATGCAAGCACACATAATCGATTTACCACCATTTCTCATGCAGCTCTCTTCTTTAAGATCCAGGATCATTCTGAGCATTAAAACAAGATTTTGAAATATGTTTTGTTTTCTTGCAGAGTCTGTTTTAAAGGTGTAAGGATTCAGGAAATGGAGTACTGTGTTCTGACCCAACCAGGTTCCCAAAGAGCAATCACAGACAAAGGCAGCAGCCCCCACCTTTTAAGGTTTAATAATGAATTCTGTTCTGAAGGATTCTTTCCATTAATTAGCTCCGACAAGAGCCTTGCCAAGTTGTTTGTCAAGGCTGCCCAAAACCCAGAGATAAGAACTAATTTACAAAATTCTCCAAACACAAACTAAGATGTCCACAAGTTGAGCTTCAGAGCTTCTTTGCTGTCTTCAAATAACACTTTTCCAAACCTCGCTTTTATCCTCTTGAGGGAGGAACCATTACCTTTCAGCGTTACTCCTGAGTCACCTGTGCTGCTGTAATTGTTCTTTCCTCTGAGCAATCCTTCATGCTTGTGCACTTGGCACAAGCTCCTTGGGAACCTCATCATCACTGCTGCCAGCTCCCACAATCTCTGAAGGCAGCATTCCTGATGGTCCTGGCCCCTCATCAGAGTCCTCACTATCCTCAGCCATCTGCACCTAACATCTAACCACAACATACTGTATGCTGCCCAACTGACAGTCAAAATTGTTGTTTGTCAAACTTAATTAGAACTATTTATGAATTCTGCACTGATAGCAATCTTATCAGTGCCTTTGTCAAGCAACTTATATTTAATATGCTTCCTAAATATAGAGCAGTCCCCTTTTTCCAATCTTACAATACCTACATTCTATCAAAAAGAAAAAGAAAAGAAACAGAATTTACTCGACACTAAGATGACTTATTAGGCAATTGTGGCTAAACCACAAATTCTAAAATTGTATACACACACCGTGAGAAATTTTAAATTGGGCATTTTCATTGACATTTTTATTAGCGCTCTTCACTTTCAGCCCCTAATGTCCATTGGAGTTTTGAACAATTTGCCACGGCCAACTCCCTAGGGTCATCTCCTCACAGCCCTATCACTGTGGCCAACTTGTATAGCCAACTCAAGTTGGTGAGTTGCTGCAGTGAGATGGTGGCAGCAGATGACCATGGCACAATGACCATGGCAAGTTGGCCATGGCAAGTTGGCCACAGTGAGATGGCTGAGGCAGGTTTGCCATGATAAGATGGCTGCAGTAAGTGTTTTCATTCCATGTCCATTGATTCCCACATTTAGGTCAGCAAAATAATCTCATCTTCATGTTTAGTCTTTCCTTCCCCAGGCAGGAAAGTCTCTGTTGTAGCCCTCCTGCTAAAAAATACTACCAGAGATTCATGCTTCTGGTTCCTTCTCAATATTTCATAAAGATATCAAAACAACTTTATTCTGTTCTTTTAACTTTAGTGTATAGAATAGAATTATTTATTGGCCCTGTGATTGGACACACAAGGAATTTGTCTTGGCACAAATACTTTCAGTGTACATACATCAGTCCACCTCATTGTGGAGGAACAGGAGGTGAGGAGCATTCTGAGGGCTATGGACCCTAGAAAGGCTGCTGATCTTGACGGTATTTCTGGCTGAGAGCTTCAAGGCTGTGCTGATCAGTTGGTGGAGTCTTTACCAGGATTTTCAATCAGTCTTTATCCCAGTCCACTATTTCATCTTGTTTGAAGGCTTCCACCATTGTTCCACTGTCAAAGAAGTTCCCTATCAATAACCTCAATGATTACAGACCAGTGGCATGCACTCCTATCATCATGAAGTGCTTTGAGAAATTGGTCTGACGGCACATCATTTCTAGTCTTCCACATACATTTAATAAACACCAGTTTGCATACAGAAGAAATAGATCTACTGAGGATGCCATAGCCATCACTCTTCACACTGCTCTGACTCATCTAGAACAGTGGGGGGGGGCTATGTGAAGATGCTTTTTGTGGATTTTAGTTCTGTGTTTAACACAATTCTTCCATGTAGACTAGTGTCTAAACTTCTGGACCTTGGGCTTTCTAATTCAATCTGTCTTTGGATTGCGGATTTCCTGTCTGGCCACTCATAGAGGGTCAGATTAGGTAATCATATGTCTTCAGCTCTTATTCTTAACACTGGTATACCACAGGGTTGCATGTGGAGTCCCTTACTCTATACCCTTTATGTGCATGATTGCATTCCCACTCATGCTACTAATACTATTGCTAAATTTGCAGATGACACAACAGTGCTGGGACTTATCTCAAGGGGGGGGGGGGAATGAGTCTGCCTATTGAGATGAAGTGGACCAGTTGCTTTCATGGTGTGGAGACAATAACTTGGTCCTCAACACCAATAAGATCAAGGAGCTTATAGTGGATTATAGAAGGAACAGATCAGGCATCCAGACCTTGCTTATCAATGGAGACTGAGTGGAGAAAGTGACCAGTTTTAAGTTTCTGGGTGTTACCCTAAAAGAAGACCTGACCTGGGGTGCCCACATTGCAGCCCTGGTCAAAAGGGTCCAGCAGATATTATACTAGCTGAAACTTCTCAGAAAACAATAACTGAATGAAAAACTGCTGGTGACCTTCTGCCACTGCACCATAGAAAGCATTTTAACATACTGCACCTCTGTATGGTTTGCCAATTGCACAGTGGCAGATAGGAAAGCACTCCAGAGGGTTAATATCATTTCCCAGAAGATCACTGGTTGCCCTCTCCCCTCTTTGGAAGAGTTTTATAGCTCCTGCTGCCTTATGAAAGCTGAAAACATTTTCAAAGATCCATCTCATTCTGGGAACCCTTTTTTTGAACTATTACCATCTGGCATATGGTACAGAATAATAAAAACAAGGACAAATAGGCTGAGAAACAGCTTCTATCCCAGGGCAGTGGCTCTTTTGAATTCTGCTGTATAATGCAGTGTTGGTGTGGTGTCAGGGGGTTCTGGTTCAATGTGTGAAGGGTGAAGGGTGTGTGTCTGTGTTTATTTTTGTTGGAAGTTATGATTCCCCTCTCTCACACACACAATCAAAGACTTCAAAGGTTCACACTTACAAAATCAAAGGATCTGAAGGGTATAAGAAAGCATTTGTCTACTCACAAGATTAGATTAATCCTAGGAACGCTGTGAGATTTCTTATCTGCCTTCCTGTTAATAAACTGATTCTGACTTTCAACATAGCTGACCAAATCATTTTGCATTTCTCCCAGCTGGGAAATTTGAGTCCACAAAAGAAAAGAATTTTGCCTATTCCTTAAAGGACAAGGTTTCTTTTTTTCCTTTTCTCATTTTCATGGTCATGATGTGCATTGAAGATGGTGTTTAATTTCATTGTATGAGGTGCAATGACAATAGAGTAAACAACTAAAGTAAACTAAAAGAAAAAATACATTCATCAAGAATCATAAGGTACAACACTTAATCGGCACAAGGTACAATAAGCAATCAAATCATACTAGGAAACAGTCAATATAAATCACTAGGATACAAGCAACAAGGTGACAGTCATACAGTCATAAGTGGGAGAAGATGGGTGAAAGGGAGAATTAATAGTAATAGTAATGCAGAGTTTGACAGTGTTGAGGGAAGCAACAAAGTTGTTGTTGTATTTGTTTGGCATTTGGGGAAAAACTGTCCTTGTATCTAGTTGTTCTGGTGTGCAATGCTCTATAGCGTTGTTTTGAGGGAAGGAGTTGAAATATGTTTGGGATGTGAGGGGTCTGTAAATATTTTCACAGCCCTCTTTTTGACTTGTGCAGTATACAGATTCTCAACGGAAGGCAGGTTGGTAGTAACTGTTTTTTTCTGCAATCCTAATTACTCTCTGAAGTCTGTGTCTATCTTGTTGGGTTGCAGAACCAAACTGGACAGTTATAGAGGTGGGGATGACAGACTCAATAATTCCTCTGTAGAGCTGTATCAGCAGCTCCTTGGGCAGTTTGAGCTTTCTGAGTTGAGTTACTTATTTGAGGTATAGAGGAGGTGTCTTTTGTTTATTGTGTTTGTTCTGACCCCTGCCCTGTTCCAACAAATCAAACACAATCCAAAGGGAACAGAAACCTTTTAATGCTTCTGCAAAATAATTAGCTGTGATAATTACAAGCCTTGCCAAACTGTGTGAGATTGCCAAAAGATAACAGACAGGAAATAATTTGCAATACAAGAATCTTCAAATATAAACTCAGGATACTGGAGGCTGGAGTTTCAAAATGTCTTTGCCTTCTGCAAAGTACGTTCATTTTACAGCTGGCTTTTATCTTCTCGAAGGAGGGGCCATTAACTTGCAACCTTACTCCTGAGTTGGCCTTGCCCTTGTAGCTGCTTTTTCCTGCGAGCAATCCTGCGTGCACACGCACTTGGCACAGGCTCCTCGGGAACCTTATCACTACTGCCAGCCCCCACAATCTCTGAAGGCAACAGTCCACTCCCTAATGGTCCTCGTCCCTCATCTGAGACCTTGCGCTCCTCAGCTATCTGCACCTGCTGTCAGCTAACCACAACAGTGTTTTATATTTCTACTATGTTGTATACTACCCAGAGTCAGATGATGCTGATTGAGAAGCAGGAGGAAGAGGATTTAAATGTGTATCTCATCCAGTATCAAACAATTCAGGGGGGAGAGAGAGAGAGAAATTGTAAATAAATAAATGAATCTCAATAATTGTTGGCTTTTGTTCTGAACTTTTTCTCATGTGCAAAACTGGCCCAGTTCAGAAGAGCACCATCTGAATGCTATGAGTATGTGCATAATTTTTAAATAAAGTAAGCTAGGCTGTTGATCTTCAGTGATGGCAGAATGATGCTGAGGGATAAACCAAAGGAGATACACCGCATCAATTCACTGGTCTGGCTTCAGCACATAGATAATCTTATAAGTAAATCACATATTGGGAAATGGATAATTTCATTCTCAACCATTCTGAGAAGAAACAGGAAAGCTGGCTGAGCTTTCTTTACACTGGAAAATAAATAGAATTGTTCCCTGGTCAATGTTGGCCATCATTTACCTGCCCTAACTCATAGACTGGAAATTTTTGCTGCATAAAAGCACACATTTATTTATGGGCAGTAGCATTTCAAACAGTATATGAGTTGTTATTTCTGTTTCCTAAAGTGGTTCAAGGCTGAATGACTTAATAACCAAGACAATGTGTGCTTCAGAGAAAATCTTGGTCTGGCTCCCAGATTTTTGAGCTAGAACAGTAGATTTGGACCATAAATTTATGAAACAGAACAATCTACAATCAAAGGTAACAAAACTGTAGAAGTCATAACCACAACTAACTAAAGAGGAAGAGGAGGAGGAGGAGGAGGTGGTGATTCTGAATCTCACCCAAATGTCCAAGATATTTAGAAGTATAACAGCAGAAAAATTCTGAAATGTATTAAGGACATTTCACATACTGCACTGCACATACATATCTGCCTTTCAAATCTCTTTGGAAGCATTTGGCTGATGGATGCTTTTTTTAAAAAAAAAAAAATCTCCTTGGGAATGATTATCTATTTTCATTTGTCTTGATTTAATCTTGGCACCTGTATTACAGAAGCATGCATATCTGTCAGGTAATCATGCTGCACAAAGCTGTATTAATGAGACACAGTTCAAGAGGAAGCAAGCGATAACCACTTAAATGGCAGTGCCTGATGCTTAGCAACCTTCTCTGCGGAGGCAAAAGAAAACAAAGGCTTGGGGTCTTCGTGCTATTCTTCTTCTTTCCAGGGGGAGAGAAAAGCTCAAGAATTAAACATGAATTGGGTAACAAGGATCAAATAGTCACATACTTCAGTCTTAGCACCGTCTAGAAAGAAATACTCCTGCCTGTTCTCTCAAATTAATTAAATATTGTTGGGTTGTTCAACTTGCTTCCAAAATAGATAATTACTGGGAAGAATTTCTGGGTGGAATGTGGCATTGTTCATTAACCTTGTAAGCTGACATGCTAATTTTTCATAACATCCCTAATGAATTAAATTCCCACGATGATTATGGAAAATTTAAATGGTGGACCCAGTTTTCTATACTGAGTGGTAGGGACAGTCTTCCTCCACTCCCTCCACTCCCAGTGTTCAGACAGAAACACTATTTCAATATATATATACACACACACAAACTTAATACAGAAGCCTGATGATGGCAGATGAGATTCTGTTGAAACGTTGCAACAACTTTAAAAGCACTACAATGACGTGGGATAATACCTGAGGGAAGCTGAACAGCACACACACACACACACACACACACATGTATATATA
>BLBF01000065.1:9281920-9308852 GCA_015471245.1 Laticauda colubrina | reverse complement strand
TTTGTGTTTTGTTGGTATATGTTTGTTTGTTAAAAAATTAATAAAAAAATTTTCAAAAAAAAAAAAAGGACTCCTTACTGTTCTCTGGAGTCTTCTAATCTACTACACTTTCTCCTGCTATCACCTTCTATTTGAGTTGTACAATTATAAAAATAAAGAATGTGGCATTTATGCTTTCTGTGTGGGAGCATAAGTAAATCTGATGTTAAATGAACAGAAATTAACAAATAGGATAACACAATAAAGACAATGGGCTATAAGGGGATTGGGGCTGATTCTGCAATCATCTTGCCATCTGTTTTTCCAAGTGTCAGGGGAGTGATCAGGTGCCCACGCAATTGAATTTTTTTGGCTCCAGAGAGAATGAGTGTAGCAGCACACCCAATAAAGGGATTTTAAGCTTTATTGTTAGTTCAAGCAAACAGGCTTACATACAAAAAAGATGATGCCCAAATTTTCTTACCAGCTGTTAGGAGCTCTTTAATAATGAAAGGAAGATACTCCAAGGGTGGCCAGTTCCCACAGTGCTTGAAGTTAGATTCTATACAGAAGCTCAACAAACAGAACCAACCCCAAGACTTTATTCCAAACCTGTCATAATGACTTCATGGTTCTACTATGGTCATGAGACTGCAACCCTGACTTTCACTGGACAGCACATAACTTTGGAATGTGAGCCAAAAATCTAAGATTTTCACAGGTTTGCAGGTATGTGAAGATTCTCCCCATTTAGAAACATAGAAAACTGACATCAGAAAAAATCCTAGTCCATCAAGTCTGCCCTTTGAATAAAGGGGCCTTATTACTTATTTATTATTTCTATTTTTAAAAAAAATATTTTATTTTATTTTTGTCTGATGATGGATATGTGTTTATCCCAAGCATGTTTAAACTCAGTTACCCACTATTTCCACTGGGAATTGGAACTTCTTTATTCTGGAATGGAAACCAACAAGCAGGCTGGCTAAAAATGAGCCCGAAACTTCTAGATCGGAGGTCCCCAACCTTTGTGGCTTGGCAGTGTGGTTGGGGAGGTAGAGAAGAACTGGGCTGCACAAGCAGCAGGCTGGCCTGCACTAGTGCCCTCCAACTTGCCCTCAGCCAAGTTGAACTGTGTGTGTGTGCGTGCACATGCTCTGGCCAACTACTCTCATGGCCCAATTCTAAATAGGCCATGGCCTGGTAGTGGGCCACAGCCTGTGGGTTGGGGACCCCTGTTTTAGACCTTTCTTAATAAGGACCATGTCAGGATTCCAATCGGGTTGGGATTCAAAATTTTTAACAACCGTTCTGTGGGGGTGGCTTAGGTGGTGGGCATGGCTTGGTGGTCATGTGACTGGGTGGACATTGCTTGGTGGTCATGTTATTGGCTGGGCATGGCCAACTCAACATCACTCACATCAAGGCATGCATCTCCTCGCCTGGCCTCTCATGACTGTGGGGATGCAACTGGTTCTCCAAACTACTTAGAATGTTAACAACCTGTTCTAGTGAATAGGTGTGAACTGGTAGAATCCCACCCCTGGTTCCAATTAACATACCCAACGCAGTCAAAACTCTGAGGCCTGGATTTTCCTCAGGGCATAATTTTTTTTAGGAATATCATATTGGCACAGCTGGTGAAAAGCTGACTCTGAAGGTCCTGAAGTTTTCCCCACCCAAATCAAAACCCAAAGTTCTTGCCCCCAAGTCATACGTCCATCACAGGGTCCAACCAGGTCACAGTCCCAACTCCAGTTGGCTTTAGTCTCTGCCTTGCCAGCACCTGGTGTGAATGTTGTTGGCTCCCAAGGGAAATAATTTTATTTTAGCTACACATTCCCCCACTGTCTCTCTCTTCCCCCCACATGTTCTCACAGCTCCAACCGGCCTTAATGTGGCAGCCCTGAAAATGCTCCAAAATGGTTTCAGGGCTGACAGGCAGCTTATATGAGATAAGTGGCTCTTATCTAATGGTTCTAATTAATTACTAGAAGTGAGGAAAATCAGTTTCACCTTCACTGAACAGTTTTGGACCATCCACTCTCTGTCAACCCAACCTACCTCACAGAGGGCTGTTGTGGGTAAAACCAGGAGGACACTGATGACTGAGGAACAGGGTATAAATCTAATAAATCAATAAAGAGAGCTTCTCTTTCTTTTTGAGAGTCACTGATAAAATTCCTTAGTTCAATTAATTATAGTCTTAGTGAAATATGTCAGTGAACCTTGATAAATTAATCTAGAAAAATAGAAATAGAAAAATTAGGAAAGAGTAATATGACTAACTTTTTTTTGTGGTAAGATTGTTGGTATTTGAAACAAATTATTATAAATTAACCACAGGAAGCAAACTAATTCTAGATGTAATGGTCTCCAGATCATCTTGTGACAGGAAATAGATAAAATAGGGGAAATGTTTGTTCGAAAGTGTTCTCAAAAGATTTTCCCACACTTAAAAAAATCACCAGGAAATAGTTTCCTAAAATGAACCTTTTTATATCCAATCCATGAGGATCAAAGCTTCTTCCAGATATCTCTATTAGGTCAAGCTTTGGTTCTACTTTAATCCTAGTAAATTTATATCTGCTTCTTTATGTCTAGATATAATGACAAACATGTTTAAAATTCTTCAATTCTATCTTTGTCCTGTACCCCATTTTTTTATTTGTTAGATCTTCCAATTCTAAATAAATCAAACAAAGGAAATCGTATGTCTGAAGGTACCCTACTGCTTAAAGGATCAACTTCATCATCCCAATATCCCTCTATTAGAAGAAAGGTCAACTTTTTGGTAAGTTCAGAGTGCTCAGTTTTGATTAAAACATTCCCAAGCATGGAGATGAGTTTCCTTTCCCAACAAATTCACTTCCAAAATTCTTGTCTGTTCTACATTAATGTCATCAATGATTCTTCTTTCTCTTGCTAATCACTTCCCCCAACAAGAAGGGAAAGTTATAGATCTAGTTGTTCAGGAAGGAAATTTGAAGACTCCCTTGTGCCTGGAGTTCTCAACTGAAATAGGAACCCTAGAGATGTAACTCAGTCCATGTTCTAAACTTGACACTCAGATGATCAAAACTCAGAAACACGTCTGTTGTGTTTGCATAGCATGCTAAGGAATATGTATATGTATATACACTGCTCAAAAAAAAAAAGGAACACAAAAATAAGACATCCTAGATCTGAATGAATGAAATATTCTTATTAAATACTTTGTTCATTACATAGTTGAATGTGCTGACAACAAAATCACACAAAAAATATCAATGGAAATCAAATTTAGCAACCCATGGAGATCTGGATTTGGAGTTACACTCAAAATGAAAGTGGAAAAAAACACTACAGGCTGATCCAACTTTGATGTAATGTCCTTAAAACAAGTCAAAATGAGGCTCAGTAGTGAGTGTGGCCTCCACATGCCTGTGTGACCTCCCTACAATGCCTGGGCATGCTCCTGATGAGGTGGCAGATGGTCTTCTGAGGGATCTCCTCCCATACCTGGACTAAAGCATCTCCCAACACTTGGACAGTCTGTGGTGCAATGTGGCATTGGTGGATGGAGCAAGACATGATGTCCCAAATGTGCTCAATTGGATTCAGGTCTGGGGAACAGGCTGGCCAATCCATAGCATCAATGCCTTTGTCTTGCAGGAACTGCTGACATACTCCAGCCACGTGAGATCTAGCATTGTCGTGCATTAGGAGGAAACCAGGGCCAATCGCACCAGCATATAGTCTCACAAGGGGTCTGAGGATCTCATATCAGTATCTAATGGCAGTCAGGCTACCTCTGGTGAGCACATAGAGGGCTGTGCATCCCCCTAAAGTAATGCCATCCCACACCATTGCTGACCTACTGCCAAACCAGTCATGCTGGAGGATGTTGCAAGCAGCAGAAAGTTCTCCATGGTGTCTCCAGACCCTGTCACATCTGTCACATGTTCTCGGTGTGAACTGGCTTTCATCTGTGAAGAGCACAGGGCACCAGTGGCGAATTTGCCAATCTTGGTGTTCTCTGGAAAATGCCAAACATCCTGCACGGTGTTAGGCTGTAAGCACAGCCCCCACCTGTGGAAGTCGGGCTCTCATACCACCCTGATGGAGTCTGTTTCTGACTGTTTGAGTAGCCACATGCACATTTGTGGCCTGCTGGAGGTCATTTTGCAGGGCTCTGGCAGTGTTCCTCCTGTCCCTCCTTGCACAAAGGCAGAGGTAACGGTCCTGATACTGGGTTGTTGCCCTCCTACAGCTTCCTCCACTTGATGTACTGGTTGTTGCCCTCCACTCCTCCTCCTCCTCTTGATGTACTGGCCTGTCTTCTGGTAGTGCCTCCATGTTCTGGACACTACACTGACAGACACAGCAAACCTTCTTGCCACAGCTCGCATTGATGTGCCATCCTGGATGAGCTGCACTACCTGAGCCACTTGTGTGGGTTGTAGACTCCGTCTCATGCTACCACGAGAGTGAAAGCACCGCCAGCATTCAAAAGTGACCAAACCATCAGCCAGAAAGTATAGGAACTGAGGAGTGGTCTGTGGTCACCACCTGCAGAACCCCTCCTTTACTGGGGATGTCTTGCTAACTGCCTCTGCTTTCCACTTGTTGTCTATTCCATTTGCACAACAGCATGTGAAATTGATTGTCAATCAGTGTTGCTATCGAAGTGGGCAGTTTGATTTCACAGAAGTGTGATTGACTTGGAGTTACATTGTGTTGTTTAAGTGTTCCCTTTATTGTTTTTGAGCAATGTATGTATGTATGTGTGTGTATGTATGTGTGTGTGTGTATACACACATACATACACACACACAGCAGTTGAAACAGATTAGGTTCAAAGTGGCTTTAAGGAAAGCCTATCCCACAAAATCAATGGTAGATACATTTTGTGGGTTTGACATTGTCTGTGGTAAGGTTGGTTTGTAAAACTTCAACCACTGGAGTTCAGCCAAAGACTGTGCATTTACCACTTGAAGAAAAGAGTAAAATATGATTTCACCCTGGCTTTTTAAATTCTATATTATTTCATTTTTGTATTTTATATCTATTGTGTTTTGTTGTTTTTATGGACATTTATTATTAAAGCTTTACAAACAGTTCAAAACTGGTGGGAAGTAAGTGGTATTTCAAAGAAAAGTAATACATGCATCACTATATTTCTATTTTAAAGTACCAGTTTGAAGGTTTTCTTTTAATGTATCTATTTATCTTTGTGAAGTCTAAAGGTAAGTCCTTTACCTTTTACCTTGAAGGATAAAGGTAAGTCCTTTATGCGAGTTACCCAAAAGGAATACATATTCTCTTTGTGCTGTACTCAAAGTTCAGTGGATGTTTTATTTTCTTTGTATTTGATTTCCTCTTCCAGGTGTCAACTTGGCTGCTTTCCATCTTTGGAGAGCTGAAGTGGTTATCGGATCTTGCCTTGGTCTGAAAAATGAGATGCTTAAGTGTCTGGGTTATCCTTTGAAGTGTCCAGCCAAGCCACAGAAGAAAAACAACACTCTGAAGAACTACTTCAACAGAGGGGAAAGTAGATTTATTAGAATCACTCCAAATAACATGGGCTTTTTTCTACTGTACAAAAGAGATGAAAGACCTAAGAGATAAAGTGGCCCTCAATATATGCTCTTTGCCAGACTGAAAAATTGCTAATCAAGGATCTCTTTTGGATTGAAGGACAAACCTTGGCAAAAAGACTATATTCTTGCTGCATGAAGTTGGCTTGTTTACTCCTTCATTCCATCAGCTCAACTCCCAATGAATCAAAGCCATGGTGGATTCTATTTTAAGTCCACTCACTCATTATAATGTGTGAGTCATGCTCATGTCCATTGAGAGCCAACATTCATAATTCCACTTTTATTTTTAATTCCATGCACCCTCCCTTTCTAACATCAATTAGAATAAGACTTTATACTTTCATTATTTCCAATTTTTAAAAGTACAGGGAATTGGGATTCTGTTCACCACTGTGATGATGACTCTCTAAGACCTGAACAGAATTAATTCAAATGATGTATAGGGAAGAATTCAGTAAAAAAAAAGTTTTTGAAAAATTTTATGTACTGTTTTTATTTCTAATATTTTATTTGCATACTCACCAGAGTCCCTATTAGAATTTGATGAATAAATTTGGCAACAGCATTAGCACTTAGCTGATATACTACTTTACACAGTGCTTTATAGCCCTCTCTTAGCAGTTTACAGAGTCAGCATATTGCCCCCAACAATCTGGGTCCTCATTTTACCAACTGAGGCAGGATGCAAAGCCCATGTCACACTGGACAACGGATGCAAAAAGGACACAGTGGATGAGCAAAATGTTCCATCCGTTGTTATCCGCTCTCAAAAGGGGTGAAAATTTGCATAACCAGAGCGGATAACACGGACGCGGGGAGGACGCAGGGCGGATGCAAAGTGGATGCGGAACAGAAGCCCAGCGGATGGAAGTGGATGGAAGCGGATGGAAGCGGATGGGAGCGGATGGGAGTGGGTGGCACATTTGCAGGGCTTCCGGGGGGCCTCAGCGAAGCGGACGCGGAACGGAAAGAGTGGAAGCAGAGCGGACGCCGAACGGATGAAGCGGATGCACAGCGGAAGCCTAGCGGATGCACAGCGGAAGCCTAACGGATGCCTGGCGTTCACTGCGCATGCGGGGAGGATGCATTGCATCAGCCCCGCGGATATAACGGAAGCAGCTCGGAAGCAGGACGCCATTCAGAGGAAAGACCTGCTGCCAGACACATTGACTGCCTTGCCTGCCCTGCCTGCATGTCTGCCTGCCAGCCTTGCTGCCAGCCTTGCTACCAGCCTTGTTACCAGCCTTGCTGCCAGTCTCCCTGCCAGCCTTGCTGCCTGCCTTCCTGCCAGCCTTGGTTCATGTCTGCCTGCCAGCCTTCCTGCCAGCCTTGGTTCATGTCTGCCTGCCAGCCTTGGTGCCTGCCTGCCTGCAAGCCTTCCTGCCAGCCTTCCTGCCAGCCTCCCTGCCAGCCTTCCTGCCAGCCTTGGTTCCTGCCAGCCTCCCTGCCAGCCAGCAACCCCACAACCATGCGGAAGTACAGCAAGCCTCAGCCATCTGCTGCCAGCCCTGGCAAGAGGAACAGGGCTATCATCCCGCCCCCTGGCCTTCACTCGGGCTTCTGCAGCATGGGCTCACTCTTCTGGGGCTGGCGCTTCTGCTGCTTCTGCTTCCGGAGGAGCTGATGACAAGCACTCCAGCACCAGCCACCTCCACAGCACCTGCACCCTTCACCTCTGGGACTGAGTGACCAAGAGGAGTGCCAGAGACTCATCTTTGTCTTATAGCTTGTTGTTAATAAAGTCTATTTATGATTCACACACTTGCTTCATTTCTTTCTTTTAATAAAGTCTTGCTGGAAACTGTTAGAAATGGTTTAAGCCTTTGCATGCTTGTGGGATGGGGAAGGAGAGCTTTGGGATGGGTTAGGATACCTGTGGATTGGTAATAGCTGTGGGATGGGTTAGGATAGCTGTGGGATAGATAAACCTCCAGTGCAAGCATAGTGGGACTGTTTGGTCCACCCTCCCAGGTGCCACACCTACGGCCCTTTATTATCAATAATAATGTAATAATTATCCACACATGTCAACATAAACACAACTCTTTATTAAACACCCTGTTCATTGTAGGCCAACCAGACATACATGGCCCAATCTCATCTGTGTGATGAGACAGGCTGAAGGAAGCATCCATTAAGCATCTACCATCCTGTCTTGCCACTCCACTGCTCCAGCTGGGGAGTTGCACCATTGTCTCAGGAGGTTGCGCTGCTTCTTCACTTCATGTGAGGCTCTGTTGGGGCCTTGCACATCCTTAGTGTCGATCAGGTTTCGCCCTTGCCTACATTCCCCAGGCTCCATGGCCCCATTGGCTTGTTGGAGGTCCACGAGCCTGTTCTGCAAGACTGGGTAGCGGGTGCGCATGGGATTGTGCAGGATGCAGCAAGCTTCCATGATCCTCCTCACGGTTTCTGGGCGATGCTGCATGGTGGTGAGAAGTACCTGGAACCTGTTGGCCAGGATGCCAAAGGCGTTCTCCACCACCCACCTTGCCCTGGACAGCCTGTAGTTGAAGATCCTCTCTTCACGGGAGAGGAGTCTGGAGGTGTAGGGCTTCATGAGGTAGGTTGTGAGGGAGAAGTCGTCATCCCCCATGATGAAGTAAGTCACATCTTGTGTGTCGTTGGGCAGAGGTTCTGGATCTGGGAAGCCCACGATGAGGTTGCCTTCCAGCCCCTCCTTGAGGTGACTGGTGTTGTATACCTGGGCATTCGAAGATGAGCTGTTGCCTGAAGCATCGATGTACATGAACTTGTAGTCAGCATCGACCATGGCAAAGAGGATGATGCTGAAGAAGCCCTTGGAGTTGAAATAAGTGGACCCCAACTTGGCTGGAGATTTGCAGGCCACGTGCTTCCCATCTATGGCTGCAACAGTGTGTGGTAAGTTCCACTTCTGATACCACTGCTCTGCAACTTTCTTCCATCCTTCTTCAGTGGAGGGGTACTGGAGGAGCTCCTCCTTGTATTCTTCGATGATGGCCTGCACCACTTCTCTGACCACAATGCTGATGGTGTTGGATGGCATCCTCCAGCCGTTCTGCATGCTCCTGTAGGAGGTCCCTGAGGCCAGGTAGCGCAGAGTGAGTGCCACCTTGAGCCCAGGTTCCAGGCTGGGCCGGAAGCTGGTGTTTGCCTTGGTCAACCTGGGTGTCAGGTGCTGCACAACTTCATCAAACATGGCTGGAGGCATCCTCATGAAGTTCTGGAACACCCGAGTGTCTTCGTTGCTGAGCTCCACCATCAGCTTGTTGTACAGTTTGTCCTCCGCTCTACTGGTGAACCATCTTCGGACCCAGACTCTTTTTGGGTGGCTCCTTTTCTTCTCGCAGTAGTGTTCACAGAGCCTGCAGATGGCTTCGCACTGTTGCAGAACGATGGTAGCTGCCAAAAGGACTTTGTTACAATCCACGGTGGACATGACTGGATGCTGTGGAAGAGCAAGAGGCAGATGAAGGCTGCAGAGGTCTGCACCGCTGGGCTGCTGTTCTGAAAGTGCGATGCAGGCGAGTTGCTCCCCCTTTTTATGGGCAGTATAGGTTTTCCGCTAGGCATCCTCTGGGCATCCTCTAGGCATCCTGTAGACATCCTTAATATCTGAGATAGGTCCCCTCTGCAAACGTTTTTTCCATTTTAAACGCTTCGTTTCCATTTGGCATCCATTCTGCATCGGTTCTGCGTCTGTTCCGCTTCCTCCCTGCGTCCGTTTACCGCTGGAGTGGATGGAGTTGTGCGGATGCGGAACGGATGCCTAGTGGATATAGCGGGTGCGTAACGGATGCGTAACGGATGCGTAGCAGATGCGTAGCGGATGCAGAACGGACAAACTGGATACATTTTCCGCGCAAAAGTTTTAGGCAGCCCAAAACTTTTGGAGCGGATGAAACATCCATAAACAGATGCTGGACAGATAGAGAGGAAGCAAAACGGAGGCAGTGAGTACAGAACGGATACATCGCGTTAACCAACGGATGGCAAGCTTTTTTGTCCATTTTACATCCTCTTTGCATCCGTTGATTCAGTGTGACATGGGCTTAAGGCTGAGTCAATCTTGAGCCAGTCAGGATTGAACTGTTGGCAGTTAGTAAGCTTAGCCTGCAGTACTGCATTCTAACAGTATTGAAATACTGAATTTATCTCTGTGCCACCATGGTTCTATATAAAAATCAAGTTAGCAAGTGAGCCAAATTAGACTCAAGATGCGGGGGGGGGGGGGGATGTAGAAAAAAATTTCCACAAAGCATCCCTAGGGGAGAAGTAGTTAGTTGATTTCTCATAATGTTACTAGCTGCTCCTTGCTAAGCTCCTCCCAATCACAAGATTCAGAGCCTCACCTGTGCTTCCTAGTGCACAGGTGTTAAACTTGCCATATCATGTTGTTATTACATGATGTTTTGTGACTTTTTTTTCCATTCACGGAGCTGGGGTGGGCATGGCCTATGCATGACTCATTCAGCCCATGGGCCACCAGTTTGACCCACATCTGCCTAGTGCATTACACAGTCAAGCACATGTAGACATAAGACAAAGGGAGAGCAGACATTACACAGAAGAAATATTTATGCCTCCTATGACCACTATGAAAAATGTTCTGCATACTTTATCTTTCCATAAAGATTTCTGGCACAACGGCCTCTGTTCCAAGCGGGAAAGGAAAGGTTTCAGAGGAAAACTGCTCAGCTGGATTGAAAGCTACCTGTCAGATTGATCAATAAAGGTTGTCTTGTCAGGCCAGTCATCCACAACAACATCCATCAATGCTTCAGTACCACAGGGATCAGTTCTAGGTCCCCTGCTGTTCTCAGTCTTCATTGATGACCTGGATGATCTCTGCGAGAATGCCCTATATCTGTATGCTGATGACTCCACCCTGTTCTGTGAAATTAGATCATCAGGAGAAGCGGAGCCAGTTAATGCAAGCCTAAACAGAGACCTGGAAAACATGAAGCAATGGGCTGATAATTGGAGGGTGTCTTTTGAGCCAGCCAAGTGCAAGGCTCTAACAATATCAAGAAAGAGACAACCATCGAGGGTAGACTTGCACTTTGGAAACACAAAAATCACCGAAGTAGACAAACTGGAGATACTGGGCATCACGGTTGACAAGAAGCTCACCTGGAATAAGCACATCAGG
Organism: Laticauda colubrina; assembly: GCA_015471245.1. Classification (NCBI taxonomy): domain Eukaryota; kingdom Metazoa; phylum Chordata; class Lepidosauria; order Squamata; family Elapidae; genus Laticauda; species Laticauda colubrina. Next base: position 9,298,157 of record BLBF01000065.1, on the reverse strand, counting down.
AATATTTCGTCCAGAGCTGGACAGAGACTTGGTGCTCTTAGGAGGGTGGATGCCCCTGGGAGAGCCACAGTGTACAAGGCCCAGATAAGAAGTATCATGGAATACGCCTCTCTGTGCTGGCTGAATGCATCTCCTACAGTACTTCAACTACTTGATCGTATACAGAAGAAGGCCCTATGTATAATCGGAATAAATGAGGACGAGGCACGCTCCAACTTCAATATTCCTTCGCTTCACCATAGATGTCAAGTTGCAGCTGCAGTTGTCCTGTACAAAATGCAGATGGGCCTCTGCCCTCAAGACCTGAAAAAGCTGGTTCCCCCACCTTATACAATGAGAAGAACAACTCGCTCTAGTGTGTCAACTCCGAGACATGCTCTTGTGGAACCTAAGTCCAGAACACACTCAACTGGCAGGAGTTTTGTACACACTGCAGTCAGAGTCTGGAACAGCTTACCAGAAGACATTGTAGGCATGATTAGTGACAGAGGGTCTCAGTCATTCAAGAGTCGCATCCACAACCACCTTCTGCAGATTGTATAGTATATTATTTATTAGGCCCCACTTTTTTCTTTTTGTCATTATTCTTCTCTTAAGCTGCTGTGAACCCTTGATTAGGCCATGAGGTTGTCATGTATAGTGCACAGCATTGTATGCATGATCTTGATACTTAGTGTCACGCCTTGTGGACTATTGTTCACAATAGCATGTATTAAAAAAAAATGTACACATATCTCTCTTTCTGTCTGCTACCATTCATCTTTGATCCTAAACTGAAAACTTACAAGTAGTCACAAACATGTTGACAACATTCTCTTTTCAGTGTGAATTTAAATGGTAGGTCTTATATTTCTAATGTACAAATCTCTATAGGGAAAAAGAAAGAGAGGAAAACTAATGAATTCTTTTATAACCTTTCTCAGCTTAGGACTCAGTCATTGTGGGATTTCACTTTCCACATTTTCTTGTTGGCATTATCCAGAAAGATAAGGGATTCTGGGAATTATCACATCTGGAGAGCATCAGGTTAGGAAAGGCTGCACTAGCAAATTAAATGCAGAATGAAATTCCTGAAATAAACAGATCAGCTGTATCAGCTGTCAGATGTTTCTCCATTGCGCATGAAGTAATATAAAACTCATTTTATTGCCATGTAGATTTTATTTCCTCATTTATAGAGATGGAATTTTCACTTAGGAATAAACCTATCTGGTGGCTTGCTGGAGCTCAAGCCCCATTGGATAAGCTGAAATAATGGAACAGTGATTTGTTACCAGCATTTTAATGAATTTATATCTAAATATCTATCCACAACAGCTGTTAGTTACATTGCTTTTAATCACTTCCCAGCATTCATGTTCATTACAGTAAATGGAAGAAAAGATTTTATTATTATTCTTCATTTCTACCAAAATAACTGCCAAGGATGATTTATCTCTCTTGGACTAGATGCTATGAATCATAATGTTATATTACAACAAAGTTAGATTTTTTAAAAAAAGTTACCTTAGAGCGAAACAATATTCAGTATAAAGTGTTTCAGATAATGGTGCTAAGTTTTCTTGATGGGGAGAGACAATAAAAAACTGTTTTACTAAGATTGCTTTTTTTTTTTTTTTGCAATATCAGAATTACAGAGCAGATTCTGAGTTCCCAAATTCTGTTCAAAACACAGTGTGCTTTGAGTAAGAAATAGCAATACCACTTACACGTATATATCATTTCATAGTGCTTCACAGTTCTCTCTAAACGGTTTACAGATTCCCCAAGAATCTGGCTCTTCATTATTGGCCCTAGAAGGATAGAAGACTGAGTCAACCTTGAGCCAGTCAGGATCGAAGGAATCAAATTCCTGGCAGTGAGCAGAGTTAACCTGCAATACTGCATTCTAATTGTTCCATATTAGCATACTCCAAATAGGCTATTCCTATTGGACAACAAATACGCGACACGGATTGTCTACTTTTCTCGACGCTGATTGGCCAATAATAGCAGGGCTATGATCAACTCAATAAATTCAAGCGGCAGGAAAAACAAGTAGCTGTCATTGGACACTAGCCACAAGCAGTTCTCTATAAAAAGAGTTGCCGCAGCTCCTGGTTCGAACAGACTTTCAGAACTAAATAAAAGAGCTGAAGTTACGCTGATCTCTGAGTCTCATTCCCGCGAACTGAACACTGGTGACGAAGGTGGGAAACTGAGAAAGGATATCAGTTGGGCACGTGGCATCGAGAACCGAGCAGACAAAATGGCCAGAACCAACTCGCCACCCACAACATTCAACCCAGCAGCAGAGGACTAGGAATCCTATATCGATAGATTCCTGATGTTCTTGGAGAGTAACGACCTGCAAGGAATCTCAGACAATCGCAAAAGAGCTGTATTCCTAACACACCGTGGGCCCACAGTGTTCAAGATGGCCAAGGCACTAGCAAAACCAGACGATGTGAAGCAGATGACCTGACCAGACCTAGAGAAGCTGCTGAAGGCTCACTAAGCACCAACTGTCTTCAGCCTCATCAAGAGACACGAGTTTTATGAACGGGACCAGAGGGAAGGTAAGAGCATCACAGACTTTGTAGCCACTCGCAGGGACATTGGAGGAGCATGCAAATTCCTAAACATGGACGAAGCCATGAGGGATCGCATGGTCCTCGGACTAAGAGACCTTACCCTACAAAGCCGGCTGCTAACCCGGCCAAAGATTACCATTACTGAGGCTATTGCTGAAGCCACAGCAGCAGAAGCAACCAAAAAGTCAGCGGCAAAGATGCAGCAGATGAATGCCAACTCACCCAAGACACTGACCGAGACAAGTCAGAGCACCAAGAAGAAGATAGAAAGCATGCACAAAACCGCCGCATGTGATACAGACAGTGGATTGTCCAGAATCGACGAGGATGATGACGAAGAAATCTACAGACTCCAGGATGAGTGAGAGCGGCAATTAAAAAATGGTCGTAAGTTGGGGTTTCAGTGTGTCAGATGCAGAGGAGACCACCCCCATTCTGAGTGCTGGTTCTTAGAAGCCGGTATTGTGAACAGCGGGGCCATATCGCACGAGTATGCTGAAACCGAAAAAGCTGCAGCCCCAGACAGAGGGACGACACACCACCAAGAAATAAAGAAAGGACAACGTGGAGCCACAAGAGTTACAAAGGCAAAGACAAGCGGCCAAGCGAAAACTATAGGAGAGAGGAAACTCATCAAACCATCACCATCGGCCATTCTAACACAACAAATGGCCGAAAAGTACATGTGGCAGTCCGGATCGAGGGCCAAGAATGTAAGATGGAGGTCAATTCCAGATTGAACTTATCGATGGTATCATGGGATACCATCAAAAGACTAGTACCGCACATTGGCAGAGCTGAACTAGAACACCAATCGCTAATTTTAAAAGACTACCAAGGGAACAGAATACCGGTAGTCGGACTTGGACATTTCCAGATAAGCTTCAAAGAACACCAAAAGATATTGCCTCTAACCATCATAGACTGAAACCGACCAATCCTGCTGGGACTCGAGTGGGTTGAGCCTCTAGGAATCGGAGTGACCGTCATAAACCGCATCACCGATGCAGACTGGGAGGAGAACCTGATAAGAGAGTTCCAGGATGTCTTCGATGGGAAGTTAGGCAAGTACCAAGGGTCCCCTATTTCATTCAATCTAGACCCAACCATAGCTCCAATTAGGCTAAAGGAGAGGCGAGTCTCCTTCGCACTAAAACCCAAAATTGATGAAGAATTAAACAAACTAATGGAACAAGGCATTCTGGAACCAATTGACCACGCCAAATGGGAAATCCCAATCGTGACCCCAGTTAAGCTGGATGAGTCCGTGAGAATTTGTGGGGACTACAAGGCTACCCTAAACAATGCACTACAACAAAGTGCATATCCTGTTCCAGTAGTACAACATCTTTGCAAAGCTCAACCTTGCCTAAGCTTACCAACAATTGCCCGTAGACCCTGAAACAGCAGAGGCACAAATGATCATGACTCATAGGGGAGCATTCAAATGTACAAGACTACAATTCAGAGTCAGAGTAGCCCCTGGGGTATTCCAAAGCATAATGGAGCGATTATTGCAAGGGATAAAAGGAGTAGTCCCATATTTTGACGACGTGCTCATCTCAGCTAATGACGAGAGACAATTAGAAGCCCACCTCAGAGGTTTTGCAAAGGTTCCAAAAAGCAGGACTCAAGGTGAAAAAAGAAAAGTGTACATTGGCCACCTCAAAAGTCAAATTCCTGGGGTACCAAATCGATAAGGAGGGCATCCATCTCACAGACAAAAAGATCAAGGCAATCAAAGAAGCGCCTAGACCTAAAAGTAAAGTTGAATTACAAGCATTTCTGGGACTTATAAACTTTTACCACATTTTTCTGCCACAGAAGGCAACGACGGTGGAACCTCTACATAGACTTTTAGACAAATTGGCCATCTGGACCTGGGAATGATGTGAAGAGACAACGTTCCAGCAGATAAAGGATCTCATCACCTCCAATGCGGTATTGATGCAATACAGAGAGACATTACCACTTACAGTTACCTGCAACGCATCACCATTTGGCATCGGAGCCATACTTAGCCACGTCCTGCCAGATGGAAGAGAAGCCCCCTATTGCCTTCTACTCAAAGACCCTCTCAAAAACTGAATGGAACTGTAGCCAGTTGGACAGAGAGGCATTGGTGGCTATATCCGGTGTAAAACATTTCCACGAATATCTTTACGGAAGGACTTTTACCCTTGTGACCGATCATAAACCCCTTTTAGGCATACTCGCGGGAAACAGAGCCACCCCTAACATACTGTCCCCGAGAACGACAAGGTGGTCGAAATTTCTGGTGGCATACAACTATAGACGAATCCATCGACCTGGTAAAGACATTTCTCACACCGATGCCTTGAGCCGCACACCCTTACCAGACATAGAGACTGACCCGGCACCAACCACTTCCATCCTATAAATCGAGACTTTGACAAACCTACCAATAACCACGGCCGACATTGCCAGAATGAAAGCAAAAGACAAGACATTGTTACAAGTGTTAAACTGGGTAGAAAAAGGGTGGCCAGAAAAGGAGACAGATGTTCTTTTCACACCGTTTAAAAATAGACAAACTGAACTGTCATTACTGAAGAGTTGTATACTCTGGAGTGATCGGGTCATAATTCCACAAAAATTACAAGACCAGGTACTGTGTATGTTGCACGAAAGCCACCCGGGCATCGTGCAAATGAAATCCCTGGCCAGGAGCTATGTGTGGTGGCCAGGGATGGACAAAGACATTGGGAAATGGGTCGCAACCTGCGGGAAATGTCAAAACTCCCACCCTGCACCCCTTCAGCACCTGTCCTGGACTGGGAAACACCAAGGGGGCCCTGGTCTTGAATACATATAGACTTCGTGGGGCCAACAAAAGAGTATACATATCTAATCGTAGTCGGTGCTTACTCCAATTGGTTGGAAGTAAGCATCATACACTCTACTACCACTGAAGCAGTTATCAAACAGCTACGGAAACTATTCATGACACATGGGTTACCGGACGTCCTCGTCTCCGATAACGGCCCACAATTTACAGCATTACCATTCAAGAAATTCCTAGCAGAACATGGCATATGACATGCACTGACAGCACCGGTCCGACCAGTGATGAATGGTAGGGCGGAACGCATGGTCTGGTATACCAAGGAAACATTAGACAAATTAGACACAGGGGACATGCAAGAAAGAATTGAAAAAATGCTCACAAAACAACACATAACACCAAACTCCACTACAAATAAAAGCCCAGCAGAATTACTGATGGACAGAAAACTAAGATCACAATTAGATAGATTACACCCAACATACGCCACCAAAAAACCTACTGACTCTTCGAGCAATATCGCAAATTCGAACCAGGACATTTAGTATACGCAAAAAAACTCACCGGCCACCCATTGTGGGTGCTGGCAACAATTACACAAATAACCGGACCACGGTCCTACAGACTGGAGACAGATGACGGCTGAGCATGGCGAAGACACATCAACCAGTTATGGTCTCGAACACTACAATGCACCACCAACACACCCAGACATGAAGAACAACACACACACACACCAACAACATCACAACCATTACACAAAAACAGCAACAGACCAACCAGAGAGGGGGGAGACCCCTCATTAACAAATAAGGGGGGGAACCCTCTGGTAGATATAGAAACCTCTCTGGTAGAAAAAGAAACCCCCCCCCCCGGTAGAAAAAGAAACTGCAGAAAATCAAAATAATCACAATAAAAAACATTCCCAAATAAACGCAAGCAAAAACAATGACCTACCTGTAGAAGTCTTTGGCAAGGAACAAGAAGCACAAGTAGACCTGGATGCTTGGTCGGAAAGGAGCAGCCGGGCCGACTCTACCAGCCTGAGTAGACCAGGCGGGAGCGGCATGGCTGACTCTAACTTCCAGGAGTTTCGACAGAGAAAGACAGGAGAAACAGTGATCCCATCCGAACCCGCTGAAGACGATGACACAACTAAACTGCACAAGTCAACTAGGCAACCTAGATGCCCTACCTACTTACGTGACTACGTACGGTAGGATCATACCAAGAGGGGAGGGGTGTTCCATATTAACATACTCCAAATAGGCTATTCCTATTGGACAACAAATACCCAATGCTGATTGGCTACTTTTCTTGATGCTGATTGGCCAATCATAGCAGGGCTATGATTGGCCAATTCAAGCAGTGGGAAAAACAAGTAGCCGTCATTGGACACTAGCCGTGAGCAACTCTCTATAAAAAGAGTTTCCGCGGCTCCCGGTTAGAACAGACTTTTGGAACTAAATAAAAGAGCTGAAGTTACGCTGATCTCTGAGTCTCATTCCCACAAACTGAACACTAACCACTATGCAACCACAACTCATTAGAAACCTGTATACTGTTTATGATCAGAGAGAAAGATTTTACTGAGGATTTGCTGTCACTGAATAAGAAGGTAGAAATGAATGACAACTATCCATATTAAAATAAGTATATTAAAATGGCTATGATCAATGTGTCTAATTCTGATACTTCCCTTACACACTTCTCTGAACCAATGTGGTACGGTAGTTAAGCTATTAATGGACTCCAAGAGAAACTCATCATCATCAGGCATGCAAACTCACTGGATGATTTAGAGACAATTTCTCTTTCTCCATCATCAGCCCCTTAGAGAATAGTTGTAGGGACAGAAGAAAATTGAAAACTCCATATTCTTAAGCAACCAATCACTCAAGCTCACCTTAAGAGGGAGGTGGGTGGCATGTAAATGTGTCTGTTTGTTTGTTTGTTTAATAAATAAACCAGAAGAAAAGTAGAATATAAAAGTTGCTGATCATAACAGTAAAGCTAATGATAACAGCAACAGCCACCACTGTTGTTACTATGTATATGATGGACACTAAGCATGAAAATAGGGCTCAGCAATGTTCAAGAGCTCCAAACTGCAATTCTGTCTTCCAATCTAAAGGCCCATGGGTGACATTGATGCTAACTATTAATATTAATATTCAAATGAAACTGAAACTTTTTTATTGGGATTTATGGATAACCAATTTTAAAAAAAACCTATGGAGCATTGGTTTGGTATTGGGCAGTGATAGCTAGCCTTTTCGTCCTCGTGTGTCGAAAGTGTGCATGTGTCCCTCCACCCACAATCCACTGTGTGCTGCACTCCTCTGTGCATGCACATACAACCCCCGTGCATGCTGTGCGCCATGTGCGCACCCTGCCCCCAACTCATGCATGGCAGATACCCAACAATCAGCTGGATGGATGGATGCGCGCACGCATGTGCAGTGCACTGATCTGGGGCAACGGCTCGCGTGCCGACTCTGGGTGCCACTTCTGGCACATGTGCCATAGGTTCACCATCACGGGCATAGGGTGACTGTAGTGAGGCTCTTATATGCACAAAGATAGAAAAACACTGAAAGACAATAGAAGGGTGGTCTATGACTATGAGAGACATGGCAAAACTGCCATGTTTGATCAGAAATAAGACGACTTTCCCTAAAGACTAAAAACCTCCTATGAGATTTCCTGGAAATGGGAAGAATAAATTGGTGATTTATGGAATTGCTGATTAAAATGGGTTGAGTACAGGAAGAAGGGAATTACGAAATAATTTTAAAGAGAAAAGTGTGAGGATTACCTTGTAACTGCTATAAAGATAAGGAGCCACTTCTGGTGTTTTTTATATATTTCTTCAACTTTTTTCTCTTGTTTCTTGATTCTAATTATATTTTATTTTAATGTTTTTCTTACCATTTCGCCTCACTTTTTTTTTCTTTTCCTTTTTCTAATTTCACTTTACTTGTGAAATTTCACAAGTAATTTCACTTTTACTTGTGCTTACTACTTCTACCTTACAGTTTGATTTAATAATTGCTCAATCCAATGATCATTTTTATAATTACAACCTAGAATGAGGTTGGGACTGTTACTAGTATGATTCTAAAAATAATTAGAGGATAATTTAAATGATAGCTTTATCCTAGAAGGACTGAGATAACTTAATATTCCTTGGATTGGGTCTCACAAAAATCTTAGAGTAACTAAAATGCCAAACTTTAAAGAATGATCAAATTACCCCACTGCTTAAAGTCAATATTATTTAATCAACAAAAGCACACACACTCACATACATACATACAATGTGTGACAGTTCAAAGCCTAAGCAAATGAGTCACTTTGCATCACAATGGTTCCCAGTCAATTTCACACAAAGCACATTTGTAATATCAAAATATTCATCATTTATGCAATGAAGGAAGGAATGAGGATTGAATATAGAATGCCTCTGATGCGTTATTCATTTATATTTATATTGGGATGAAGAAGATTGGCAAAAAAAAAAAAAAACCACTTGACATTCAGATGCTCCAGAATTTCCAGTTAGTTGGTGGACACATCGGATCTGGTGGAGAAATACATTTTAAGTGTGCAAAATCTTGGTGCAAAATCTCTTCAGCAAGAGAAATTTCTGTTGACCAAGACAGTATTCTTTGAATAGCTCCCAAATAAGGAGCTGTCTGTGAGTAATCCCCATTACTGTAACATCAAACAGCAATGACTCATTGTAAGTATTGATGGCAAATATAAACAAAACAATCATTGGCTTGAACTACCATCAATGTCTTTAATGTAAAGGTTAAAAAAATTGGCAAATGCTGATAACTAAAATCTAGCTAGGGATTCAGAATATTCATCCAGCTCTGGTTGCTAATGTAGTTTAATTTTATTTTATTTTTTAGAAAAAAATAAGCCAAGTGGAAGTCTTATACTTTTTAAAGTATAAAGTAAAAAATAGTAAAGGTTTCCCTATCCAGTCATGTCTCACTCTAGGGATCTGTTTCTTGGCTGAGAGAACCAGCATTGATATTTCCATAGTCAAGTGGCCAGCATAGCTATATGCCAAAGGTGCATGGAAGGTTACCAAAGTGGTACCTATCTACTTACAGTTGCAATGCTTTCAAACTGCTAGGTGGGCAGGAGCTGGGCCAAGGAATGGAAGCTTGCTCCCCTGAAGGGTGCTCAGATCTTGAACAATCTCATAATATATAAGCACACTGATAACTGAATGTTTTATTTAGTATAAAAGTTGCAAATGTCTTGAAGCATCCTATGACATTGAGAGTTGGATGATTGGGAACTGGGAAACTATGACCATCCTAGACAAAACTAAATCCAAAAATGCAAGAGAATTCCTGGAAGCCTGGCATTCTGATAAATTAGCCATCAATGGACAGAAAGATATAAACAACATCTACATACCATTCAAAAGAGATAATCAGCAAGCCAAAGAAGGAACAAAAACACCAAAACAGCTCCTTACCAACAATTGACACCCAGGTGAGCAGAGATTAACACCAAGATTGACATTAAGAGCAACAATCAAGAAGCAAGGTCTATCTAGTCCAGAACCAATGTACTGTCAAACAAGCTAACAGAAACAGCAGCCCAATCAAGGAATCACCAAGACCACTCCCACTCACATGGACAGGGAGAGAATATAAAATGAGAGCAAACCCCACTCCCATCATTTGAGTAATAAAATGTCTGCAAGAAAACAACCAAGCTCAGATAGTACAAAGGACCCGTGATCCATCTTTCTAGTTCACCTTTTAAAATGTATTTTTTAATAAATAAAGATCAAAGCTATAGTAAATCAAAGATAGTCCCCAATTTATAATTGTTTAACGATGATTCAGAATTATAACGACCTTGGGAAGAGTTATAGCCTATATTCACACGACCTCTTACACAACCTCCACGACTGTCTCACATTTACAACTGATTGCAACTTCCTGTGATCATGATTTGCAACATTTTTGCTGATTTACAGCAAAAAATAGTTATTGGGGAAGCGGGATTTACTTAATGACCATGTTATTCACTCAAAGAATATCTTAAACATTGTCATAAAATCAGGTGCAACCTGACTTGTGACAACAACTTAAGACACAAATTCCTGTTTCCCGTTGGTGTCATAAGTTCAGAGCTACTTGTATGTTTGTTTTAAAGCATTTGAATAGCTGCCCATATTTACACCAAACTCTGGATGACAGAATAAAGCAGTACATTCAACAATAAATAATATATTACAATATAACTCTATAATATATTGCATTATATGTGTCCTAGGTTCTAAAATATTTTATAAATAAGCCAGGTCAGTTAGTTGCACATAAAAGGTGGACTGCACTATTTAATTCTGTCACTTTAATGTTGTTATTATATTTAAAATATTCCCATTTTTCTTCACCAAATGACTGTAATTGGCAATTATTCCTAAATTCAGTCTTTGGCCAAAACACATTCCAAAAGAATTTAGCAATGTTTCTATTTGTCTATTCTATTCTTATCTAAGGATGTAGACAATTAAATAATATTATTAAAGGAAATAATAAGATTCCTAATACATCCTTTCGTGTTTGTGGAGAAAACAACAGAAAGTTTTCTGACATCTTAAAGATGAATGCATTTATTATGGCATAAACCCGCATAAACAAGCTCCTAAGGAGAAAGGAATGAGTTATGAAGCATTGTATTCACACACACACACACACACACACACACACACACACTTTATTATAATTAAGTATTTTTCTGTATATATATTATCAGCAATAAATATTAAGGGAAAAGAACTAAAATAAAAACAAAAATGGAAAATTCAGTCAGTCATACTGATAATTTTGATAAATTTTATGGAAGGACTGCGTGGATTCCCATCCTTGCTCTTCTACTCACAAAACACACACATTCACACACATTCAAATTCCTAGTCTTCACATATATACACCCAGTATTAGAAATGGAAATCCTATTATGTCCTGGGAGGCAGGACGGCTCAGCTGAACTCTTTGTAGGCTGGGTTGGGAAACCGCATGAGTTGAGTGGACAATTGGCAAAAAGATGACTACCAAGAAGAGCAGAGGATATGGAGGTGGTGAGGCTGAAATGTGGGGTTTAATGGTTAAATTTCAAAAGATTATAAATGCAAAAGTCTTCTACATCCTGGAATTATGGCTATTGACATTTGATGCCAAAATGGCAAAGATTTAATAGCATACTTTTAATATTTGAGGTTTGTTTATGAATGTTTTGGTAAAATATGGGTGGAAATGAATATTTTAGCAGCACTTCAAGGGAAAATGCACCCAGCTCCATCCTTAAAACTCCTAACACCCCAATCCAAATAATGTAAAATCTTCCCATAGTTAATGGTATAGTATCCATAGTAATATCTCCACTGACTGTCATAATAAAAAAAATGGAATGGTTGAAAAAAAAGTGCCCATCCTTGTCTTGTCTGATATCCCAGATTAAACAGACCAATAAAAGTCCAGTCTAAAACTTGTGGAATATTTTTTTTCTTAATACCCATGTTAAAATTACACCCTGCAGATGTTCAACAAATTTGTATTCTCCTTATTTTTCATATCCTTATTTTTCAGTGTTATTTGCAACGACAAGCCTAGAAAGCTATCATTCCTTTTTCATGGGGTTTTGAAAGGAGCATTGATTAGAAAGAACTAGATTATTAAGCAACCCTTCCTGGAGATTTCCTTATTCCTTATTTGGCCTCAGTCACGATGTCTAAGGAGAATATAAACACTCCAATGCTGATTTAGGATTCTGTTTAGTTTTTGTATTCTGATATATTTTCCTCCAGGGTCAGCTATGGATTAGTTCTTTTTAAAGCATCTATTTATATAAAACATCTGATGAATCAGAATCCAATAAACCAACATAAAATATGTTTGAGAGTATTCTCACAGAAGGATGAGAGGGTAGTCTTCTTCAGCAATGGTATTTTGCATCATGCAAAAACTTCAAACTCAGATGAGATCCAATATCTATATAGTGCATGGGCTTCTGGATAATATTTAGTTCGACTTACAAATGACACTAGATCATTCAATACAGCATGCTTCTGATTCTAATGTAAGTGCAAAAGATGTTTAGCCTGTGATTTCTATTCACTGTGATTCTTAAACTGCCTTTCATTGCACAAGCCATTCATGAAAGGATCTAAATATTTTTTTGAATGGAAGCAGTGTTTATACCTGAAAAATCCATGTAAATATATTCATGATGCTCTCATGTTTTTATGGTTAAAGAAAAGCCCTCTCTTTAAGAATAGGATCTGCGTTGTGGTGCAGTAGTTAAGAGTGCAGTACTGCAGGCTATGTCTGCTGACTTCTGGCTGCCTGCAAATTGGCAGTTCAAATCTCACCAGGCTCAAGTTTTTTCTCAGCCTTCCATCCTTCTGAGGTCAGTAAAATGAGGACTGAAATTGTTGGGGGCGATACGCTAACAATGTAAACTGTTTAGAGAGAGCTGCAAAGCATTCTAAAGCAATATATAAATCTAAGTGTTATTGCTAAGTGCTATTGCTGTCATTCACCTTTTTGTAATTGTATTAGAACCCAACTAAATGAAGGTGGATTCCTATTGGATGAATGCATGAATAAAGTTACATCAATCTGAAGTTTGGAAGAAAAAAATATTTAGTGAATTGTGTAAAAAAATGAAGGGAAATTATTTATCATTCTGTGGAAAAATCTATTCTGAAGGGTTTTGTCAGCCTCATTCAATGGGACGAAAAGCAATTACTTGTGGTTTGTCTTTTTTTAAAAAAAATAAAGAACATTTGAGCAAAATTCTCAGTGGGGAACAAAGTTTTGGCATTCCAATTTACAAGCAAATAGTTGAGAAATGAGTGTTTGTCCCCAGTTTTTCTCTGTAAAAAATAATTACTACAATTAAATCCCAATGGGAAACATCAGAAAGAAAGCCTCCCCAGGATTTTTCATGTTGGAAAGTGGGATGGCAAGGCTTGGGCATAGATTTTAGAACAATATTTTTAAAAAAAATCAGAAACTTCCTTTGCAGACTGAAGAAAATTTTACTTTTATCCAAGCACAGACTTTGCAAAATCTTTCTTTTATACAATGTCAATATGCAAATGGCTTTCTACTTCATTCCCACGACCCTTTTGGATAAGCTCCATTAAGGAATCCCTCTTCAAAGGAAAGGTGCCTAAATGTCCTTCATTTCTATAGAAACAATCAAAAGTTTTATTTTGATGAGGATCTAGTCCAGAATTTGTTAGTTTTTATTACATATGACAGGCTTAAGATAAAAAGATCATCTTGTTAGCACGTCAAGTGGCCATCCTAGCTAGGATGTAGCATTGTCTTCTCCCACAAAATAAAATTGCAAGGTTCTTATCCATCTTTCATAAATTCCCAATTCCTGTAATTAGTGCCAAAGTGTTTCTCTGAGGCATTTCAGCACAACTTTCCTTAATTTATATATATATATATATATATATAAGTGAAATACCGCTCATGCATCATCACAAAATCTCCAGAACCATAAAGCCTACAAACTTGAAATTTGGCACATGCTATATGTTCCTCTTGGCTCACTAAGAAAGGATTTTTCAAAATGATCATCAGAGCATTAGTATTTCATATATTATTATTAACACGCTCTGATGCTAAAGAGTTCTACTCCCCCTCCCCACTTGAAAAGAAATCTGTTCCAATTGCAAAACACAAGCAGAGGAGAGGAGTTTCAGTTTTAGTTTCACAACACCAAGTAGCTTTAGTACACAACAATTGAGCTAAACCATGCCCAGGCTCCTTGCTATCTCCTTGCTCACACAGCAAATACTGCTTCAGTTTCCAAACAGCCCTCAACTGTCTCACACACTGAAAGGACCCTAGCTAGATGAATACCGATGGATGCTGGTAGGCAGAGTCACAATTTTTCCCCTTATTTTCCTCCCCCAAAACTAAGACCAATCACATAGTTTCAGGGGTCAGATTCTATAAGTTTGCACCTATTCGCTATAACCGGTTGTTAACTTTCTAAGCAGTTGGGAGAACCGATTGTTAGAAGAAATTACTGGCCTAATCCTGTAAGGAAGGCAGGAAGGAAACATTCTGGGGTTGCTTACAGAAACTGCCTCTCCGTTAACTCTTATTACATTCTTGGCAGGACTAGAATTCCTGTCTCAGGAACTTCTCTGAAGTTTTTTCTCCTGCTTTGCTGGTACTTTGCTTGTGTGGTTACAATGGCACTGAAAAAAGTGACTTATGACCATTTTTCACACTTACGACTGTTGCATAAGTCTTGAGAGGCCAGGGGAGGAGATGCATCCTTCGATGTGAGTGATATTGAGTTGGCCATGTCCACCCAGTCACATGATCACCAAGCCATGCTCACTAACTAAGCCACGCCCAAAGAACCAGTTGTTAAAAAATTTGAATCCCACCCCTGCATAGTTTCATAGTGAAGCGTGGGTATAGAGCTAGTTGTGTCATAGAATCATAAGGCTGGAAGGGATCTTGGAGTTTCTAGTCCAACCTCCTACCTATGGCCAGAGACTTTATATTATATTGGACAAATAATTGTCCAATTCTTTCTTGGAAACATCCAGTGATGGAATATCAACAACTCTGGGAGGCAAGATGTTCCATTGATTAATTGTTCTTACTGTCAGAAAATTTCTCCTTAGTTCCAGATTGGCTCTTTCTTGAAGGAATCTCCATTCATTGCTTCTTGCCCTGTCCCTGGTTCTGTTTTTCTGTCTTCACATTTCTGTTATCTTTAAAGCAGTGACTGATTTACCCTTTTGGCGAGAGGGAAAAGGTAGAAATGCAGCTTTGTCCCTGATCTGTATGAATGAGGAAGTGATATTCCCTGCCTGAGAGGAAGGAAAGAGTAAGGTCCAACCACCTGCACCTTGAGTTCATACATTTGCGGACTCATAGAAAATGAGGACTATCCTTTGCACTTCTGTCCCAACAAATGCTGAGCCTGCATTTCTTTTGATTTCCACTTCATGTGTCAAAACAAAACAAGGGCATGATTATACCCTAACATTTAGAAACCTTTGCTCTAGTTAGTTTTACTTTGGTGATTGTTTGCTAATCGGGCAGGTGGTTTCTCTTTTTTTCCCCAACCTCCTTCTGTAAGGAGGTTTTTGAAAGACAAAAAGACGTCATTCAGCTTTTGCAAAAAGTTATACAAACATGTATCTACAGAATCTAAGTGTGCACATCACTCAGGAGCTTATAAATCATTCCACAGAGCTAACCTTTACAAGTAGAGTTAATCCATTAGATGCATTAGAGGACTAAGGGGATATATAGCAGTCATGTGTGCTCTTCACCTCTTGCTCGGTATTGACGTTGTGTGCACACTTACTTGGGAAGAATTCTATTTATTTGGGGAAGGGCTTGTCTTCATTCTCTGGGTAAAGATAGGGCAGGCTGAGATGAATCAGATAGGAGTTAGGGAAGGTAATGGGGGAGTACTGGGAAGGGTTATGAAAAGTAAGACAAGGAAGAGAAAAGACAGTAGAGAAAAGGGTAGTGGAGAGCATGCAGAAAACAGAGGGATGAATCTTGCCCACCCATATCCAAACAAAGGTCAAGCATTCAACTTGAGTTGCTCCAGAGTTGGCACCGACAGTCATAAATTTAATCAACCAGGCTTAAATTATTTTTAAGATTTTGTACATTGCCTTAATATTGTCATTTGACAGTAGAAAACCAAAATGTATAAGTCATTCTCATTATGAAAATAAAATAAAATAAAAGCACTGCAGACCATGAGTAGAGTAGAGTAGAGTAGAGTAGAGTAGAGTAGAGTAGAGTAGAGTAGAGTAGAG
>BLBF01000065.1:9269097-9281910 GCA_015471245.1 Laticauda colubrina | reverse complement strand
AGTAGAGTAGAGTAGAGTAGAGTAGAGTAGAGTAGAGTAGAGTAGAGGAATGGAACAGAATGGAATGGAATAGAAGGTGAATGCAGGAAGGGAGGGAAGACTTGAAGTCAAAAATATCACAAGTTTTATCTTTTTTCCTATGGAACTATAATGACCCAGGCGTATCCTATTTCCTTTGGCATTCTATTAAGGCCCTGTCACACTGCCCAATGGATGCAAAACGTTAGTAAAAAGGACACAACGGATGAGCAAAATGTTCCATCCATTGTTATCCGCTCTCAAAAGGGGCAAAAATTTGCATAACCGGAGCGGATAACACGGAAAGGAATGGACGCAGGGAGGATGCAGAGCGGATGGAAAGCGGATGCGGAACGGAAGCCCAGCGGATGGAAGCAGATGGGAGTGGATGGCACATCCACTAGGCTTCTGGGGGACCTCAGCAAAGCGGATGCAGAATGGATACAGCAGATGCACAGCGGATGAAGCGGATGAAGAGTGGAAGACTAGCGGATGCACAGCGGGAGCCGAATGGATGCCGAGCGTTAATTGCGCATGCGGGGGAATGCATTGCGTAAGCCCCGCAGATATAAAGGGAAGCAGCTCACATGTGGCCAACATTCAGAGGAAAGACCTGCTGCCGGATACATCGAGTCCTTGCCTGTCCTGCCTGCATGCCTGCCTGCAAGCCTTGCTGCAAGCCTTCCTGCCAGCCTTCCTGCCAGCCTGCCTCCAAGCCTGCCTCCCAGCCTCCTAGCCAGCCTCCCTGCCAGCCTTGCTCTCTGTCTGCCTGCCAGCCTTGCTGCCAGCCTGCCTTCCAGCCTCCCTGCCAGCCAGTCTGTCTGCCAGCCTTGGTGCCTGCCTGCCTGCCTGCCTTCCTGCTAGCCTTCCTGCCAGCCTTCCTGCCAGCCTTGGTGCCTGCCTGCCTGCCAGGCTTCCTGCAAGCCTTGGTGCCAGGCTTCCTGCAAGTCTTGGTGCTAGCCTCCCTGCCAGCCTCCCTGCAAGCCTCCCTGCCAGCCTCCCTGCCAGCCAGCAACCCCATAAGCATGGGGAAGAAGCGAAAGCCTCAGCAACCTGCCGCCATCCCTGGCAAGAGGGACAGGGCCACCCTCCCGCCCCCTGTCCCTGACTCTGCTTCTGCTGGGGCTTCAGCTGCTCGGGATCACTCTTCTGGTGCTGGAGGTTCTGCTGAAGCTGCTCCTGGTGGTGGTGCTTCTTCTGGTGCTTACTCTGCTGAAGCTGCTCCTGGCGGTGGTGCCTCTGCTGGTGCTTACTCTGCTGAAGCTGCTCCTGGTCCTGCTGGTCCTGCTCATCCTGCTCGTGCTCCTGGACTTGCTTGTACTGCTCATGCTCCTGGTCCTGCTCATGCTCCTGGTCCTGCTCGTGCTCCTGGTCTTTCTGCACTGCTGGTGCTAACTCTGCTGCTGATGATCCTGGTCCTGCTGGTGCTGCTGGTGCTGGTGCTGCTGATGATGATCCTGCTGGTGCTGCTGCTGCTGCTGATGATGATGATGATGATGATGATGATGATGATCCTGCTGCTGCTGCTGATGATGAATATGATGATGATGATGATTATGATCCTGCTGTGCTGCTGCTGGTGGTGGTGTGGAGGAGCAGCCCCTACTACCTGGGAGCCCCTCTGATGAGGGCCCATCTGGTCCTGCCAAAGGGAGGAAGAGGCGTATGCGACAACGGGAGAGGAGGATGAGGTGCTGGAGTGGCTGAGAGAGAATGACTATCTGTGGCGGAAGGGACACCGGCTGTACAGGGACACCAAGCGGAAGCATGCTGCTTGGAGAGAGAAGATGGAGACTATTGGCTACACTTCGGAGGTGCTCCTCGGCTGGTGGAAGCACATGCACACCTGGTACGGGAAGCTGCACCTGAAGAAATCTGGCCAGGCCGCGGTTAAGCTGACAGACAGAGAGACCTACGTCATGGCCAGGTGCAGCTTCCTGGAGGGTGAGATCCTCCGAGGAGCACCAGGAGCCCCTCTCATGACCCTCTCTCTCCGGCAGCCTGCTGAGAGCCAGTCCTCTTCCGGCCGAGAGTCAGTCCCTGTCTCCAGGCAGGTTTCTATGGAGCGTGCCATGGCGAAGAACCCGTGGACAGGTGTTGTAACCTTGGTGGAGTGTGTGGAGGACTCCCTGGTGCGGTGGGAGACAGGAGACGGCGCGTCCCCCACAGCCATAACCGCATCCACCACCCCCCAGCTCCACCTCCACAGAAAGGCAGAGAGCCAGACAGCAGGAGGGGCAGAGCCACACTGTCCTGCTGGAGATCAGGGACACCATCTGCACCAGCATAGATCTCCTCTCTCAGCTGGTCAACACCGACTCCTCATCCTCCAACTGCAAGCCCTTCCTCACCTATGTCAACCAGACCCTCAGGGACATGGAGGAACCCCAGTACCAGGTGGTGAAGGACCGGATCACTGAGCTGCTTCACAACCCTCCAGACCCAGAGGAAACTCCTCCCACCCAGTCCAGTTCTGCTCCTCCACCCCAGGTGATGTCCCTCCCATTCCAAGGCTTCCCACAGGCCCTCACCTACCAGGGCTATGGCTACCAGGAGGTCCAGCAGCACAGGCAGCAGCCCTTCCCAGTCCAGGCACAGAGTCATCAGGTGACACCATTGCCACCAGTTCCACTGATGCCACCAATGCCACCCACGCCAATGATGCCACCGATGATAGCAATGCCATCCACGCCACCGATGCCACCCATGCCAGTCCTTACCCAGCTGCAGACCAGACAGCCCCACTACATTGCTCCTTCCTCCAACCCACAGCCAAGCCCGGCCTCAGTACATCTGTCCTCGGTACTCCACATGGCATGGAGGAAGGAGCTCTCAACATCATGGGGCTGAGCCAGCTGTCCGAGAGCTTCCTCAACACACCATCACCTGTTGTCCTCTCAGGGCCCGGCACCCCAGTGGTGCTTCAGACCAGCACTCCAGCACCAGCCACCTCCACAGCACCTGGACCCTTCACCCCTGAGACTGGACACACCTCCGAGTGACCAAGAGGAGTGCCAGAGACTGGCTGGTTGGCTACCTGTGGACTTTATTTGGACACTTGACTTGGGTCATTTTTCCTTTACAGCTTGTTGTTCAATAAAGTCTATCTTTAATTCACACACTTGCTTCATTTCTTTTTTTTAATAAAGTCTTGCTGGAAACTTTTAGAAATGGTTTAAGCCTTTGCATGCTTGCGGGATGGGTTAAGATAGCAGTGGGATGGGCAAGGATACCTGTGGGATGTGTAATAGCTGCGGGATGTGTAAGGATAGGTAATAGCTGTGGGATAGATAAACCTCCAGTGCAAGCATAGTGGGACTGTATGGTCCACCCTCCCAGGTGCCACACCTATGGCCCTTTATTATCAATAATAATGTAATAATCAAGGCCCCAACAGAGCCTCTCGTGAAGGGAAGAAGCAGCGCAACCTGTTGAAACACTGGTGCAACTCCCCAGCTGGAGCGGTGGAGTGGCAAGACAGGATGATAGATGATTAATGGATGCTTCCTTGAGGCTGTCTCATCACACGGATGAGATTGTGCCATCTATGTTGAGTGGCCTTACAATGAATAGGGCATTAATAAAGAGCTTTGTTTATTTTGAAATGTGTTGATCAATGAATAAATTGTTATTGATAATAAAGGGCCATATGTGTGGCAGTTGGGAGGGTGGACCATACAGTCCCACTATGCTTGCACTGGAGGTTTATCAATCCCACAACTATCCTTACCCATCCCACAACTATCCTTACCCATCCCACAACTATCCTTACCCATCCCACAACTATCCTTACCCATCCCACAACTATCCTTACCCACCCCACAACTATCCTTACCCATCCCACAACTATCCTTACCCATCCCACAGCTATCCTTACCCATCCCACAACTATCCTTACCTATCCCACAAGCATGCAAAGGCTTAACCCTTTTTTCAAAGTTTTCACCAACACTTTATTAAGTAAATAAAATGAACCAAGTGTGTGAAGCAAAGATAACCTTTATTAACAACTGTCTTAAGTAAACTGTATGACTTTATTAAAAAAGCAAAATTAACCAAGTAAAGTGTCTTTAAGCAAAGATAAGAAGAACAGGTAACAACTCAGTCTCTGGCACTATTCTCAGACACTCTGAGCCATGTCCATGGTCTCAGCTGTCGAGCGGCCAGGGACTGTGGAGGTGGCTGTGGCTTGAGTGCTGGTCTGAGGCACCATAGACCTGGGATGTCAGGCAGATTTTCTGTTGAGGGGCTTGGCTGTGGGGTGGAGGAAGGAGGAGTGTAATGGGGCTGTCTGGTCTGCAGCTGGGTGAGGTGAGGCATCTGTGGCATGAGATGTACCTGGGCCTGGACTGGGAAGGGATGCTTCTGGTGTGGGAAGTCCTGGTACTCGTAGCCTTGGTAGGTTCCTTTCCGTTGTTGTCCGTTCTGTTTATGCAAGTTTGGGGCACTTTTGAGAGCGGATAACAATGGATGGAGCCACCCCCGAAATTTTGCTCGTCCGCTGTGTCCTTTTTGCATACGTTTTGCATCCGGCGGCCAGTGTGACCTAGCCTTAAAAGAGTTCTTGCATATTTTACTTCCCTAGCTGTTGCCAATTATCAGGGACAGTGTTCATCTCTGTTTCAAGGCTGTTGAGCCAGCCCTGTCCAAAGACATTTCCATAGTCATATGGGCAGCATGACATCAAGAAGTGCGGTTACCTTCCCACTGAAGAGGTACCTATTAATATATTCTCATTTGCATACTTTCAAACTGCTAGGTTGGCAGGAGCTGAGGTAAGAATGGGAGCTCACCCTGTTGCATGACAAGTGGATCTCAAACCTGAGCTGCCAACTTTCCAGATGAAAAGCCCAGTATCTTAACTACTAAGCCACTGTGTGGCCCCGATTCAATAAAGAGAAAAAGTAAACAGGATTACTCTTAGAATAAAAAAGAACATACCATCAAAATGGGATGGCAGAGGAAAATTTCAAGTTTCATAAGGTGACTAATTGTCCTCCTTTAGGGAGGACAGTTCTTCTTTTGTAAATTCTGTCCTCTCTCAAAAAGTGTCCTCCTACATGTCCTCCTTTTTGATATTTAAAGATTAATGTGTAAATCTCCATTTTTAATCGATGCCGATCTGATTCGTTGTGTGTGATGTGATGTATTTGTATTTGACATGGTGATTCATCAAGGCTCAGTACAGTGCGGCGAGACATGATTATGAGACACATGTGCTCCATATAGGAGAATTGTTTTGAGAGAGTGTGCCATGCGCAAGTAGCTTTGTTTTTTTTTCTTTAATTTATTTGTGTCCTCCTTCTCATTGTAAAAAAGTTGGTCACCTTAACTTTCAGGAAGATTTATAGACCAGGAATCAGGAGACCTTTGCTTTTAAAAAAAATGTGTTGGGGAATTTCAAACATAAATCTATCTCTCAGGGTTGAAAGAATGCATTCAGAATTTAGAGATTGAATTCTGCCTCTATTTCCATTTGACCATTATGTTTTTTGCCTTCTATTCAGGGCACATTGGGAGATGTGCCTGTTCAGAGCACATTGGAAGATGTTTAGTAGCATGAGTAGAAAGTAACCTCCAGGTGATAAGAGATTAATCATTATTATTTTGTCCCCATGGCTGGGGAAACGAATATGTGGCTGGTAAAATGTGAGGTAGACTCTCTCTTGGTAATATTAGTTTTCCTTTAAATTAAAACACTAAGAAAACAACACAAAGTGCCCATTCTACAGTTTTGCTTTTAACGTCATCCTAAGAAGATTTGTTCTTGTTCATCAGAGTAAATACTCCAGGAAAAGACAAGTGACCTATGTTTGCAACAATCCAAGAGATAAGCACGGTTGGTAAATGATTACTAACAGCAATGCCACAACTTTGCCTGCAGATCAAAACAAAACTGCTTTCATTGCTTCCCTAAATGAAAAAAATAATATTTGTTGCTACGATGATACAATATTTCTCAATATGACGTGGTGGATATTTATTTTTAGCTCCATTGAGGATATGTGGGTTAAAATGTTATTAATCTCTCAGCTTGTTATTTATTTATAATTCTTTCTTCATAGTTATCCATTCGGGAAGCTTATACTAGCTTTTATGAATCCAACACTGGTTTTCAAGCCAAGTCTGGAGTAGTAACAGATGAATTTCTTTTGGGCTGCATTCAGAAGCCCCGTGGTGTTTATGTTAGCTTTTCTGGTACTCTAACATTTATCAAAGTTTTCTTCCAGCTCATAATCATGTTGTATGAACAGGTATACCTCAAACCAGGTATATTGCCTTATGTGGATCATCATGTGTTATATTCCACCCTTCCATCATAAGCATTAGATCCAGGAACAAACAGGGAGAAAGAAATAGAGAGAGATTGGTGTAAATGTTGCATTTAAGAGCCGTGGAGGTGCAGTGGTTAGAATGCAGTACTATTAGCTCATTCTGCTAATTGCTGGCTGCCAGCAATTTGGCAGTTCGCTTCTGACCAGCTAAAAGCTTACTCAGCCTTCTATCCTTCTGAGGACAGTAAAATGAGGACCCAGATTGTCGGGGGCAATATGCTGACTCTGCAACAACTTACAGAGGGCTGTAAAGCATTGCTATTTAAGCCCCTGTCACACTGCACCAACGGATGCAAAGAGGATGTAAAACGGAGAAAAAAGCTTGCCATCTGTTGGTTAATGTGATGTACTCACTGCCTCCGTTTTGCTTCCTATCTATCCATCCAGCATCCGTTTATGGACGTTTCATCCGCTCAGAAAGTTTTGAGCTGCTCAAAACTTTTGCGCGGAAAATGTATCCAATTCGTCCATTCTGCATCCGTTACGCATCCGCTATATCCGCTAGGCATCCGCTGCACATCCGCGCAACTCGCATCCGCTCGGACACAGGGAGGAAGTGGAACGGACGCAGAACGGATGCAGGCTCTGTGAACTCTACTACGGGAAGAAAAAGAGGTGGCCAAGAAGCGTCTGGGTACGAAGATGGTTCACCAGAAGAGCAGAGGACGGACTGTACAACAAGCTGATGGTGGAGCTCAGGAACGAAGACAGTCAGGCATTCCAGAACTTCATGAGGATGCCTCCAGCCATGTTTGATGAAGTTGTGCAGCGGCTGACACCCAGGTTGACCAAGGCAAACACCAACTACCAGCCCAGCCTGGAACCTGGGCTCAAGGTGGCACTCACTCTGCGCCACCTGGCCTCAGGGACCACCTACAGCAGCATGCAGTACGGATGGAGGGTGCCACACAACACCATCAGCATTGTGGTCAGAGAAGTGGTGCAGGCCATCATCGAAGAATACAAGAAGGAGCTCCTCCAGTGCCTCTCCACTGAAGAAGGATGGAAGAAAGTTGCAGAGCAGTGGTATCAGAGGTGGAACTTCCCCCACACCATTGGAGCCATCGATGGCAAGCATGTGGCCTGCAAAGTGCCAGCCAACTCAGGGTCCACTTCTTTCAACTACAAGGGCTTCTTCAGCGTCATCTTCTTCGCCATGGTCGATGCTGACTACAAGTTCATGTACATCGATGCTTCAGGCAACGGGTCAGCTTCAGATGCCCAGGTATACAACGTAAATGACCTCAAGGGTACGCTGGAATACAACCTCATCGTGGGCTTCCCAGATCCAGAACCCCTGCCCAACGACACACAAGATGTGCCCTACTTCATCGTGGGGGATGACGCCTTCTCCCTCACAACCTACCTCATGAAGCCCTACACCTCCAAATACCTCACCCGTGAAGAGAGGATCTCCAACTACAGGCTGTCCAGGGCAAGGCGGGTGGTGGAGAACGCCTTTGGCATCCTGGCCAACAGGTTCCAGGTACTTCTCACCACCATGCAGCATCGCCCAGAGACCGTGAGGAGGATCATGGAAGCTTGCTGCATCCTGCACAATCTCATGCGCACCCACTACCCAGTCTTGCAGAACAGGCTTGTGGACCGCCAACAAGGCAATGGGGACATGGAGCCTTGGGAATGGAGGCAAGGGTGAAACCTGATAGACACTGAGGATGTGCAAGGCCCCAACAGAGCCTCACGTGAAGGGAAGAAGCAGCGCAACCTCCTGAAACACTGGTGCAACTCCCCAATTGGAGCGGTGGAGTGGCAAGACAGGATGATAGATGATTAATGGATGCTTCCTTGAGGCTGTCTCATCACACAGATGAGATTGGGCCATGAATGTTGGGTGGGCCTACAATGAACAGGGCATTCAATAAAGAGTTGCGTTTATGTTGACATGTGTGGATGATTGATTACATGATTATTGATAAAAAAGGGCCATAGGTGTGGCACCTGGGAGGGTGGACCATACAGTCCCACTATGCTTGCACTGGAAGTTTATCTATCCCACAGCTATTACCCATCCCAAAGATATCCCTGCCCATCCCACATGTATCCCTGCCCATCCCACAGGTATCCCTGCCCATCCCAAAAATATCCCTGCCCATCCCACAGGTATCCCTGCCCATCCCACAGGTATCCCTGCCCATCCCACAAGCATGCAAAGGCTTAAACCATTTCTAAAAGTTTACACCAAGACTTTATTAAAAAAAAGAAATGAAGCAAGTGTATGAATCAAAGATAGACTTTATTAACAAGAAGCTATAAAACAAAAATGTGTCTCTGGCACTCCTCCTGGTCGCTCAGTCTCATGGGTGAAGGGTCCAGGTGCTGTGGAGGTGGCTGGTGCTGGAGTGCTTGTCATCAGCTCCTCCAGAAGCAGAAGCAGCAGAAGCCCCAGCCCCAGAAGAGCGAGCCCTTGTTGCAGAAGCCCCAGCAGAACCAGAGTGAGGGCCAGGGGGTGGGATGGTAGCCCTTTCCCTCTTGCCAGGGCTGGCAGCAGATGGCTGAGGCTTGCTGTGCTTCCGCATGGTTGTGAGGTTGCTGGCTGGCAGGGAGGCTGGCAGGAACCAAGGCTGGCAGGAAGGCTGGCAGGGAGGCAGGCACCAAGGCTGGCAGGAAGGCTGGCAGGGAGGCAGGCACCAAGGCTGGCAGGCAGACTGGCTGGCAGCAAGGCTGGCAGGCAGGCAGACAGCAAGGCTGGCAGGGAGGCAGGCAGCAAGGCTGGCAGAAAGGCTGGCAGGGAGGCAGGCACCAAGGCTGGCAGCAAGGCTTGCAGGCAGACATGCAGGCAGGGCAGGCAAGGCAGTCAATCTGTCCGGCAGCAGGTCTTTCCTCTGAATGGCGACCTGCTTCCGAGCTGCTTCCGTTATATCCGCGGGGCTGACGCAATGCATTCTCCCCGCATGCGCAATTAATGCTGTGCATCCGCTAGGCTTCCCCTGTGCATCCGCTAGGCTTCCGCTGTGCATCCGCTTCATCCGCTGTGCATCCACTCTGCATCCGTTGTATCCGTTCTGCGTCCGCTTTGCTGAGGCCTCCTGGAAGCCCTGCGGATGTGCCATCCGCTCCCATCCGCTTTTATCTGCATAGCATCCGCTTTCCATCCGCCCTGCATCCTCCCCCCATCTGTGTTATCCGCTACGGTTATGCAAATTTTTGCCCCTGCTGAGAGGGGATAACAACGGATGTAACATTTTTCTCGTCCGTTGTTAATGTTTTGCATCCGTTGGGCAGTGTGACAGGGCCTTTAATAACTTGTAAAGTGCAATAATTTCTCAAGTTTGCTTTTCCTGCTGCCAATAGCAACAAAACCAGCAGCCATCCTGGTCCTAAAGAATTCTATATCCTTACATTCCTGTAAACGTTTATTTAGTCATCAGAACTCATCAGAAAAACCACAGTAATACTTCTTGATCACTTTGCAACTAAGGCTTGTATAAGAATTAAGTGCCCTACCTATGAGAAATGTATTTTTTTTTCCTTCAAAAGCAGCAGTTTCCTTATCTATCTGGGGAAGGACTCAAAAAAGGAAAAAGCTATTTTTAGCACAGCACTGTTTTTATTTGCATTGTTACTGCATTAAAAAGATTCCCAGCGCTTTTACTTGCCTCATAGGCAAAGCATATAGTTATTATTTTGCTGCTCCTCAGGGGAAATTAGAATCTTTGGGAAAAGGGATTTCGGTGGGAAACTTCAGCATACAAAAAAGGGAATGGGTTAAAAGTTTGTTCCTTAGCTCTGCTGTCATGTTCTGAGTTATGGTTCCAGGTGACTTTCTACAAACAGTACAAGCAAGCAGATTGAGATGAGATATATTATTTGTTGTCTCTTGCAGAAGTGCAGTTTAACTCTTTCGCATGTCTCAAATCAAAACAAGCTTATTAAAAAATAGCCATAAAGCTGAAAGGATATGATTAAAACCATGTTTAAATGATACTAGAACTCTGGTCCTGCTAAGGTTGGAAAGAAAATTACTCTGGACAGGAGATAAGGGTATAGGCAGACCATTGTAAACAGTAGAGAAATACAAGAGACTGAATCTATACGTTGAATTGATTAATAGCACAATTTCCAAGAGGTGCATTTTCCAGGAGACTCATTTTAGTAGTATGGATGGTAGTCTAAATTTGACTAGAACATTTTATTTACTAACATTTTTCGGCCCTAGATAGAAATATAAAGATATCCTGCTTGATTAATCTCAGGCCCCTGGGGCCACAGTGGCTCAAATGATTAAGACGCTGAGTCAGAGGACTATTAAGGTCAACAGCTCAGAAGTTCGAGGCCCGAAAATGAGAGCCACATGATGGAGTGAGCTCCCATTACTTGACCCAGCTTCCGCCCACTTAGCAGTGCATGCAAATGCAAGTAGATAAATAGATATCTCTTCAATGGCAAAAATCAGGGGCATGAAAGGAGCCATCTGAAAATTGCATTCTTGGCAATCAGGTGTCCTCTGAGCATCCATGTCATCACTGGTCAGTCCTTTCAACCCAGAAGCACCTTGCTGCTTCTGACACACATACACACAAAAATCCAAGATCTATCTTAGCTTAGCATTTTGTTTCTCACAGCAATCAACCAGAATGTGTTTGAGCATCTCCTACAGATTCACATGGCCCTATCTTATTGCCTGTTAGAAGAGCATTGAACACATGACTCTTTCTCTATTGCCTTGAATTAGGTGATGGGGGAGCCTTTTGCTTGTGGAAAAAGGGCAGAGTTGGCTGAAGCTTCCTCCAGATGACACTATTGCAATCAATAAAGGAGAATATTTGTAGCTCAGGGTTGAAATAAGGGGTCCTTGATGCTCTCTGAATTTCCTTGTTTTCTTGCAGATGTTTTATTATCCAATCTAGGTAACATCTTCAGCACTGGAACTTTTAAATTGTTTAATATTTTCAGTTGTTCAGAGATTTTGCAGTTGGGTGGCCTCATCATTTGAAATATAAGTAAAATCATAAAAGTTCATAAGAAAGAATTTGGGTCAGATCATATTTTCCCAGCAACTGGTATTTGGAGACATGCTGCCTTCAATGCAAATATTGAAATTTCAAGATGAATGGCCTCAAGAGCCTCCATGAATTTATCTAAACCAATCTTTAAAGCTCTACAACTATCACCACCTATTTTATTAGCCAGTCACCAAATTTAAAGACATCTTTCTAGATTTCCACTTCAGTCACCATGAAGCTCAATAGTGAATTTCCAAACACTAAAGAAACCTTCTCAAAGCAGCAGAATGTCCCTTTTTTTTAGTTCTAAATCTAAATCTAAAAAGAAGAATTTAGCTAAAGCTAGGTGGCAGCACCTGGTTAACTTTTGCTGACTACAAAAAAAGCTAAATCAAGATCAGATCTGGTTAGTCGTCATGTAGAGCATGAGCAGAAAAAGCAAAGTCTGAAATTTACTTAATCCATCCCAGACCATACTTTTCATAGCAGAAAAATCAGTGGTAGGATGGGAATAAAGCTTCCATTTAACATTTTGTGGCTGGAAAAATTTCAAATTTTGCCTAAGCCTGAAGCTGCATTCTTGTTCCCTGTCTTTGTAATTCTTCATTTTAAAAACATATTTTCCAAAGTATTTTTTAACAAAGTGGACAAGAGCTAGCTGTCTCTTGTCAAATGTTCTAATTAATTTATTAGAGATTCTTTATTATCACTATTAATAATATGAATGTGACATAAATAATTGTGAATTTCATGAAGCAAAAGCATATTTTACATTGCTTGCTCTGATCTAACTTTCTTTCTTTCTTTCATTCATTCATTAGCTTTAAAATACTTTATAGCGAAAGCTTTTTATCACAAGACACCTTGCAGAGTGTATACATTGTTTCTTTATAAATAAATTGCTCTATACAGAATTAACATTTTAGAATCTTTATTATAAACAATATTGTTAAGAACAATGAACTTTATGAACTTAAAAAAAAATAAAATAAATTTGTGGAAGCAAAACACCAATGATATAAACAGAATGGGATTTAAATGCCAACCATGGAATGAAATTTCAGCCTAGGTAGAGTTAAATGTCAAACTGAACATTTATCAGCAACTGAATTACTTTGGTATTACTTGAGGGATATGTTTCCAAGCCTAGATCTCTCTTTCTGTGTGTATTTGTGATATAGTAAGATTTATTCCCATGTACACCATTATATTACATTTATATTACAGGTACCTTTGTTCTCAATCCAATATAGTTTTCAAATAAGATGGAAACTCAATATGTGATTAGGTTTCTGAGTTAAGGTTTCCATGATGTTATTCTACTATCTAAATTGACTTATAAGAGCATACAAAAAGAGCAATAGTATTTCTGGTTTTTTTTAAAGGACAAGGCACTATACAAGAATATAACTGTATCAAGGAGGGAGGGAGGGAGGGAGGGAGGGAGGGAGGAAGGAAGGAAGGAAGGAAGGAAGGAAGGAAGGAAGGAAGGAAGG
>BLBF01000065.1:9246759-9269087 GCA_015471245.1 Laticauda colubrina | reverse complement strand
AGGAAGGAAGGAAGGAAGGAAGGAAGGAAGGAAGGAAGGAAGGAAGGAAGGAAGGAAGGAAGGAAGGAAATTTCAAGACTAAATTCTTCCTCAAAGTACAGAAGCATACAGAGCTGAAAAAAAAATTTGTTCTATAGAGCAGAGTCAAAATAATGAACGATAGTAAATATTCACAGAGATTCCCATTTTTTGGTTAAATGAGTGAGTGATCTTCATACAGACTGAAGACTTAACATACTATAAGGACTATTAGAGAGCTAGGAAGCTACCTCAGATAATTGATGGGCTGTAAAATGACATACCACTGGAATGTTTCTTTTGAAGAAAAGGATAGGAAAAAGTAGGAGGGTCAAAAAAAGAAAAAAATACATATATTTCTACCAGGTTTCACATCAGTAATGTCTACTCACAGATGAGCCATTGTGCTGGCATTTGTAGTAAGAGTATATCTAGAAGTAATTAGAAACAGGGCAGTAAGAAGTAATTTTAAGGTTATAGTATGTGTACTTTGACTTTGTACATAGACGATTGGTTTAATTTTGTGTATGTACTTTTGCATGTTTGTACATTTACGCACAGAGCCTATAGAAATGAAATCTTGGTCATTCTTTTCCTGAGATTAAAAAAGTGAACACTCAGGAAGCAAAAATAATTGTCCAGTGAGAAAATCTAGCAGCCTGCAGTCCCAAAGTGGAATACTTTGTAAACTGCTACCAGAAATTTTCAGTCCAGACTAGATTTTTCTAAGATTGCTTATGTCAGGCTAGTAGACATGAGAAGTTTAAGCAGTCAATGAGGATATGCCCCAAATCTGCACAGATGCTTCCATTTCTATAATAAACATACAAAGACAAGCACATTATTTGCAATGGGTTGCATCAAACTACAGAACAGTGAAGCCACCATCAGTTCCTTGAGGTATCAGTGTCACTGGCAACAATTGTGTCTTGCATCTAGAGGTGGGTAATTGATTTCTGCTACCATCTCATCCATGCCCCTATAGACACAGATTCTCCACATTCAAAAAGCCTAGGAAATTAGAACTGCCAAGTAAATGGACTCATCACCATCTCTGCATTTTGCAATTATCAGGGTTGGGGAAGTGTGACAAGGGTGGGGGAGTTGATTATTGGAAGCAATGTGCTCTAATTCTCTACTGAAATTCTGTTTTTTTTCCTCCCTTCCCCTTTAGGGCATGAGAGGGAAGTGTTCAGCTGTTGCAAAGTAGGCTAAGGAAATTCCACCAGAGAAATGTTTTTCTATTTACATCTCCTTTATTTCTTGAGGCACTAGGACCATATTACACATCCTAACATTTTCTAGTAAAACGATTATTTCTCACTGCTGTTAATTTTAGGTTGTTTTCACAGTTCAGCAGGACAAGGTGACCGATTAGGAAATACCTCTTAAATTTTTGCTGCAAATCAGATGGGGAATTTAAAGAGATACACACATTGTTTTATTCCACAGGTAAATTACTTCCATGAATTAATTTCCAGATAGATATTTATGACTTTAGGACTAGTTCTTTAGGAATAATTCAAAATATCAATATCCAGCTATTAGACCCCAACTATAAACAATGAAAAGTACAGAAGGACAATATTTAACTTTTAAATGTTGATTAATTTAGTTTTTTTAGTTCTGAGCAGTGTTTTCACTTTCCACATTTGCACACCAAAAGAACCTTCATTGCCACATCAGAATAACTTTGCTTGTTTGCTTTCTATATTTTTCTAAGTTTTTATTGGTCTTCCGTGTTTGAGAACACTAATAAAATTATTGCCACCCCCCCTTTGCTTGTTTTAAACTATTAGTCCTTTGTTATCCATATCTGCTAAAGATAAATAAACAGGATTGCTTATTTATTTGTTGCAATTGGATTGTGCATATCTTCCTAGGTGCTGCAGCTAAAGTCACTGAGTGAACTTAGTGCTTCTCAACCCCTCTGCCTTGTAAGGAAGGGAAATGACATTGAGTATGGAGAAGATAAGACTGCATGATAGGAGGCATGATAGCAGTCTACAAGTATCTGAAAGATTGTTATGAAGATGCCAGAGCAAAGTTTCTCAATAATGTTTTAGAACAGGGGTATCAAACTCGATTTCATCGAGGACAACATCAGTATGTATTTGACCTTAGGGAGCTGGAATGGGTGGGCATGGCCAGCATGACATCACTTGTGTCGAGGGGGCACCTGTGGTATCCCAAGTGCTCTGCAAGTGACAATGGGCTGCCAGCAGTGGTGGGATTCAAAAAAATGAACTACCAGTTCTGTGGGCATGGCTTAGTGGATGTGGTGTGGCTTGGTGGGGGTGGCTTGGTGGGGGATACTGTAAAATCTTTATTTCCACCCCACTCCAGGGGAAGGTTACTACAAAATCCCCATTCCCTCCCCACCCCACTAATCTGTTTTCCAGTTCCGTTCTCCTGTGCAGGGCAACAAAAGAAGACCCAGTGATCAGATGGGACTCAGGAGGCAGATAATATATTGAGGTGGGGCCAGTCAGAGGTGGTATTTGCTGGTTCTCTGAATTACTCAAAATTTCTGCTAATGGTTCTCCAGAACTGGTCAATTTCTGCTATTGGTTCTCCAGAACTTGTTGAATATCACCTCTGGTTCCCAGGCTCTGTTTTGGCTGTGATGGCCTCCTGTAGCCCTCTGCCAGCAAAAACAGAGTTTGAGAGACCCTCCCAAGCTCCATTTTCACTATCAGAGGCACTATTTCCAGAGTGGCCCTTCAAACCAGATCTAAGCACCCCATGGGCCAGATCTTGCCCATGGGCCTTGAGTTTGACACCCGTGTTTTAGAAGAGATATCAACAAACAGTAGGTATTAATTACAAGGAAGCAAATTTCAGTGGACATGGGGACAAAGTTATCGACAATAACATCTATTCTCTGAGGAAACAGACCACTAGTGGCTGGTGATCCTGCGTCCATGAAACATATTGTGGTTTTAACAAACTGAAATTGCTTAGGTTTAAAAAATGAGTTTTATGACTTTAGGTTTTTTTTTTAACGAAAGAATTGAAAATGTTTCTTAACTCTCTAAACAAGTGGCTACCAGTTTCTTCCCCTCGAATGGTTAAATACATCAGGTTATGGAAATTTCAGATACAATGGTTCTAGCAGAAGGGCTTAAACCAATTGTTCTGGTGAAGACACCCTACTTGAATTTCTCTTCAATCGTACTGATTGATCAGAAAGCTCAAACTGCCCAAGGAGCTCTGATACAATTCTATAGAGGAATTATTGAGTCTGTCATCTGAACCTCTATAACTATCTGGTTTGGTTCTTCAACCCAACAGGACAGACACAGACTTCAGAGAGTAATTAGGAGTGCAGAAAAAACAATTGCTACCAACCTGCCTTCCATCAAAGAACTGTATACTGCACGAGTTAAAAAGAGGGCTGTGAAAATATTTACAGACACCTCACATCCCGGTCATAAACTGTTTCAACTCCTTCCCTCAAAACAATGCTATGGAGCACTGCACACCAGAACAACTGGACACAAGGACATTTTTTTCCCCAAATGCCATCACTCTGTTAAGCAAATAATTCCCTCAACACTGTCCAACTATTTACAAAGTCTGCTGTTACTATTTATCTTTTCATCACTCCTAATTACCCATTCCCTCCCACTGTAACTTTGCTACTGTGTCCTAACTATTTTTATTGACTGTTTCCTAGTATGATTAGATTGCTTATTGTACCTGATGACTATTATTAAGTATTGTACCTTATGATTCCTGACTCTTGACAAATTTATCTTTTCTTTTATGTACACTGAGAGCATTTGCACCAAGACAAATTCTTTGATGTCCAATCACACTTGGCCAATAAAGAATTAAGAATTCTATTGATCAGGACTTGAGGGCAGCAACAGTAGGCCTAATAGATACAAAAGAAACAGAGCATTGCTAGCCAACTATAGACCTATCCATGCTATCTTTTGAATATAATAAATAAGCACCTAAACCAGAAACTTTTAGATTAATGGATTACTGAAGGCAGAATTAGAACAAACCAGAGAAACATACTGCCATAGATCACATAGTGGTACTACATTAATATATACTGGTTCTCCATCAACATATACTGGTACTCCATCAACTAAACATAAACATTTGCAAAATTAAAATCTTTATGGGTTCTTTCTCAACTTCAAGATTGCAGTTGACTTTATCTTATGAAGAATCCTGCAGGAAAATCTTCAATATACAAACACCCACTTTTCTAAAACTAGAAACTGTCTCCATATATGCTCTCAGAGGGAGGTGTGTTCCACATGGGAGATTCTTTTGATCTACATGGGAGGGCTATGTACGAGCTCCAGAGCCCTGTTCAACCCACAGAAATCCCACAGCTTTTTGCTTAATTGCCTAAATGACCTTGACTTCTAAGTTCCCAAAATTGTTGGATGCAGAATCTCTTCCTTTAGCACAGATAATGCAACAGTCCAATGAATTCCCATTGGACTTAAAAGCCATCATTAAATTCAGGAATGTGAATAAGCCAATTATAAATTACTAAAAAAATCAATACTCTTTAGATTTACAAGAAAAACAAACAGTACATTTGGATAATAAATAAATAAATATTTGAGAGTGGTATTCTATGGTCAAGGAAGCTGGAGAGCCTACTAGGAACTCATTGCCCAAATAGCTTCAAAATCTTCCATTGCTACTAGAAGGTGCTTTTATACAAAATCAAAGGAAATAATAATTGTGGCCATTTGAGGCTAAAACCTTGCTCAACTTTTACATGGAGACCTGGCAGAGCTTTGTAATAGATGAACAAATATATTCTCAAATACAGAATAATAGGGAAATGATTCCAATAGATGAAAGTGGATTAAAAAAAATATTGGAATGTGCTGAGATGGATAGATTGACACTTAAGATAAAAGAAAAGGAAGAAACAGAATATTTTTTAACATATTATTTATTTTGCCAATGGTTAACTAATAGAAACAGAGGTTAGAAATTAAAAAGAACTTTAAAAGATAATAAAAATTTGTATTGAAAATTTTGCAAGATGAAGAAATTAATTTTATTATTATTGTGTGGTTAATATTGATATGTTTATTAAGACTACTAGTATGATTATGGTTATTGTTATATCTATACTTAAAATTAATTGAGCCCAGAGAACACGCTGTTGAGACAGGCATGGAATTTTTTTTTATGTTTTTAAAGAAAAAAATGTACCAGTAAAACATATGTTCAAAAAAAAAAATTCTGAAATCATACAATGTTTTTAAAGCCCCTGTCACACTGCACCAACGGATGCAAAGAGGATGTAAAATGGACAAAAAAGCTTGCCATCTGTTGGTTAACGTGATGTATCTGTTCTATACTCACTGCCTCCATTTTGCTTCCTCTCTATCCGTCCAGCATCCGTTTATGGACATTTCATCTGCTCAGAAAGTTTTGAGCTGCTCAAAACTTTTGCGCGGAAAATATATCCAATTCATCCATTCTGTATCCGCTACGCATCCGCTAAGCATCCGCTAGGCATCCGTTCTGTATCTGCGCAACTTGCATCCGCTCCGACGCAGGGAGGAAGCAGAACGGATGCAGAACGGATGCAGAAGGGATGCAGCATGGAAAAAAAGCATTTAAAACGGAAAAAACATTTGCAGAGGGGACCTATCTCGGATATTAAGGATGTCTAGAGGATGCCGAGAGGATGCCTAGAGGATGTGAAGGGACACCTATACTGCCTATAAAAAGGGGGAGCAACTCGCCTGCATCTCACTTTCAGACCAGTAGCCCACTTGTGCAGACCTCTGCAGCCTTCATCTGACTCTTCCTTTTCCACAGCATCCAGTCATGTCAACCGTGGATCGTAACACAGTCCTTTTGGCAGCCACCATCCTTCTGCAAAAGTGCGAAGCCATCTACAAGCTCTGTGAACTCTACTACTGGAAGAAAAAGAGGCGGCCAAGAAGCGTCTGGGTACGAAGATGGTTCACCAGAAGAGCAGAGGATGGACTGTACAACAAGCTGATGGTGGAGCTCAGGAACGAAGACACTCGGGCATTCCAGAACTTCATGAGGATGCCTCCAGCCATGTTTGACGAAGTTGTGCAGTGGCTGACACCCAGGTTGACCAAGGCAAACACCAACTTCCGACCCAGCCTGGAACCTGGGCTCAAGGTGGCACTGACTCTGCACCACCTGGCCTCAGGGACCACCTACATGAGCATGCAGTATGGCTGGAGGGTGCCACACAACACCATCAGCATTGTGGTCAGAGAAGTGGTGGAGGCCATCATCGAAGAATACCTGGAGGAGCTCCTCCAGTGCCCCTCCACTGAAGAAGGATGGAAGAAAGTTGTAGAGCAGTGGTATCAGAGGTGGAACTTCCCCCACACCGTTGGAGCCATAGATGGCAAGCATGTGGCCTGCAAAGCACCACCCAAGTCAGGCTCCACTTATTTCAACTACAAGGGCTTCTTCAGCATCGTCCTCTTTGCCATGGTCGATGCTGACTACAAGTTCATGTACATCGATGCTTCAGGCAATGGCTCATGTTCGAATGCCCAGGTATACAACGCCAGTGACCTCAAGGAGGGGCTGGAAGGCAACCTCATCATGGGCTTCCCAGATCCAGACCCCCTGCCCAACGACACACAAGATGTGCCCTACTTCATCGTGGGGGATGACGCCTTCTCCCTCAGAACCTACCTCATGAAGCCCTACACTTCCAGACTCCTCGCCCGTGAAGAGAGGATCTTCAACTACAGGCTGTCCAGGGCAAGGTGGGTGGTGGAGAACGCCTTTGGCATCCTGGCCAACAGGTTCCAGGTACTTCTCACCACCATGCAGCATCGCCCACAGACTGTGAGGAGGATCGTGGCGCTTGCTGCATCCTGCACAATCTCATGTGCACCCGCTACCCAGTCTTGCAGAACAGGCTCGTGGACCTCCAACAAGGCAATGGGGACATGGAGCCTGGGGAATGGAGGCAAGGGCAAAACCTAATAGACACTGAGGATGTGCAAGGCCCCAACAGAGCCTCATGTGAAGGGAAGAAGCAACGCAACTTCCTGAAACACTGGTGCAACTCCCCAGCTGGAGCAGTGGAGTGGCAAGACAGGATGATAGATGATTAATGGGTGCTTTCTTCAGCCTGTCTCATCACACGGATCATATTGGGCCATGTATGTTGGGTGGGCCTACAATGAACAGGGCATTTAATAAAGAGTTGTGTTTGTGTTGACATGTGTGGACGATTATTACATTATTATTGATAATAAAGGGCCATAGGTGTGGCACCTGGGAGGGTGGACCATACAGTCCCACTATGCTTGCACTGGAGGTTTATCTATCCCACAGCTATTACCCATTCCAAAGGTATTCCTGCCCATCCCACTGCTATCTTTATCCATCCCACAAGCATGCAAAGGCTTAAGCCAATTCTAAAAGTTTCCACCAAGACTTTATTGAAAAAAAGAAATGAAGCAAGTGTGTGAATCAAAGATAAACTTTATTGAACAACAAGCTGTAAAAGAAAAATGACCCAAGTCAAGTGTCCAAATAAAGTCCGCACCCAGTCTCTGGCAGTCTTCATGGTCACTCAGAGGTGTGCCCAGTCTCAGGGGTGAAGGGTCCAGGTGCTGTGGAGGTGATTGCTGCTGCAGTGCTGTTCTGAAGCACCACTGGGGTGCCTGGCCCCGAGAGGACAACAGGTGACGGTGTGTTGAGAAAGCTCTCGGATAGCTGGCTCAAACCCGTGATGCTGAGAGGTCCTTCCTCCATGCCATGGGGTGTCAGCCCCAGTACTGATGACAGATGTACTGAGGCCGGGCTTGGCTGTGGGGTGGAGGAAGGAGTAGTGTAGTGCGGCTGTCTGGTCTGCAGCTGGGTGAGGATTTGCGTGGGTGGCATCGGTGGCGTGGGTGGCATCGCTGTTGTCGGTGGCATCATTGGTGTGGGTGGCATCGGTGGCATCAGTGGAACTGGTGGCAACAGTGTCGCCCGATGACTCTGTGCCTGGACTGGGAAGGGCTGCTGCCTGTGCTGCTGGACCTCCTGGTAGCCATAGCCCTGGTAGGTGAGGGCCTGTGGGAAGCCTTGGGAGGGACATCACCTGGGGTGGAGGAGCAGACCTGGACTGGATGGGAGCAGGTTCCTCTGGATCTGGAGGGTTGTGAAGCAGATCGGTGATCCGGTTCTTCACCACCTGGTACTGGGCTTCCTCCATGTTCCTGAGGGTCTGGTTGACATTAGTGAGGAAGGGCTTGCAGTTGGAGGATGAGGAGTCGGTGTGGACCAGCTGAGAGAGGAGATCTATGCTGGTGCGGATGGTGTCCCTGATTTCCAGCAGGACAGTCTGGCTCTGCCCCTCCTGCTGTCTGGCTCTCTGCCTTTCTGTGGAGGTGGAGCTGGGGGAGGTGGATGTGGGTACGGCTGTGGTGGACGCGCTTTCTCCTTTCTCCCACCGCACCAGAGAGTCCTCCACGTGCTCCACCACGGTTACAACAGCTGTCCGCGGGTTCTCCGCTGTGGCACGCTCCACAGAAACCTGCCTGGAGACAGGGACTGACTCTCGGCCGGAAGAGGACTGGCTCTCAGCAAGCTGCCGGAGAGAGAGGGTAGTGAGAGGGGCTCCTGTTGCTCCTCGGTGGCAGATCTCACCCTCCAAGAAGCTGCACCTGGCTATGACGTAGGTCTCTCTGTCCGTCAGCTTAACCGCGGCCTGGCCAGATTTCTTCAGGTGCAGCTTCCCGTACCAGGTGTGCATGTGCTTCCACCAGCCGAGAAGCACCTCCGAAGTGTAACCCATACTCTCCTCCCTCTCTCTCCAAGCAGCCTGCTTCCACTTGGTGTCCCTGTACAGCCGGTGTCCCTTCCACCACAGATAGTCATTCTCTCTCAGCCACTCCAGCACCTCATCCTCGTATTCCTCCTCAATATAGTATTGCCTCCTCTCCCATTGTCGCATACGCCTCTTCCTCCCTTTGGCAGACCAGATGGGCCCTCGTCAGAGGGGCTCCCAGGTAGTTGGGGCTGCTCCTCCACACCACCAGCAGCAGCAGCACCAGCAGGATCATCATCATCATCATCATCATCATCATCATCATCATCACCAGCAGGATCATAATCATCATCATCATCATCAGCAGCAGCAGCAGCAGGATCATCAGCAGCAGCAGCATCAGGATCAGCAGCAGCAGGATCATCATCATCAGCAGCAGCAGCACCAGCAGCACCAGGAGAACGAGCAGGACCAGGAGCACGAGCAGGACGAGCAGGACGAGCAAGACCAGGAGCACGAGCAGTACGAGCAGTACGAGCAGTATGAGCAAGTCCAGGAGCACGAGCAGGACCAGCAGGACCAGCAGGACCAGGAGCAGCTTCAGCAGAATAAGCACCAGCTGGAGCATCACCGCCAGGAGCAGCTTCAGCAGAGTAAGCACCAGCTGGAGCACCACCGCCAGGAGCAGCTTCCGCAGAAGCTCCAGCACCAGAAGAGCGAGCCCGAGCAGCAGAAGCCCCAGCAGAAGCAGAGTCAGGGACAGGGGTCAGGAGGGTGGCCCTGTCCCTCTTGCCAGGGATGGCGGCAGGTTGCTGAGACTTTCGCTTCTTCCCCATGGTTGTGGGGTTGCTGGCTGGCAGGGAGGCTGGCAGGCACCAAGGCTGGCTAGCAGGAAGGCAGGAAGCCTGGCAGGAAGCCTGGCAGGAAGCCTGGCAGGAAGCCTGGCAGGAACCGTGGCAGGAAGGCTGGCAGGAAGCCTGGCAGGAAGGCAGGAAGGCTGGCAGGAAGGCAGGCAGGCAGGCAGGCAGGCACCAAGGCTGGCAGGCAGACTGGCTGGCAGGGAGGCTGGAAGGCAGGCTGGCAGCAAGGCTGGCAGGCAGGCAGAGAGCAAGGCTGGCAGGGAGGCTGGCTAGGAGACTTGGAGGCAGGCTGGCAGGAAGGCTGGCAGGAAGGCTTACAGGCAGGCATGCAGGCAGGGCAGGCAAGCACTCGATGTATCCGGCAGCAGGTCTTTCCTCCGAATGCTGGCCACGTGCAAGCTGCTTCCCTTTCCAATCCGCGTGGCTTACGCAATGCATCCCCCCTGCATGCGCAATTAACGCTCGGCATCCATTTGGCTTCCATTCTGCATCTGCTTCATCCGCTGTGCATCCGCTCTGAATCCGCTGTATCCGTTCCGCATCCGCTTTGCTGAGGTCCCCCGGAAGCCTCGCGGATGTGCCATCTGCTCCCATCCGCTTCCATCCGCTGGGCTTCCGTTCCACATCCACTTTCCATCCGTCCTGCATCCTCCCCACGTCCGTGTTATCCGCTCCGGTTATGCAAATTTTTGCCCCTTCTCAGAGCGGATAACAACGGATGGAACATTTTGCTCGTCCGTTGTGTCCTTTTTACATACATTTTGCATCCATTGGGCAGTGTGACAGGGCCTTAAGGTCCATGTCTGGGGGTCCAAGGTGTGTCCTTAACTCAGCAATCAGGCATGTGATGGGAATGCCCAAAATGGAAGTAAGGACATGGCAATTAGTTTAACGTATTAGTTGAAGATAACATTCTTTTTTTTCTTTTCTTTTTTTAAATAAACTTTATTCAGTTTTCAAGTTTTAAAAATATAAAATAAAATTATATACATCATTATGTCAACGTCAAAACATAATTTACATTTTCTTATCATGTTTCTGTATATACTTTCTTATTCCATTACTATTGCATATTTCTTTCCTTATTCTTATTACAAAATAATATATTTTCATCATATATTTCCATTTTCTCCACAGTAGATATATACATAATTTCCTATTCTTTACCTAATTATGATTTTAATTTCTTTTTATTCTTAAACCATTTGTACCAGGCATCCCAGACCATACAATACATCAAATCCTCTTTATCTCTTAGTTTCAAAGTCAGCCTGTCCATCTCTGCATCGTGTAATATTTTTTTTGCAACAACACCCTCCAATGGTACATTTTCCTGCTTCCAAAATTGTGCCTAAGAGATCCTAGCAGCTGTTAAAATATGTAACATAATATATCTGTAAGATAACATTATTTCTTAAAGGCCTGTTTCCAGTTCGAAAGGATGCCACCTCTCAGCATGGATATAAACAATGAATCAGAGGCTGAGATGCTTTGAGCTCACCATAGGTTCACTTCTATCATCCAGCTTTTTTAGGCAAAAAAGAAACCCTGAATAATATTGAATGTCATACTGAAGCTAGTAACCTGGAAGAGCAGAACCTTGATAATGAAAGGAAGTTGGCAACCTGCAAACTACAGATAGTTCTCCGCTTACAACCATTTGTTTAGTAGCTGTTTTAAGTTACAGATAGTCCTTTCGTTTACAACCATAGCAGCATCCTCAAAGTCATATGATCAAGATTTGGTTGCTTGGCAACTAGCATGCATTTATGATGATTGCAGCACATGATCACCATTTGTGACCTTTCTAGTCAATCTCTGAGAAACAAAGTCAGTGGGGGAATCTGTGTTTGCTTAAGGACTTCATGATTCACTTAACAACTGTGCCAAAACTGTGCCAAAAGAGCTGTGCCATTAAATTAGGCACGGCTCACTGAACTAATTTGCTTAGCAATTGAAATTCTGATCCAGATTGTGTTCATAAGTCAAAGACTACCTGTATTTATACACATTAATTTTCCCAAGATTAAGGAAATATTTTTATAATTAGGCACAATGTATCATCAGCTTCATTACAAGGTGGATTTACCAAAAACCTGATTAAGAGATCACAGTTAGGCACATAGAAACTATACAATATGTACAGCTTCATTTTTTACCAGGATCTGCTTAGAGACTATGCAAAATCTTGGAAAGACAGAAACATATTACACTCATCATCTTCTTTCAGACTCCAATCCTGCTTCCATCAACACCATATCCAAAGTTTTTGTGGCTGCAGTGAAAACTGACCACAACCATTATAAATGTGACAAACCTGTTAGTTTGGACTGATCATTGATTTAGCAGGGGAATGGCAGAGAGAAATAGAGAGAATCAGCTACTTTATTACTCTTATCTTTGGGTTTTATCTACACTTTGAGCTGCTGATCTTTAGCATAAAAATTAAATTTGAACATTTGTCTGCTTGAGTTAACAGGGGTGGAATTTTGGCCTTCTTTTGATGTCTCTTCCCTCCCTTATGCATTGGATGGACCTCCTTAGCTTCCCACCCTTCCCTGGAAAATATTGGAAAATAACATTCCTTATAATTCCAGCAAGTACTTGTTTAAATTTTGGCAGTATCAAAGTTTGGGGGTGGTAAGGAAATTTGTAGCACTCACTAAAAGGGCAGAAAGCAATAATGCTTTATTTTAAATT
This sequence comes from Laticauda colubrina, assembly GCA_015471245.1. NCBI lineage: Eukaryota > Metazoa > Chordata > Lepidosauria > Squamata > Elapidae > Laticauda > Laticauda colubrina. The sequence continues at coordinate 9,256,754 of BLBF01000065.1, read as the reverse complement.
TTGAGGTTTTATTTTAAATGTTGGAGCTAAGGGATTTGTAGCATGGCCCCTTCTCTCTTTTACTTTTGCTAACCCTCTCTCCCTACATGTACACTAAGTAGCCTCTAAGAATCTCAAGTGGGCTCCCCAAAACTTTCCTCAAAATTATAATTTTAGTGGGACAGAAGAGATTGAAGACTTGTGCTAAGGATACTTAAGGAGCCCTGGTGGTACAGTAGTTAGTATGCAGCATTGCAGACTAACTCTGCCCACAATCTGGAGTTCGATCCTCAACAGATGTAGGCTTCCATCCTTCCGAGGTTGGTAATATGCGGACCTATTCGTTGGGGGCAAAATGCTGACAGAGTAATCTGCTTAGAGAGGACTTAGAGAGGACATAAAGCATCATGAAGTGGTATATAAGTCAAAATGCTATTGCTGTTTAATTTTTAATGAAGTCCAAATGTAATGAAATAGAACTTCATTTTCCTCCTGGCCTCATCCACCCAACACCTTGAAATAGGGTCTGTGGAACATCATGTCGTGAAGTCCATTTTTAAAAAATTAATTTGACTTTTTGAAAATGTTGAACACAGCTGATGTCAAATTGAACGATTCAATGTGTTGCTCAATTGGTGCATTTCTGTGCTGTCCCTGCTCCTCTCTTTCATAAATGTTCTTCAGAAGTTTGGCAAAAGTTTCCAGGAGATAGGGATGTTTCCAACATCCCTATCAAGAAGGTACACAGTGTGTAATTAGAGCAAGCATAACTATTAAGGGATTCTTATTCTAACTTGGAATCACAAAGAGCAAACAAGATTAGGAAGCTTAAAGCTGTAATTAGAGCTAGTAGATTGTTGCATTTTCAACCATGTTGAGCATGGAGAATTTCAGGTTACAGAAACTGTCTCTATTTTCATAAGAAACGTGGGAAATAATTTTAGGTGACTGCAACAGAATTATGATTACAAGGATCTTTCTGTACAGCTACAAAGATTTTCTTGCCAAATTTAGCTTTTGTTAAGGCCATCCATTCCATTTGCAATATATAACTTACACTGAAACAAAAGTAGATTTGAAGGGCTTTTTTTGCCCTACCTTTTAAAGAAATGATAGCTATTATGATCATATCCTGCTGGGGAAAACTAGAACTTCCTTCATCCCAATCTTTGGGTATTTGTGGATATTTTTAATATCCATCCACCCATTAAATAAATAACTAATTCATCCAATAGATGGAACATTGCTCTTCTCATTTTTCTGCCACAAAAAGTTGAGCTGAATGAGAAAAAAAAATAACTCCATGAATATTTCAACCACGATAACAATATACATTATTTAAGTGGTGGGCATTATATTTAGCTCTGAATATTTAATATACTTGATTCCCATCCAAATGTGGACAGAGGTTTCACCAATGTTACTTGAAAAGTGGCTACTGAATTTTTGTGGCACAAATCTGTGCTCCATGGACCAACCAAAAAAAGGGTGCCTGGGGGCTTCTTCTCAATCATGGGTTTTCTATGGCTAAGGGAAGTTAGGGAAAGGGTCAGTTCCACCCTGGGTTATGCAGTTCTTTATGCTAAAGTTAGAAACTGGGTTGCAAGGAGATAGAGCATGAATCACACAGGAAAATGATCAAGGGAAGAAATTTTGTTTTGTTTTGATTTGATTAAATCCTATGGTAGTAACATTTTTTTTAGAAAGAACATGGGAAAATAAAGAGTAGTTATCTGACTTTTCTGTGGGATCTGTCCTTGTATCTATATTGTTTAGACTATTGTTGGATATTTTAGTCTAGGGTATAAATTTTAACATCTCAGAATTCAAAGAAGAAAGTTATAGAGAATTATAATGCATTCCAATGATGCATAAATTTGAGTGAAGCCAAACTGAAAGAACATAGCATAGCAGGAATTGAGGGAAGCTTGAGATTTAAGTTGATTTTATCATTTGTTGCATTAAACAATATCATGTCTCTCCCTCTTGTGAATAATAATTTAAACATAGGGTAGGAAAGCTTGCCCCAAAATCCCATGTACCTACAATTTTGCATTATACCTTAAAAACATTTCAGAGGGGAGGAAAAGTAATTTTCAATTGCGTTTCTAAACCCCCATGATTAGATATTGGGAAACAATGATACAAGCATTTTTTATTAAAAAAATAATTCTTGACTAAATTACAGCTCCCAACGTACTCTCACATTAAATCCATGTGAGAATAAGAATAACAAATATATGGGCTATAATTTACTATTCAGCAGAAAAAACTACATTTATTATCACTTGCTGTCTTTCCAGTAACATTTTACAAGGCTTTAAGCCATTGTACCATTTTTACAAGTCTATCAAATACAAGGCAGTTTTGCAAGCTGAAAAAGCTAGGAGAATGGGCAGATGGGGAAGCATGTCACAAGAAAACTCCGTAGTCATGTCACAAGAAAACTCTGTCCTTTCTTTTGGAACAGCAGTAAGAGATTTCACAAATTCCTCATTGGTTCTATATCTTATTATGGACATTTTAGATATTCCGGCTGTGACTTCTGAGTGAAGCTAATTGTATCCTACTTTATAGGATAAATTCATGGATTAGAATAGGGAAATTTTGTCTTTCCAACAATTCTGATTTTTACAATGCAGCTGATATAGAATCACTGGAAGGACTTATCTCCAGAATTTGTGGGTCTCCATCACTGGAGGTTTTCAAACCATTTGTCCAGAACAAGACAGGGCAGGTATGGGAAATTAATGTAGAATAATTTATTTGGTGCAGGTTAATACAAAAAGGAGCATGGATTTATTTTATTTATTTATTTTGTCAAGCAATTATAAGATATCAAGTATAAGTATAACATAGTTATGAACACATAATATATAAGAAAAATAAAAAGAAACAATAGGACAGGGACGGTAGGCACATTGGTGCACTTATGCATGCCCCCTACAGACCTCTTAGAAAAAGGGTGAGGAAAAGTTAAAGTTTTTGGGGTTTGGGGAAGATACCACAGAGTCAGATAGAGTACTCCAGACATTGACCACTCTGTTGCTGAAGTCGTATTTCCTGCAATCAAGTTTGGTTCGGTTTACTATTGTTTGCTCTTGTATTGTTATGGTTGAAACTAAAGTATTCACTGACAGGTAGGACATTGCAATATATAATTTTATATACTATACCTCGATCGGACCAAAGGTGACATAGTTCTAGGTTTTCTTGGTCTAGAGTTTAGAATTTAGGTTTAGAATTAATGTGGATATCTCAATCAATTAATCAGAACAGAATTGGAATAGAATGGAAGGGACCTTGAAGGTCTATTAGCCCAATCCATCACTCAAGCAGGAGAACCTAAACCATTTCAGATAGGTGGCTGTTCCAGTTTTTTTCTTAGAAAACCCCCTGGGATGAAATTGGTTGTCCACTCTCTTCTTGAAAATCTTCAGTGATGAAGCACCAATATGTCTGGTGGCAAGATGTTTCACTGATTAATTGTCTTCACTGTTAGGAATTTTCTCCTTAATTTCAAGTTGCTTCTCTCCTTGATTGGTTTCCATCCATTGCTTCTTCTCCTGCTTTCTGTCATCTCTCCCTATACATTAGCTCTGCCTCTCACTGCTCCGCTGTAGCTCCCTCCATTGCAAAGGGACATGGAGAGCAGGAGGAGGGATCAGCTAGTCACCAAAAGAGACACACAAAGCCCAGCAGATTCAGGATGGCCTGGAATTTATATCAGGTCAGATGGTAGACAAGTCTAGCTCAGTAAACTTACACCCAAGCTGACAATGGTTCAGCAGATTTTGAAGTACTAATTTTGGCAATTTTAGAATTCCTTCAAATTGAGACAGGATCATCATGCAAAACCTGCCTTCTATTTAATCCAGACCCTCTCCTAAATTCAATTCATCCTTATCCAGTACAAGAAAAAATGAGACAAAATCTTCATTCTGTTGCTTTTCTCTGTCTGTCATTATTTTGGGAATTCCAAGTAACTAGGAGAGTTTCAATCATAAATTCTAATTCTGATGGGAGGGGGGGAGGTTGGTTGTTTCTTTTTTGCTGCCTTCTAGGCCAACTAATCACCACCTCTTTATTATAGCATCTGGCTCTCTCTAGCATGTAAAATTGCTTTCTGAATTCAGTACGTTTCTTCGGATACTTTTCAGGATCACCAGTTTATCTTAACCACAGAGATGTCTCTGAGTCTTCTCATGATTTGCCCATAAGATGCTAGTATGGGTTATAAAAGAACACATCAGTCAAATCTTTATTTCTACCATAGTTCCAATAGTATGTATGCATGTGTGTAAGTATGTATGTATAGATATAGAGGTAAAGAGAGAGAGGAGGAGGAAGAGGAGGGGAAGGAGGAGGTGGTGGCAGAGGTAGAAAGAGAGACAAAGATATACATACACACAAAACTTTAAAAAATAAAACATGGAGGATGTGTGTGTCAGGAATCCTACTGCAACCACAAGGGAAGAAATAACAGTGTAATATTGTAGAACAATAAATAATACAGTGTGGAGCATGTTGTACATGGATTCCAAATTTATCCCTAGGTACCAAATTAAAACAATGACGTAGGGCAAAATATCTTTAGATTTCACTGAGGCAGTAGCTGCAGGAAATTGAAAAATAGCCAAATAAAACAACAGAAAAAAGCTAACGTGTTGATTCCCGTTTTGGGAACATGGCCAGGTGAACTAAATACGGAGGAGAAATTTCAATGCTGACAAATTTGACAACACATTTAATTGCACCACTGACAATTTGTGAACCCAAGAATCTTTATTTATCACACTCTTTTGGCCTATTCTTCAACTAAAACTAAAAAGGTAAAAGTAAAGGTTGAAAAATAGGCCTCTCACTTAAATTAGCCCCACAGAGAAATAGACAGCAAAGAAATTTAACAAATAACAAATAAGAGTCCCAGGTTTAAAAAACTCAATGAATAGACGGCCCTTATCTAGGAAATACTACAAAGGGACCTGATGGATGAAACTGGGTACTTTCAGGACTGGTTGTATTCAGATTTGCACTAGGTTCATTCTCACATCAGAATGTGTTTCAGCTCTGTTCTTCTTGCCATTGCTTTCAGCAGGGCTGTTGCTGGCATACAAGGTGTCCTTGGAAGAATTTCAATTCTTCATTCCCATCAACAATGTTTTAATATTCAGTATCTCTTCTTTTTTCAGATCATCTCTTTTCTATGTTGCCATATCATGTGCCTCTTGATTTTTTTAAGCTTGCAACTGCACCACCTATCCTCCATCTTAAAGAGAATGCTTGATCTATTTCTTTTCTTCAGTTAGACAGTTAGAACAATTAACCAGTGGAATGGCTTTTCAAGGTTTTCAAGAAGAGATTGGACAGCCATTTGTCCAGAAAGGTAATGTTTGAGCAGGGGGTTGACTAGAAGATGACCAAAGTCCCTTCTAACTCTCTTATTCTAGTATGCTTCTATCTTCAGAGTAATTGTCTGAGAAGGAAAGACCACTGTTGGAAGCTGAATGATAACAGCTCATCAAAAGTCTGCACACCTTTTTCCTCATATATTAAGATGGTACTTCAGAAACACTTTAGGGTGTGGGTTATCCAGGTCCCTTTTGTAAAACAATGGAACCCAGAAAACATATCTTGTCTATTACAGTGTTTGCCCCACTGAACTCATCTTATCCCCACCCCGCTTTTTGCTTGAGTTCTGTATAGCTGGATCACTTTTAGCTTTTAGGAAAAAAAGAGTTTTCCCTCCAGCATTGGGGCCAGGCTGTTAGTGGAGTCTAGTTTGTGTGGGATTTTGATTATGAGAAGGGTTTTTTAGAGGACTAGACTCAAAGGTGGTATTCAGCAGGTTCTGACCAATTCTGGAGAACTGGTAGCAGAAATTTTGAGTAGTTGGAGAACTGGCAAATACCCCCTTTGACTGGCCCCACCAACCCCATCTCTTCTCTGCCTCCTGAATCCCAGCTGATCAGCTGGGTCTTCTTTTGTTGCCCTGCAGAGGAGAACGGAGTTGGAAAGTAGGTTAGTGGGATGAGAAAAGGATGGGATTTTGAAGTCACCTTCCCCCTGGAGTGGGATGGGAATGGAGATTTTACAGTATTTTTCCCCTGCCACCACTGACTTGAGTACATTGGGATGTGTATTTATAATATCCTAAGTTTTTATGTGCTGTACATTGTGAGTTTCTTAGATTCACAATGTTAAGTTGATGACTATATAAATTTGACAGTGAGAGAGAAGAGGGCCATCAAGAACTGAAGTAACTTATTCCCTATTAAAAAGTTTTAGAAGGTTCATCAAAACAGTTCTCCCAACCACAGAATGACTGAAGGAGTCTACATTCCTTTTCCTATAATTGATAATGATTTTTGTACCAGTCACAATTCTCATCATGTTGACCCATGGTCACTATGTCTACATAAACTAAATTTCATTAACCTTCAGAATTTACCATTTTAACTTTCCAGACAATCATAAGCTTGATGGTATTATGGGAAGACACAAAATTGGCTTCATATTCTGATCCCTTGTTTGTGGACCAAGCCTTACTTCCCTCTCTTACAATGTTTTAAAAGTCACTAAAGAGTTTCTTTCTCATGAGAACTTTGATTATCATATGCACATGATCATCTTCATAAATAATTATTTCTCTGAACCTCTCACCCATAACTATTCCCAAATCTTTTCCCCAAAGATGATACCAATTCAAAGAAGACAGAAAAAAATCCCTCACATGGAGTCTCAAAATATGAATCATTTTATCATCATCCTAGTTATGGTCTCACGGAAAATTACCTCCCACAAAGCTAGGGAAGTGAAGGAAAAAAATGATCACATGTTTTGCCCATCTAAAAAATGACTATGGTGAACATCTTATATCAGCACAGCATCAACAGAAGACATAAACTAGTTTTACAATGGGTTTTTGCAGAAACCTTCCCCCAGGATTGTGGAGGGAATGGGGATTTTGCAGTATCCTTTCATTGCCATGCCCACCAAGCTACACCCACAGAACCGGAAGTGTAAAGTTTTGAATCCCACCACTGACCTATACCTTTGTCTTTTCTTGGCTAAGTGTACAACCTTATTTTTCTCTACATTGAATTTCATCTTATAAACACAGCCAATGATTATCTAAAATCAGCACAGCATCAATAGAAGACATAAACTAGTTTTACAATTATTATTGGGAAGTCAATTTCGGCATATAGCAAAACTCATTTGGAGAAAAATATATGAACGGCATTATCCTTAAAATATTAATGGAATATCAAATGTTGAATAAAAGGATTGAAACCACCCAACTGTTTTATTTGCTTCAAAGCAAATAAAAAACTTTTAGAAAAACAAAAAGTTAGAAATAGAAATGAAATTCACCAGAGTGTGTAACCATTTGTGGGAACTCTTGTACCTCATCAATACTCTTCTGAATCACACAGCCCCTTGACACTTAACAATAATTTCCTTTTGTTGGATGACAATTTTTGAAATGTTGATTTGTTCCAGATGCTTAGTCTCAGAAAGGAAGGAGGCCAACCAGCAAAGCTGCAGCAATAACAAAAAAAAAAATAGAGAGAAAACAAGTTTGCAAGAAGCAGCTGCTCGATGAAAATTGTATTCAATCCATTCTCTGAAAATATGGTCTTTTTCCTCCTCTTCCAGTTTTAGCATTCACAGTATCAAGCTGAGGTTATCATTCACAGATGAGAACTCAGATTTTTGAAATAGAAGATCCTATTTACAGCTGGCGAAACTTAGAACAAGTTAAAAAATGAAAAAGACAAAAGCAGAGACATGCCAGATGTATATTCAATGGATGCTGCTTGAGAACCATGTAGGGGGGGAACTCTATTTCATGAAATGCAAAAATTTCTGGGCAAAGTATTCAAATCTAATTATCCCAAATACACTCCTATATTTCTACATCAGGAACTGGCCACCCTTAAAAGACATCTGTTGTTAATCAAGCATGAAAAGGTTAATATGGTTTTTCAACAGCCAAGAAACTCCAAAGATTGAACCATGACATGATATTTTGTTGCTCATCCGAGCAACTTCATCAATATTTTGTTGTTGGATGAGCAATGAAATGTCTCAGATTAACAAAGTTTGGTCCGGTTGCCATGATTCAACCTTTAGCTGGGTGATTGAGTCTTCACTGACATAACCAAGCAAGTTTAATAATCTGACTTTTAAAATAATTAAATTTGAATGTTTTAAATAAAAATATAATAAAAATATTTCCTTGCAATAAATATACCACAAGATCACCAGTCCAGTAACTGATATTCATTAATATATTATATGTCTCCAACTATAGCATCATAATGTAGTGTAAGCTCCAAACAAGGTTTGAAGTAGGTTTTATGGATAAAAAAACCAAACGAGTAAAAACTAAATTATCTGCCCCCAAATTATGGATAATGACCCCCCCAAAAAATCCCAATCCTGCTAGGTATGTGGCATGGCCTTTGAGTTTCCAATTTTCATTTTAAAATGTTAACTGAGGCCTTCTGTCATCAAGAAGGATCTAATGAAGACTTGAAACTTCATATCACTGCACCAATATACCATTTTGAGTAAACACTTTCCATTTTTACATTTATTTAGGATATTGTATATTTCAAAGTGTTTTCCCCAGTCAGCTCCAACTAAGTATGGACAGCACTCCAAAAACCAGAGGATTAAATGTGCTTTCCTCACTAGGAAACTCTATCCTGCCAAAGACATCAGGGTGACAGGTGACATTATTTTCACTTAATGTGCAATTATATGCATATTACATGTTACATAATTCCAGAACAGGAATTATTAAATTCTTCTAGCATACTTCCCCCTTGTCCCACCAAAACATCCACCAATCATTCTCCTTAAGTTGGATGGCTGAGGGTTCGGCTGAGTTGGGGGAGGGGGGCATATCTTTGACCAGTGGTGAGTAAAGCAAGTTGGACCATCTACCAAACTTAGCTTGGTCTTCTGAAATATTAATTATTTCTTGGTTTGTTTCTGCAGTTTGCCCCACACCCATCCACTCTTTGCACATATTCTAAATGAACACTGAACCCGAATTCAGAAGTATCCCAAAAAATACTGGAAAGATATAGGAAGAGCAATGTATCAGGATGTAAAGAGAAAGGTGACTTCAGAGGAGTTCAATGTGCACTGTTCTGCTATGCTCAAACAGTTAAGGGCCTGTCACATAGGCCGACGGATGAAAAAAGTATGTAAAAATGACACAGCGGATGAGAAAATGTTCCATCCATTGTTATCCGCTCTCAAAAGTGCCCCAAATTTGCATAAACAGAGTGGACAATAATGGAAAGGAATGGACGGGGGGAAGGATGTAGCCAGGATGTAAAGGAAGCCTAGCGGATGGAAGCGGATGGAAGCAGATGGCACATCCGCAGGGCTTCCAGGGGAGCACAGCAAAGCGGACGCGCAGCAGAAGGAATGGATGCAGAGCGGATGCCGAGTGGATGAAGCAGATGCAGAGCAAAAGCCTAGCGGATGCCTAGGGGATAACTAGCAGATGCAAAGCGTTCACTGCGCATGTGGGGAAGATGCATTGCGTCAGCGCCATGGATATAAAGGGAAGCAGCTCGCAAGCAGGTCACCATTCTGAGGAAAGACCTGCTGCCAGACACAGCTCCAGCCAGCCAACAACCATGGGGAAGAAGAGGAAGCCTGTGCCATCTGCTGCCAGCCCTGGGAAGAAGGACAGGGCCACCATCCCACCCCCTGGCCCTGACTCTGCTTCTGCTGGGGCTTCTGCTGGCACTGCTCCTGGTGCTGGGGCTTCTGCTGGGGCTTACTCTGCTGGCGTTGCTTCTGATGCTGAGGCTTCTGCTGGTGCTTACTCTGCTGGCGCTGCTCCTGGTGCTGGGGCTTCTGCTGGGGCTTACTCTGCTGGCGCTGCTCCTGGTCCTGCTGGTCCTGCTGGTCCTGCTGGTGCTCCTGGAGCTCCTGGTGCTGCTGGTGCTGCTGGTGCTGCTGGTGCTGCTGGTGCTGCTGGTGCT
>BLBF01000065.1:9200130-9246749 GCA_015471245.1 Laticauda colubrina | reverse complement strand
CTGCTGGTGCTGCTGGTGCTGCTGGTGCTGCTGGTGCTGCTGGTGCTTAATCTGCTGCTGCTGATCCTGGCACTGCTGGTGCTGCTGGTCCTGCTGGTGCTTACTCTGCTGCTGATGATCCTGGTCCTGCTGGTCCTGCTGGTCCTGCTGGTGCTGCTGGTCCTGCTGGTCCTGCTGGTCCTGCTTTTGCTGCTACTGTTGTTGCTGCTGGTGGTGGTGGTGGTGTGGTGGAGCAGCCCCTACAACCTCGAAGCCCCTCTGATGAGGGCCCAGATGGCCCTGCCAGAAGGAGGAAGAGGCACACACGAGAACGAGAATGGGAGAGGAGGCAATACTCCATCGAAGAGGAACATGAGGATGAGGTGATGGAATGGCTGAGGGAGAATGAGTATCTTTGGCGGAAGGGACACAGGCTCTACCGAGACACCAAAAGGAAGCAGGCTGCTTGGAGAGAGAAGGCGGAGAGCCTGGGCTACACTTCAGAGGTGCTCCTCGGCTTGTGGAAGCACATGCACACCTGGTACGGGAACCTGCACCTCAAGAAATCTGGCCAGGCCACGGGCAAGCTGACGGACAGAGAGACCTACATGATGGCCAATGCAGCTTCTTGGAGGGTGAGATCCGCCACCAAGGAGCAGCCCCTCTGACAACCCTCTCTCTCAGGCAGCCCGCAGAGAGCCAGTCCTCTTCTGGCCAAGAGTCAGCTCCTGTGTCCAGGCAGGTATCTGTGGAGCGTGCCACGACGGAGACCCCCCTCCCGACAGCTGCAGTCCCCGTGGTGGAGCACGTGGAGGACCCCCTGATGCAGTGGGAGCAAGGAAAGGGCACTTCCACCAGAGACCAACCCACATCCACCCCCCAGCTCCACCTCCACAGAAAGCAGGCAGAGAGCCAGACCGGAGGGGCAGAGCCACACTGTCCTGCTGGAGATCAGGGACACCATCAGAAGCAGCGTAGATATCCTCTCACAGCTGGTACACACCGACATACCATCCTCCAACCGCAAGCCCTTCCTCATCTACGTCAACCAGACCCTCATGGACATGTCCGAATCACAGTATCAGGTGATAAAGGACAGGATCAGCGGTCTTCTTCACAACCCTCCAGACCCAGCTGAACCTGCTCCCACCCAGTCCAGGTCTGCTCCTCCTCCCCAGGTGATGTCACTGTCCTTCGAAGGCTTTCCACAGTCCCTCATCTACCAAGGCTACGGCTACCAGGAGCTCCAGCAGCACAGGCAGCCCTTCCCAGTCCAGGCACAGGTTCATCGTATGCCACTGGTGCCACTGATGCCACTGATGCCACCGATGCCACAGATGCCACAGATGCCACCTATGCCACAGATGCCACTCACGCCACAGATGCCACCCACGTCTCACCTCGCTCAGCTGCAGACCAGACATCCCCACTACACTCCTCCTTCCTCCACCCCACAGCCAAGCCCGGCCTCAGAACATCTGTCATCAGTATTGGGGCTGACACCCCATGTCCTGGAGGAAGGGGCTCTCAACATCACAGGACTGAGCCAGCTCTCTAAGAGCTTCCTCCACACAACATCCCCTGTTGTCCTCTCGGGGCCAGGCACCCCAATGGTGCCTCAGACCAGCACTCCAGCAGCAGCCACCTCCACAGCAACAGAACCCTTCACCCCTGAGACTATGGGCATGCCTCAGAGTGACTGAGAAGAGTGCCAGAGACTGGGTGGCTACCTGTTGACTTTATCTTTGCTTGGGACACTTGGGTCATTTTGCTTTTACAGCTTGTTATTAATAAAGATTATCTTTGCTTCACACACTTGCTTCATTTATTTTATTAAATAAAGTCTTGGTGGAAACTTTTAGAAATGGTTTAAGCCTTTGCATGCTTGTGGGATGGGTAAGGATAGCTGTGGGATGGGCAGGGATACCTTTGGGATGGGTAATAGCTGTGGGATGGGCAGGGATACCTTTGGGATGGGTAATAGCTGTGGGATGGGCAGGGATACCTGTGGGATGGGTAATAGCTGTGGGATGGGCAGGGACACCTGTTGGATGGGTAATAGCTGTGGGATGGGTTAGGATACCTGTGGTATGGGTAATAGCTGTGGGATAGATAAACCTCCAGTGCAAGCATAGTGGGACTGTATGGTCCACCCTCCCAGGTGTCACACCTTTGGCCCTTTATTATCAATAACAATGTAATAATTGATCCACACATTTCAATATAAACACAACTTGCTACCTGTTGACTTTATCTTTGCTTGGGACACTTTACTTGGGTCATTTTGCTTTTACAGTTTGTTAAACACAACTCTTTATTAAATGCCCTGTTCATTGTAGGGACACTCAACATGCATGGCACAATCTCATCAGTGTGATGAGCCAGGCTGAAGGAAGCATCCATTAGGTATCTATCATCCTGTCTTGCCACTCCACTGCTCCAGCTGGGGAGTTGCACCAGTGTTTCAGGAAGTTGCGCTGCTTCTTCCCTTCATGTGAAGCTCTGTTGGGGCCTTGCACATCCACAGTATCTATCAGGTTTCAGCCCTTGCATCCATTCACCAGGCTCAATGTCCCCATTGCCTTGTTGGAGGTCCACGAGCCTGTTCTGCAACACTGGGTAGCGGGTGCGCATGAGAGTGTGCAATATGCAGCAAGCTTCCACGATCCTCCTCATGGTCTGTGGGCGATGCTGCATGGTGGTGAGAAGTACCTGGAACCTGTTGGCCAGGATGCCAAAGGCATTCTCCACCACCCGCCTTGCCCTGGACAGCCTGTAGTTGAAGATCCTCTCTTCACGGGTGAGGAGTCTGGAACTGTAGGGCTTCATGAAGTAGGTTCTGTGGGAGAAGGCGTCATCCCCCACAATGAAGTAGGGCACATCTTGTGTGTCGTTGGGCAGGGGGTCTGGATCTGGGAAGCCCATGATGAGGTTGCGTTCCAGCCTCTCCTTGAGGTGACTGGCATTGTATACCTGGGCATCTGAAGATGACCCGTTGCCTGAAGCATCGATGTACATGAACTTGTAGTCAGCATCGACCATGGCGAAGAGGATGATGCTGAAGAAGCCCTTGTAGTTGTGATAAGTGGACCCTGACTTGGCTGGAGCTTTGCAGGCCACGTGCTTCCCATCTATGGCTCCAACGGTGTGGGGGAAGTTCTACTTCTGATACCACTGCTCTGCAACTTTCTTCCAGCCTTCTTCAGTGGAGGGGCACTGGAGGAGCTCCTCCAGGTATTCTTTGATGATGGCCTGCACCACTTCTCTGACCACAATGCTGATGGTGTTGGGTGGCACTCTCCAGCCGTACTGCATGCTCCTGTACGTGGTCCTGGAGGCCAAGTGGCGCAGAGTCAGTGCCACCTTGAGTCCAGGGTCCAGGCTGGGATGGAAGTTGGTGTTTGCCTTGGTCAACCTGGGTCTCAGCCGCTCCACAACTTCGTCAAACATGGCTGGTTGCATCCTCATGGAGTTCTGGAATGCACGAGTGTCTTCGTTCCTGAGCTCCACCATCAGCTTGTTATACAGTCCAAACTTCGCTCTTCTCGCAATCCATCTTCGGATCCAGACACTTCCTGGCCGCCTCCTTTTCTTCGCGTAGAACAGGTGAAAAAGCCTGTAGATGGCTTTGCACTGTTGTAGAACGATGGTGGCTACCAAAAGGAGTGTGTTATGATCCATGGTGGATATCAATGGATGCTGTGGAAGAGCAAGAGCAAGGCTGCAGAGGTCTGCACAGCAGGGCTGCTGGACTGAAAGTGAGATCCAGGTGAGTTCCTCCCCCTTTTTATAGGCAATATAGGTTTTCCCCTCTGTGTCCTTTTGCATCCTCTAGGCATCCTGCAGACATCCTAAATATCCGATATACGTCCCCTATGCGAACGTTTTTTCCGTTTTAATGCTTTGTATGTGAGCTGCATCCGCTTTCATCCTTTCTCCGTCCGTGCTACTAATGCTGCGTGTCCATTCCACGTCCGTTTCGCTTCCTCCCTGTGTCCATTTTCCACTGGCGCGGATGCGAGTTATGCGGATGCGCAGCGGATGCCTAGCGGATATAGCAGACGCATAACAGATGACGACGGACGTCTAACGGATGTTCCCTGTATGCGTAGCGGATGTAGAACAGACGCGTTAGATACATTTTCTGCTCAAAAAGTTTTGTGCAGCTCAAAACTTTTTGAGCGGATGAAATGTGAGTAGACGGATGCTGGACGGATAGAGAGGATGAAAAACGGACGCAGTGAATACAGAACGGAAGCATCGCGTTAACCAATGGATGGCAAGTATCCCATCCCCTGGTTAGTCACTGACTACACCACCAAATGAAGAATCAATTAAAAGGAGATTGTATCCGTGGCAAAATTAAGTCAGGATAAAAAGGAAAATCATAGTTTAATGTTAGTATAACCAAAGATGACTTCAGGCTGCCTCAGAGTAACAAAGAAGTTCATAAGGCAAATTTATGATACAGTCTATGCTGCAAGGGAGGAAAGGCACATATGTGCCCCAATCAGAATAAAAGAAAGAGACTTCATATCACTATAGCAATGGCTAGATCATCCTATGTGGCTTTGTGAATTGTTTCTGTGAAAAAAATGCCATAATCAAAAGATCTGAAATATAGCAATTGGAATAAAAAAAGACCTTGTATCAACATAGCAATGACTGGGTCGACCTACAATTGCTTGCATATAAAATGTTATCATATGAACATTACAAAAATCATGAATAAGTTCAGTGGTTCTGCAAAATCTGCTGTATGACTCCATCTGGAAATTTTTTCCCCTTAAATAAAAGTATGGGAGGGAGAAACAAATTCTCAAGATATAAGGCAAGATTAATTAGAAACTGCAATATATGGTAGTCTGAGAGTTGTTTAGTTTTCAACTTTAAAAATAAAACTGTGCTATTTGGCTGAATTCTTTCCAAAAACATGACTGCTACACCATTTCTATGTTGTAAGGGAGAAGGAGGATATTCTTCATACCAACTGAATTTGAACAGAAAATGGTTGGTGAAAGTAAGTAAACACAGGATGACCAATCTTGTCTAATCTTTAGTAATGTATAAAATGTTGATGTGACTGAAATCCAGGGTTTTCTAAAAAGGCATGCACAATTGGCCTTCATCGGGGGGGGGGATAAGAAAGTCGTGTTAATGTGTTAAAGTCCATTAAGCACTTTATCAATGGAATTCCCTTAGTCTGCCATCATATTGTCCAGCACACTATTGTAATATACTGTATATCCAAAGTCATTCTGGATAACAAGATGGGCAGCATATGAATTTAATAAATATAATATAATACATATTAAGTATAATGTTGATCCTGGTAATATCCTCAGATAATGTACTGTGGCATATGTCCTGCCATATGCTAATAGTGGATTGGAAGTTTTGTATTATGCTAAACAAAATCTTTTTTCACTTGCCATAAAATATGATTCCCTATTTGGGAAGCAATTAAATGTTATTGAATGAGTATTCAAACCTTTGTAAAGATCAATACAAACTAAAGTGAAGCAATGCAAGATCCTGTCATAAAAAGCCGAAGAAACATTTCCTCAAAAATCAGTTAGGTAATGAATTGAGATTGGCCAAATTGAGATATCTTGCTTATAGTCACATATTTCTTTTGGTAACTCAAACATGGTCTTTTTGGCCACAGCATCCTTCTCTCAGTGGGGTGAATGTCACTGAACCCATGTTTTCCAATGTTGAGCAAAAGATTTAAAAGTTCTTAGTTCAGCCGTATACCTCTGAAGTAAAATCCTACTTTAAATAAAATATGGTAATATTACCAGTATATTTATATTTAGATTCATTTACATTTCTTAAATGTTACTATTTCAATTGCTTTACCCTGATAACAGTATATTTATTGTTCTGTACACTGATTTTGCCTTTTTAAAGAAAAAGGGCTGCATGAAAGTTATAAAAGTATGCTACAAAATATTGCATCCTATTCCCAAGTCAGGGTTAGTCAAGTTGTTTCAGAGTCTAAGATGGAATAACTTGCAAGAACTATCCCTTTTCACACATGGTAAAATAATTAATTATTATAAGAATGATAAATTCCATATCTAAGAGTGCTATTTTGAATAATATAAAATTGTTCACCCAAATATAAGGCTGGCCCTAATTTTACCTTTTTCTCTCAATTTTGATGTGTTCATATTACAATGCATTGCAATCCATTTAAATCCTCTTATTTTAATAGGAAATTGCTAGATCTTTCCATCATCTTTTAATTCCTCTCTTGTTTGCTTTTCCTGTCTCTCTCTTACATTCACACTAAATATGTAAGGACAAGCTAAGAACAAATGATAAATGTCTTTGGGGAATGTTCCTTTATCAACAAATACATTTTCATTACACATTTAATCTGTCTGCTGAATTTTGCCTGTTCTGAATTCAAACAATCCCTTAAACCACATAATAAGAAAATGGGTTTAGCCTAGAATACACACTAGGTTACAGAACATGTAACTGACATGAATTCATTAGCGTTGCCTTGTCCGTACATCTGCTATATCCTGGCCAGACCTGACAAAGCCCTTTAAACAATGACAATAACAATAACATCATCATCAACAATAACAATGTATCAGGACTTACAAATTGAAGTTGAGCAACTTTGGAAAAAGAAATCATGTTTTATCTCAATTGTAATGGGCTACCTCACTATTTGGAAATTCTGAATTTATCACACTTGAATATCCTGACTCTACCAAAAAAATCACCTCATGTCCTCCGATGCTACCGGAATAGTTCCTAGGTCCTTGGTTAGGACTTGAGTTGTTGAGCTGTCAACCAGCCCCAAAGGCTGTGAATCTCATTAAAGATTAACCAATAATAACAACAACAACAACAGAATAACAAAATTGGAAGGAACCTTGGAGGTCTTCTAGCCCAACACCCTGCTCAAGCATGAGACCTGTACCATTCCAAACAAGTAGCTTCCCAGCCTCTACTTAAATGCCTCCAGAGATTGGAGCAGCCACAACTTCTGAAGGCAAGCTGTTCCTCTGGTAAATTGTTCTATTCGAAAATTGCTCCTTAGTTCTAGGTTGCTTCTCTCCTTGATTAGTTTTGATCCATTATTTCTTGTCTTCTGGTGCTTTGGAAAGTAGACCCACTGCCTCTTCTTTGTGGCAGCCCCTCATATATTGGAACACTGCTATAATGTTGTCCCTAGTCCTTTTTTCACGAGACTAGACATACCCAATTCCTGCAGCTGTTCTTCATATGCTTTAGCCTCCCTCTAATAATGTTTTTTGCTGTTTTCTTCACTCTTTTCAGAGTCTCAACTTCTTTTTTATAATATGGTAACCAAAACTGAATGCAATGTTCCAGCTGTGGTCTTATGATGGCATTATAAAGTGGCACTAACACTTCTTGTGATCTTGATTATATCCCTCTGTTAATGCAACTTAAGATGGCATTGGGCTTTTTGGCTCCTGGTTATATTTAAATGATTGTCCACCAGGACTCCAAGATACCTCTCAGAGTTACTTCAGTTTTCACCTAATCTGTACCTGTACCAGAAGTTGTATTCAGCAGGTTTTGACCAGTTCTGGAGAACCGGTAGTGGAAATTTTGAGTAGTTCAGAGAACTGCCAAATACCACCTCTGACTGGCCCTGTCCCATCTATTCTCTGCCTCCTGAGTCCCAATTAATCAGTTGGGTCTTTTGTTGCCCTGCACAGGAGCACAGAGCTGGAAAGCAGGTTAGTGGGATGGGAAGAGAAGGGAATGGGATTTTGAAGTCACTTTCCCCCTGGAGTGGGGTGGGAATGGGGATTTTACAGTATTTTTCCCCTGCCACCACTGACTTGAGTACATCGGGATGTGTATTTATAATATCCTAAGTTTTTATGTGCTGTACATTGTGAGTTTCTTAGATTCACAATGTTAAGTTGATGACTATATAAATTTGACAGTGAGAGAGAGGAGGGCCATCAAGAACTTATTCCCTATTAAAAAGTTTTAGAAGGTTCATCAAAACAGTTCTCCCAACCACAGAATGACTGAAGGAGTCTACAATCCTTTTCCTATAACTGATAATGATTTTTGTACCAGTCACAGTTCTCATCATGTTGACCTATGGTCACTATGTCTACATAAACTAAATTTCATTAACCTTCAGAATTTACCATTTTAACTTTCCAGACAATCATAAGCTTGGTGGTATGATGGGAAGACACAAAATTGGCTTCATATTCTGATCCCTTGTGTGTGGAACAAGACTTACTGCCCTCTCTTACAAAGTTTTAAAAGTCACTAAAGAGTTTCTTTCTCATGAGAACTTTGATTATCATATGCACATGATCATCTTCATAAATAATTATTTCTCTGAACCTCTCACCCATAACTATTCCCAAATCCTTTCCCCAAAGATGATTCCAATTCAAAGAAGAGAGAAAAAAATCCCTCACATGGAGTCTCAAAATATGAATCATTTTATCATCATCCTAGTTATGGTCTCACAGAAAATTACCCTCCACAAAGCTAGGGAAGTGAAGGAAAAAAATGATCACATGTTTTGTCCATCTACATGGACATTTGAAAAATGACTGTGGTGAACATCTTATATCAGCATAGCATCAATAGAAGACATAAACTAGTTTTACAATGGGTTTTTGCAGAAACCTTCCCCCAGGATTGTGGAGGGAATGGGGATTTTGCAGTATCCTTTCATTGCCATGCCCACCAAGCTACACCCACAGAACCGGAAGTGTAAAGTTTTGAATCCCACCACTGACCTATACCTTTGTCTTTTCTTGACTAAGTGTACAACCTTACTTTTCTCTACATTGAATTTCATCTTATAAACACAGCCAATGATTATTGATATCACTAAAATTATAACTGAAGAGTTACCAAACAGAAGATTGATTAGTTCTACAGAGTCACAATAAATTTACTTCTCATTTAAGGTTTTATCAACATATATAAGTCACCTACAACAGAAAAACTGTTTGTGAGCTAAAAACAGAGGACCAGCTTCACATCTAAAAATCCACAATTTAAGGAGAAGGAAACACAAGAGCATCCAAACAGAAATAAAAGAACAAAAAAGAGGAATGTCATTTCAATGCTAGTTGTAAATTACATACGCATTCCCTTTGGCTATTTACAATTTGAAATCACAAGAGATGTTATCATAATTGTAATAACATTTTTTAAATATCTCCAGCCTTCTTTTGCGCCAAAATCCATTCTCCTGGCAGCTAACAATGGAGCTAAAATATTAAAAACCAAATTCATCAAAAACATAATTAAAAATGAAATTAAAACTCCAATACAGAAACAGCAGTAGTCCAGCTCAGCTGCCAAAGTTGCTTTTTAAAAATCCTCTTGAATGCTACCTCTCTACCCACCCACAAAAGGATTGCAGCAATGGGGAAAAGGTGTGCTGTGTTCGCGAAGAATGAGACTTGAGACCAGCGTAACTTCAGCTCTTTTATTAGTTGCTGGATTCCGTGTGAGCCAGGAGCCGTGGCAGCCCTTTTTAATATAGAGGCTGCTCACGGACAATGATGGCTCCTTGATTCTCCCACCGCTGAGGCAGCCAATTATAAACTAGTTATTTTTGACCAATCACCGTCGAGTAGAACACCAATCAGATTTGAGTATTTGTGGACCAATGGGAACAGAATATTTGGAGTATGCTAATATGTAACACCCCTCCCCTCTTGGTTTGATCCTACGTTACGTAGTCATGTAAGCAGGGGGGGCTTTTATGTTGTCTACTTGACCTGCGCAGTTTAGTCATACTGTTGTCTTTGGTGGGTTCGGACGGGATCGCTGTTTCTCCCGTCCTTCTCTGTAGAACCTCCTGGAAGGTGGAGTCAGCCATGCCGCTCCTACCTGGCCTACCTGGGCTGGTAGAGTCAGCTCAGCTGCTCCCTTCCGGAGTGGCTTCTTGGTATTCTTGTGCCTCCTGTTCCTCTTCGCCGAAGTCTTCTTCAGGTAAGTAGTTGTTTCTTTCTGGGTTTATTTGAGAATTTGGTTTGTGGTTTGTTTTTTGATTTTGCGGTGTTTCTTGTTCTAACGGAGAGTCTCCCCCTCCCCTCCTATTTGTGTTTGAGGGGTCTCCCTCCTCTCTTGTTTGATTATTATTGTTTTTGTTTAATGCTTGCTATGGTTCTGGCGTGTGTTGTTGTTCTTCGTGCCTGGGTGTGTCAGTGGTTCGTTAATGTTCTTGATCTTAATTAATCTTTGTCTCCTCCAGCTTCTTCCATCGTCCATTTCTAATCTGTATGATCGTGGTCCTCTTACTTGTGTTATTTTTGCCGGTACCCACAGTGGGTGCCCTGCAAGATTTTTTGCATAGACTAGGTCTCCTTTTTCGAATGTGCGGTGTTTGCTGGAGGAGTCTGTTGGTTTTTCAGGGCTGTATGTGGGGTGTAATCTATCCAGATATGATCTTAATTTTCTCCCCATTAATAATTCTGCTGGGCTTTTATTTGTAATGTAGTGAGGCATGATGTGTTGTATGGTGAGCATTTTGTAAATTTTCTCTTGTATGTTTCCCGTGTCTAATTTTTCTATGGCTTCTTTGGTATACTGGACCATGCATTCTGTCCACTGATTTGTAGCCGGCCGGCCCGGCGCTGTCAAAGCATGCCTTATGCCATGTTCGGCGAGGAACTTTTCAAATGTCAATGCTGTGAACTGTGGCCCATTATCTGAAACTAATATGTCCGGTAACCCATGTGTGGTGAAAAGTTTCCTCAGTTGTCTGATAACTGCTTCTGTAGTTATTGAGTTCATGACGCTTACTTCCAGCCAATTTGAGTAAGCATCTACTATAATTAAAAATGTGTGTCCTTTTGTAGACCCTGTGAAATCTATGTGTATTCTTGACCAGGGTCCCCTCGGTGTTTCCCAGTCTAGTATAGGTGCCGCAATGGGTGCAGGTCAGGATCTTTGGCATTTAGTGTAGATTTCTACCCATCTCCCAATATCCTTATCCATCCCTGGCCACCATACATAACTCCTGGCTAGGATTTCATTCCTATGATACCCAGGTGTCCTTCATGTAAAATATTCAGTACACTTGCTCTTGTAATAACTCCGGTATGACCACCCGATCCCCCCCATAGAACACAACCTTTTAACAATGACAGTTCAGTCTGTCTGTTCTTGAATGGTTTAAAAGTCACGTCTGTCTCATTTTCTGGCCACCCTTTTCCAACCCAGTTTAAAACCTGCAACAATTTTTTGTCTCTTGTGCTTTATTTCGCAATGTCCACTGCGGTTACGGGTAGGTTTGGTAGTGTCTCAATTTGTAGGGTGGATGTGGTTGGTGCCGGGTCACTTCCCAGTTCAGGTAGGGGAGTACTGCTCAGCGCGTCAGCATGTGAAAATGTCCTTGTCTGGTTGGTGAATTAATTTGTAATTGTATGCGGCAAGGAACTCGGACCATCTTGTCATTTGTGGGGAGAGTATGTTTGGGGTGGCCCTGTTCCCTGCTAGTATTCCCAATATGGGCTTGTGGTCTATAATGAGTGTAAAGGTCCTACTGTAGAGGTATTCATGGAACCGTTTGACCCCGGATATTGCTGCTAACGCGTCTCTGTCTAACTGACTGTGGTTCCTTTCAGCTTTGGACAGTGTTTTGGAGTAGAATGCGATCGGCGCTTCTCTCCCATCTGGTAGCGTGTGGCTGAGTACAGCTCTGATACCGTACGGTGATGCGTTGCAGGTGACTGTCAATGGCAGTGTCTCGCTATATTGTATTAATACAGATTCAGATGTTATTAAATCTTTTATTTTCTGGAACGCGGTCTTTTTTCGTCATCCCCAGGTCCACTATCTATGTAGTGGTTCTGCTGTCATTGCCTTCTGTGGCAGAAAAACCTTATAAAAATTGATAAGTCCCAAGAATGCTTATAAATCTGTTTTGTTTTTTGGTCTGGGTACTTCTTTGATTGCTTTGATTTTTTTATCTGTGGAGTGGATGCCATCTTTATCAATTAGATACCCCAGGAATTCGACTTTTGAGGTGGCTAGCTGACATTTTTCTTTCTTGACCTTGAGTCCTGCCTTTTGGAATCTTAGCAGTACTATTCTGAGACAGGCTTCTAATTGTTTCTTGTCGCTGGCTGACACTAGCACATCATCAAAGTATGGGACTACCCCTTTTATCCCTTGTAACAACCGCTCCATCAGGCTTTGGAACACCCCTGGGGCCACGCTGACTCAAAATTGCAGTCTTTTGCATTTGAATGCTCCCCTATGAGTCACGATCATTTGTGCCTCCGCTGTTTCGGGGTCGACTGGCAATTGTTGGTATGCTTGTGCAAGGTCAAGCTTTGCGAAAACCTTGCCTCTCCCCAATGAGTGCAACAGACGTTGCACTACTGGAACAGGATATGCACTTTGCTGTAGTGCATAGTTTAGGGTAGCCTTGTAGTCACCACAGATTCTCATGGACCCATCTGGCTTAATTGGGGTTACGATTGGGGTTTCCCATTTAGCGTGGTTTATTGGTTCCAATATCCCTTGTGCTATGAGTTTATTTAATTCCTCATCGATCTTTGGTTTTAATGCGAGGGGAACTGGCCTCGATTTTAACCTTATTGGAGCTATTGTCAGATTCAAATTAAATGATATGGGGGACCCTCGATACTTGCCTAGTTTCCCCTCAAATATGTCCTGGAACTCCCTCATTAGGTTCTCCTCCCAGTCTGTCTCGGTGACGCTGTTGATTCCGGTCACTCCGATTCCCAGGGGTGAGAACCATTCGAGTCCCAGTAGGCTTGGGCGATTACAGTCAATGATGGTTAAAGGCAGAACTTTTGTGTGTTTTTTGAATGTGACTTGGAAGTGTCCAAGTCTGACTACAGGGATTCTGTTCCCTTGGTAATCTTTCAGTATCAGTGTTTGGTTTTCTAATTCCGTTCTGCTATATCTGATATCAGTCTTTTAATGGTATTCCATGATACCATTGATAGGTATGAGCCAGAGTCCACCTCCATCTCACATTTTTGGCCTTCGATGCTGACTGCCACATGTACCTTCCGGGCATTGGTTGTGTTTGAATGGCCGATGGTTATAGTTTGGTGTGTTTCTTCTTTTCTGTAGGTTTCGTTTAGCCGTTTGCCTCTGCTTTCTCGACTCTCACAGCTCAAAGTCTGTCTTTCTTTTATTCTTGGTGGGGTGTTGTCTCTATGTCGGGGACTGTAGCTTTTCGGGTTTAGGCAGGCCCTTGCTATATGTCCCTGTCTCTCGCAGTACCTGCAAATGGCATCTAGGAAACAGCACTCAGAACGGGGGTGGTCTCCTCCTCACCTGGCACACTGGACTTACATCCTTTCCTCTCCCATCTATTTCATTCCAACTGGAGTCTGTGGATTTCTTCCTCTTTGTCATTGGTCTCAGACAACGATTCGCTATCCTCGTGGTGTGTGATGGTCTTGTGTGTGTTCTCTGACTTCTTCTCTGGAAATTGGCTTGTTTCTGCCAGTGGTTTTTGTGTTGTCGTATTCATTTGTTGCATTTTGGCTGCTGATTTTTTAGTGGCTTCAGCTGCCATGGCCTCAGCGATAGCCTCAGTGACTGTAATTTTTGGTCGGGTTAGCAGTCGGCTCTGCAAAGTGAGATCTCTTAGACCAAGGACCACGTGATCCCTCATGGCTTCATCCATGTTGAGGAACTCGCATGCCCCTCCAATGTCCCCGAGAGCCACTACGAAGTCTGTGATACTCTCACCTTCTCTCTGGTCCCGTTTGTGGAACTCATGTATCCGAATAAGGCTGGAGACGGTCGGTGCTTAATGAGCTTTCCACAATTTTTCCAAATCTGGCCAGGCCATCTGCTTTACGTCCTCCAGTTTGGCCAATGCCTTGGCCATCTTGAACACTGTGGGCCCACAGTGCATCAGGAACACAGTTCTCTTTCTGTTGTCAGAGATTCTTTGTAAATTATTGCTCTTTAGGAACATGAGAAATCTGTCAATGTATGATTCCCAGTCCTCCGTCGCTGGGCTGAATGGTATGGGTGGCAAGTTGGTTCCGGCCATTTCATCTGCTCGGTTCTCATTGCCACATGCTCAACTGGTATCCTTGTCTCAGAATCCCACCCTCGTCACCAGTGTTGTGTTCACGAAGAATGAGACTTGAGACCAGCGTAATTTCAGCTCTTTTATTAGTTGCTGGATTCCGTCTGAGCCAGGAGCCATGGCAGCCCTTTTTTATATAGAGGCTACTCATGGCTCGCGGCCAATGACAGCTCCTTGATTCTCCTGCTGTTGAGGCGGCCAATCATAAACTAGTTATTTTCAACCAATCACCGTCGAGTAGAACACCAATCAGATTTGAGTATTTGTGGACCAATGGGAATAGAGTATTTGGAGTATGCTAATATGTAACAAGGTGGATTGTTCTGGTGAGAAAAAACACTGTTTGGTGATATTAAATGACACAAAAGGACCCCACAGATATCTCTTCCTCATCTAAATCTGACAGCCTATGTTAGGCGGAGCTCCATTGAAAATCCAGGAAAGAAATACTTAGACTCTTTAAATTAGAGAAAAGATATCTTTTACTGAAAGTGAAATGGTAGCAACCAAAGAATTCTGAATCTGAGAAATTAGGTGCGCAATTCACATATACAAAGTGATGGAAGTATTGCCACCCCCAATAGTTCAGATGAAACTTCCAATTAGAAGTTGTGAATATGATCATGTGGGCATCTTCAGATGATGATGAGGCCTCTGTCCGTTGACCTTGGCATACTTTGATAATGGGTTGCAGTTGCGCAGAGAAAAGAAAGCTAAGTGAGAAATAGAAACCTAACTCTATTGTATGCTTTCCCCCCCCCTCATTTACACAACAGAAGAATGTAACACCTCCAGCTCACTTCCCAGACTTTCCCTACCTCCCCTCCCCCCCATTTCTTATGACAGCCGAAAGATGCAAAGCGATAGTAGAAGATCTTGAAGGCTGACAGCCTATCTATCACGAGAATCACATTTTTAAATCGGTAATAAATGACTCACACAGGTGAATATTTTTTTAAAAAACGAGTCTCTTGCCAATATATTGCAGTTCTCCATTGTGTACTTCTCCAAGTAAGACAAATATGACAAAGGCAATTACAACCAAAATATTCCTGAGTTGGGTCAAATGCTAATTTTCTCAGCCCAGAATCCAAACCGGCAGGCAGAAATTGGTAGCTATCGGCCATGGAAATGTGCCATCTTAATCTTCTTTAAAAAGATGTTCTAACTGTTCTGAAAAGAGAAGAACTTTTTAAACAAGCCCTAATAAAGAACCTAACATATTTCTATGGATGTCAGTCTCTTGGTTTTAAAGAATTGTTTTTGGTGAGATGGAAGAGAGGAGAGGGAAAAGGAGATGGGGAGGGAGGGAGGGAGAAGCAAGGAAGGAAAGAAGGAAGGAAGGAAGACTGGTGCTACTACTTCCTTATTACACTCTTTGCTAAAGAGAAAAGGGATATTTGCCCATTTGCAAGGATGAATTTTTATGTAGATGAGCAGAATATAAAGCACACTAGCATGAAAAGAAACCATGGGAGTTTTCAAAGGAAGGAGTAAAGGCTGCCTTTAATTCCTCCACTTTCATCTGGCTCTGCTTATGAAGCAGCGATGATGGAGCCCAGTTGCCACAAAACATCTTTGCAAGCTACATGGGCCCTTGAGGATTTGTGCCAAACTAGAATCCTTTGGATGCCCTTGGGCAGAAAAGGGGGATATTTTCCAGCACGTCTAGTGTTTTAATGGCAAGAAGCATGCAGGAGTTGGCACAAACAGAGAGAACTAACAATCAAGCCCATCTGCTTGGAATCAGTTTACAAGTTTCTGCAGCCTGCTGTCCCTATGAAAAGCACAGTAGGGAATATAGAAAATAAGAGCAGGGCAAAATGACTGCATAAATTGGAACCCTGGAAGATTTTTTTTCCCTCTCTCTAGAAGATATAGTTTCTTGGCCAGGGTCAATGTGCACCATTCAAATTGGAAAGCAAATTCAAGTTATGGCTGCAGGTCTATGAACGTTTATACCAAATTTAAGACTTTGGAACATAAGAGAGCTGAGTGAATATGAAGAGAACTACAACATAGACATAACAACATCAGTAATTGCAGGTTTTGTCATTTTACACAGGTATCAATTGCAAGCTTGATTAAAAAAGCAGCTCCCAGCTTTTAAAAACACAATAAAGAGTCATGGTGGTGCAGGATTAGAGTGTAGTACTGCAGGCTACTTTTGCTGACTGCCAACTGCCAATAGTTCTGCAATTCAAGTCTCACCAGGCTCAAGGTTGACTCAGCCTTTCATACTTCTGGGGTCAGTAAAATGAGGACCCAGGTTATTGTGGGCAAGAGGCTGACTCTGTAAACCATTTAGAAAGGGCCATAAAGCACTATAAAGCGGCACATAAACGTAAATGCTATTGCTAACTGCTATAATCATTGTGGTTTCTTCCTGAATACATGATCCTCAAACTATTTTATTGTTTTATCTGCAAAAGTCAAAACACTGCACATATCAGAGGTGGTATTCAGGAGATTCTGACCAGTTCTGAAGAATTGGTAGCAGAAATTTTGAGTAGTTCGGAATATCACCTCTGACTAGCCCCACCACCTCTATTCTCTGCCTGTAGAGTCCCAGCTGATCAGCTGGTCTTCTTTGGTTATCCTGCACAGGAGAATGGAGCTGGAAAGCAGATTAGTGGGATGGGGAGGAAAAAGGGGGGGGGGAAGTATTTACCTTTTTTTTTTTAAATTTCTGGCTGTAGATTGAGGAGGGGGAAGTGAAAGTGAAGGAAAGTAACACTGCCACTGAGAAGCTTGGGTACATTGTTTCTTTTTCTCTTTCACTAGTTTGTATTACAATCAAGGACTCCGAGCTGTGTATTAGAAAAGATAGAGATGAGCATGGCAGTTTGTTTATTCAGGTGCTCATTTCTGAATAGATACCTGGAGTCTGGAGTTGAAATTGAAAGAAAGAAGACTGAACTGACCTTGAAAAACTCTGAGCTGATTTAACAAAGAGCTTTGGATATTTGGCGACAGAGGCTTGTTAGCCTCTGTTAGCTTGTTAGCAATTAGAATTGCTTTTTACCTTTTGCCTCCCTTTCTACACCACCCCACCCCCACTAGTTTGGCTTTTTTTTCTCTTTAATTGGACTTTGACTTTTTAAACCAGGAACCAGAATGTAAATCTTCTATTTTTGTTTTCTTTTTGTTTATTAAGAGGAACATATAGAATATTTCTCTTTCTCTTTTTTCCCTTTTTTAACATTTTTTTACTTTTTACATTTGCCATTGTAACTAATTGGATTAAGGTATACAAGTGCCTGAACTAATTGGATTAAGGTATACAGGGGCCTTAAGGTATACAAGTGCTTTTTCCTTTTATCCTTTGGAGTGGCAACTGTTTGCCTTTGTCTTTTTTCCCCCTTTTTTTTCCTTTTTTCCTCTTTTTAATTTTTTTTTCTCTCTCTTTCTTTACAGATAAGCATTATAAGATGAGTAGAAAGACAACATCTCCAGCTTCTTCGATACCTCACCATTTGGAGGACAATAATCTATGCAGACAATATTACAACAGGAAAAAGAGAAAGAGAACGAAGTGACATTACAGATGATTATGTAAGAAATCCAGAAGATTGAGCAAAAAATAGAAAAGACAGATGAGAAAGTGGAAAATACTCAACAGATGATGATGAAATATGAAGACATATTTTTAAAAAATGAAGAAGACATACAAAGAGATAAGAAAATTTGAGACATTGATATTCGATTGAGAGATATTGAGAAGGGCAGATGTGAACTATTAGGATGGGAAATAGATAAATCAGAATTTTATCTAAGATTCCAAAATATAGAAGAAGGAAAAGGTGAAAACCTTGCTGAAATAACAGCAGAAATATTGGCAAAAGCACTGGAAATAACCAAACACTAAAATATAAAGACAAAGAAATTGTGGTGCTAAAACAGATACCAAGAAGAGTAAGAGAGATGAGAATAGAATATTTATTCTTGACTAAAGAGTTACTTCAAAGAGGAGAAAACTACAGATGGTTGATGCCAGAAGGCCTCTTGTTTACTTGGCAGGAACAAAGACACAGTTGAAAAAGCTGAGCTATTCTACTTAGAATACTTTAGAGAAAAGGAGGAAGAAGAAAGAAAGGAAGAGTCACTGACTGAATTTCAAGAGGAGTGCATAGCAAACATTGAAAAAGAAAAAGAAAAAGGTGCAGTAGGCGGTGAACCCAGAGAACAATGAAAATTGAGATCTACTAGAGCAATAAAACCCTCTTATAAAGCTTAGCATGGATAAAAGAAAATTGATTTTGATTAACATAAATGGACTGAATTTGGCTACTAAAAGAAGGAAAGTATTTCACAAATTAGATAAATTAGATTTGATATAATCTGCTTACAAGAGGTACATATTAAAAAACAACATGAACATATACTAAAACAAGGAAAACTAGGGAAATTATTTACATTGCTTAGCACAATCGAAAAAAAGAGATATTACCAAAATCCTTCCTTCAAATAATAGAAAAATTTAACTTGAAAGATGCATGGAGAGAGAGAAATGCGGAAAGTAAGCAGTATACATTTTATTCAAACAGGCATACATCCTGGTCTAGAATAGATATGATATGGATATAAGCAGAATTATTGACTAATGTACAACAGATTGAAATAGAAACTAGCACTTGGGAAGATCATAATCCGGTGTCAGTTATTTGGAAAGGATACAAGAGGAGATCTAGATGGACTTTAAATAATATGATATTAAAAGGAAAAGACTTTGAACAGAAAATAGAGAAAGAATTTATTTTCTTCTTAAAAGAAAATAGAAAAGAAGATACATCTGGGACATGATGAAGGCCTACACAAGAGGCTTGATAATAGATTATACTAAGAGAAGAAACATAAAACAGAAAAAAGACATTTAAGACATTAGAGGATGACTATAAAAGATTGGAAAAAGATTTACAGAAGTCCCCACAAAAAAAGATATTAAAAAGAAAATGGATATAATTAAACATAAAATGGGACTAATGAAAAAAAGAATTAGCACAAAAAATTAAAAATGCCAAACAGAATTACTTTGAAGATGCAAACAAACCAGGCAGATGGCTAGCTTGTAAACTGTGAAAGGAAAGAGAAGCAAGAAGGATTAGTCAATTAATAAAGAAGAGCAGGTTTGCTATGGAAATGAGAAGAAAAAAAATATACAAGACTACTATGAAAAACTATATTTTCAAGAGAATATTCAAGAAGAAAAAAATTAAGCAATATCTACAGAAAGCAAACCTACCTCAGATACCTAAAAATATTGAAACAATGTTGGAAGGAAATATAGCAATGATGGAATTAACAGAAGCTTTAAAAAAACAGAAAGTTGGGAAAGCACTGGGTTCAGATGGTTTGCTAGCAGAACTTTACAAGACTTTTTAGGAAATATTGAATCTTCATCTTTCAGAAGTTATGAATGAAGTTATATTGAAGAAAAGAATACCAAAAACATGGTCAGAAGCATACATTACACTTATACCAAAGGAAGTTACAGACCTGCAGCAAGTTAAAAATTATAGATCTATATCTCTATTGAACTCAGACTATAAAATATTTGCTTCAATTTTGGCAGAAAGACTAAAAAGATACTTAAATAATTTTATTCATACTGATCAAAATGGATTTCTGCCAAAGAGACAAATCAAAGACAATGTGACAATTATTTTGGATACTCTGGAATATTATGAAGCACGCCGTGAGAAACAAATGACCTTGATGTTTCTAGATGCACAAAAAGCCTTTAACAATGTGAGTTGGTGATTTATTTTACTGCAATTGATACAAATGGGCTTTGGTAAAAAAATTATCCAAACCATTGAAACAATGTACCATGAACAAACTACAAAAGTGATGGTGAATGGAGAATTAACAGAATCTATAGACATAAGAAAAGGGACAAGGCAGAGCTGTCCATTGTCACCTCTGCTGTTTGTGTTAACACTGGAAGTGTTGAATAGAAATATTAGAGAAGAAAGAGAAATAAAAGGAATGAAAATTAAAAAGGAGGAATATAAATTGCAAGCTTTTGCAGATGACCTGGTATTTATATTAGAAGACCCATTGGAAACAGCACCCAAATTAATAGAAAAAATAGAATAATGTGGAAAAGTAGCAGGTTTGAGAATAAATAAAGACAAAACAAAAATATTAACAAAGAATATGTGAGCAAGACTAAAAAAAGAGTTGGAAGAAATTTTTAAAATACAGGTCACGAACAAGGTTAAATATTTAGGGATACATATTACACCAAGATGTAGTACACTGAAGGAAGATAACTATGTTAAACTCAAACAGCAAATTGTGACAGATTTGATAAAATGGGAAAAACTGCAACTATCCTTGATTGGGAGAATATCTACAATTAAGATGAATATATTGCTTAGAGTTTTATATTTATTCCAGACAATTCCTATTCGAGTAGGGAAAGAGTTTTTTGAAGATTTAAATAGAATTGTGTTGAAATATATTTGGCAGGGGAAAAAAGCAAGAATAAAATTAAAACTGTTACAAGATGCAAGAATAAGAGGAGGGTTTGCCTTGCCCAATTGGGAGCTATATTACCGACGTCAAGTTTGATGTGGGTAAAGGAATGCATAACACTAAGGAAGAGTAGATTACTGACTTTAGAAGGTCATGACTTGCTGTTGGGATGGCATGCCTTTCTCTGGTATAAGGGAACTAAAACACAGGGGTATTTTAGAAGACATTATATTTAAGAGGCATTGTTTTTAAACTGAGAGAAGATAAAAAGACAATATTATTTAAAAAATCCAACATGGATATCAACGATTGAAGCTTTTTCTTATCCAATAATATATAAAAAGGAACAAACAGTTAGATATGATAAGATGTTGAATGAAAAGGGTGAACTTAAATCTAGGCAAGTGTTGGAAGAACAAGGTGTAAAAATGAATTGGTTTTAATATTTGCAAATATAATTCTAGGTTTGATAAAGACTCTAAAGCAGAAGGTATTTATGATAAGTTGACTGATTTAGATAAAATTTTGATGGGCACTGATGAAAAGGTAATTAAAAAACTTTATGGACATCTATTAGAATTTAAATTGGAGGAGGAACAAGTTAAAGAAACGATGATTGCTTGGGGGAAAAATTTTCGATATGGGCTTGATTTAGAAAAATGGCAAAAATTGTGATTTCAAAATTATAAAATGACAATGTCAACTGCATATAAAGAAAATTTGTATAAGATGTTTTACAGGTGGCACCTACCTCTGACGAGACTTGTGAGAATGTTAAAGAATACATCAGATAAATGCTGGAAATGTCATCAGATACCTGGTTCATATTACCATATGTAGTGGACATGTTCGGACACAAAGAAATATTGGGCTAAAATCCACACATGTTGGAAAAAATGATAAAACAACAGCCTCCCTGCCAGCCAGCAACCCCACAACCATGCGGAAGCACAGAAAGCCTCAGCCATCTGCTGCCAGCCCTGGCAAGAGGAACAGGACTACCATCCCACCCCCTGGCCCTCACTCTGGTTCAGCTGGGGCTTCTGCAGCACGGGCTCACTCTTCTGGGGCTGGGGCTTCTGCTGCTTCTGCTTCTGGAGGAGTTGATGACAAGCACTCCAGCACCAGCCACCTCCATAGCACCTGCACCCTTCACCCCTGAGACTGAGCGACCAAGAGGAGTGCCAGAGACTCATTTTTGTCTTATAGCTTGTTGTTAATAAAGTCTATTTTTGATTCACACACTTGCTTCATTTATTTTTTTTAATAAAGTCTTGGTGTAAACTTTTAGAAATGGTTTAAGCCTTTGCATGCTTGTGGGATGGGTTAAGATAGCAGTGGGATGGGTTGAGATAGCTGTGGGATAGATAAACCTCCAGTGCAAGCATAGTGGGACTGTATGGTCCACCCTCCCAGGTGCCACACCTACGGCCTTTTATTATCAATAATAATGTAATAATTATCCACACATGTCAACATAAACACAACTCTTTATTAAACGCCCTGTTCATTGTAGGCCAACCAAACATACATGGCCCAATCTCATCCGTGTGATGAGACAGGCTCAAGGAAGCATCCATTAAGCATCTACCATCCTGTCTTGCCACTCCACTGCTCCAGCTGGGGAGTTGCACCATTGTCTCAGGAGGTTGCGCTGCTTCTTCCCTTCACGTGAGGCTCTGTTGGGGCCTTGCACATCCTCAGTGTCGATCAGGTTTCGCCCTTGCCTCCATTCCCCAGGCTCCATGTCCCCATTGCCTTGCTGGAGATCCACGAGCCTGTTCTGCAAGACTGGGTAGCGGGTGCGCATGAGATTGTGCAGGATGCAGCAAGCTTCCATGATCCTCCTCACGGTCTCTGGGCAATGCTGCATGGTGGTGAGAAGTACCTGGAACCTGTTGGCCAGAATGCCAAAGGCGTTCTCCACCACCCGCCTTGCCCTGGACAGCCTGTAGTTGAAGATCCTCTCTTCACGGGTGAGGAGTCTGGAGGTGTAGGGCTTCATGAGGTAGGTTGTGAGGGAGAAGGCGTCATCCCCCACGATGAAGTAGGGCATATCTTGTGTGTCGTTGGGGTTCTGGATCTGGGAAGCCCACAATGAGGTTGCCTTCCAGCTCCTCCTTGAGGTGACTGGCGTTGTATACCTGGGCATCTGAAGATGAGCCGTTGCCTGAAGCATCGATGTACATGAACTTGTAGTCAGCATCGACCATGGCGAAGAAGATGATGCTGAAGAAGCCCTTGGAGTTGAAATAAGTGGACCCCGACTTGGCTGGAGCTTTGCAGGCCACGTGCTTGCCACCTATGGCTCCAACGGTGTGGGGGAAGTTCCACTTCTGATACCACTGCTCTGCAACTTTCTTCCATCCTTCTTCAGTGGAGGGGTACTGGAGGAGCTCCTCCTTGTATTCTTTGATGATGGCCTGCACCACTTCTCTGACCACAATGCTGATGGTGTTGGATGGCACCCTCCAGCCGTACTGCATGCTCCTGTAGGAGGTCCCTGAGGCCAGGTGGCGCAGAGTGAGTGCCACCTTGAGCCCAGGGTCCAGGCTGGGCCGGAAGCTGGTGTTTGCCTTGGTCAACCTGGGTGTCAGCCACTGCACAACTTCGTCAAACATGGCTGGAGGCATCCTCATGAAGTTTTGGAATGCACGAGTGTCTTCGTTCCTGAGCTCCACCATCAGCTTGTTGTACAGTCCGTCCTCTGCTCTTCTGGTGAACCATCTTCGGATCCAGACTCTTTTTGGGTGGCTCCTTTTCTTCTCGCAGTAGAGTTCACAGAGCCTGCAGATGGCTTCGCACTGTTGCAGAATGATGCTGGCTGCCGAAAGGACTTTGTTACAATCCACGGTGGACATGACTGGAAGCTGTGGAAGAGGAAGAGCCAGATGAAGGCTGCAGAGGTCTGCACCGCTGGGCTGCTGTTCTGAAAGTGAGATGCAGACGAGTTGCTCCCAATTTTTATAGGCAGTATAGGTTTTCTGCTAGGCATCCTCTAGGCATCCTCTAGGCATCCTCTGGACATCCTTAATATCCGAGATAGGTCCCCTCTGCGAACGTTTTTTCCATTTTAAACACTTTGTTTCCATGCTGCATCCGTTCTACATCCGTTCTGCATCCATTCCACGTCCGTTCTGCTTCCTCCCTGCGTCCGGGTGGATGCGAGTTGCGCGGATGCACAGCGGATGCCTAGCAGATATAGCGGATGCATAACGGATGCGTAACGGATGCGTAGCAGATGCGTAGCGGATGCAGAACGGATGAACTGGATACTTTTTCCGCGCAAAAGTTTTGGGCAGCCCAAAACTTTTGGAGCGGATGAAACGACCATAAACGGATGCTGGACAGATAGAGAGGAAGCCAAATGGAGGCAGTGAGTACATCGCATTTTCAAACGGATGGTAAGGTTTTTTGTCCGTTTTACATCCTCTTTGCATCCGTTGGTTCAGTGTGACATGGGCTTTAGTGATTAATTTTAGGGTTTCATCTCTGAAAGTCACAGCTCGGTATACTAAATAGTTTCAGTTAATGGGTCTTAAACTTTAAAAAAGCAAATGTATATATTGGGGGTTGGAAAAGTGATGTAATGGAGCCACTGGTGTGTTTTTTGTGGCTTTTTTTTTTTTTTGCAAATAATTAACTAATTCATTGGGGTTTTTATGTTGTGCATATGTTATGTGCATATGTGCATTATTTGTTAGCAGTTAATTACAGAGGGTTAATTTTGGTCCATAATGTCCCAAAGTTAAACATCTCATCCTACTGCTAACAGAAATGTTGAGTTATTAGAGCAACTATACAAAATTATCTTAGAAATTCAATTTTAATTTTCATTTTACTGTCAACTTGATGATGGGCAGATCCAACTTTAATTCAGTCACCAGAAATGAAATTATTTTGTCAGAATAACAAAGTTGGAAGGGACTTTCTAGCCCAACCCTGCTCAGGCAGGAAACCCTATACCATTTTAGACAAAATAGTTGTCCAATCTCTTCTTCAAAACTTCAAGTGTTGGAACATCCACAACTTCTGGAGGCAAACAGTTCCATGAATAACCATTTTCATTGTCAGGAAATTTCTCCTTAGTTCTAGGTTGCTTCTCTCCTTTATGAGTTTCCATCCATTGCTACTTGTCCTGCCTTGAGGTGCTTTGGAGAATAGCTTGACTGCCTCTGCTTTGTGGCAACCCCAGAGATATAGGAACACTGCTATCATGTCACCCCTGGTCCTTCTTTTCATTAAAGTAGACATACCCAATTCCAGCAATTGTTCTTTACATGTTTTATCCTCAAATCCCCTAATCATCTTTGTTGTTCTTCTCTGTATTCTTTCCAGAGTCTCAACATCTTTTTTACATCATGGTGACCACGATCATACTTTGTTGCCAGTTGTTTGCTGTCAAACAACTCTTAGCAATTACATGGGCTGTTTTCAAGTTTACCTGTTCCCATAAAAACAGAGTTTAAATCCATCCACCTTGCTGCTGATTGTTTTCTTTTTTTTCCTTCCTCTTTTCTTAGCACTATGTTCTTTCTCAGGGAAACTGGATCTTTGAATGAGTTCTAGAATATATTCAACTCTATGGAAAAAAATAGGGTTTTTTACTTTCAAATTGGAAGGAAAATCAATGAAACCATGATATGCTTGAAATAATACAGTTACAAAGTGTTCAGATGCTCTGTCTTACATTGTACAAAGACATCCTGTGATATACAGCTTCTAATTTTCCCAAATTTATTCAATCCTCCCCTAGTTCCTAAAATGTTGTCTGCCCACAAATCAAAAAAAGCCATTTAAAAGGTCATTCATCCCCTGTTCTAATTTCAACTATTTTTAAAGTGTTGTGTGCTAATAGTAAGTATCCTTCTGATAACTGATTCTTCAAAATAACTTTTATTATGCCAGTGGTGGACTTAAGAACAGATATATCATTTGTCTTTTGAAACTCAAATCCCAGTTCTGCTTGAAACTTGATCTCTTAGCCAGAGGTGGTATTCAGCAGGGCTGGACCATTTCTGAAGAACCGGTAGCAGAAATTTTGAGAAATTTTGAGAAATTTTGAGAACCAGCAAATACCACCTCTGACTGGGCCTGCTCCCATCTCTTCTCTGCCTCCCAAGTCCCAGCTGATTGGCTGGGTCTTGTTTGGTTGCCCTGCACAGGAGAACGGAGCTGGAAAGCAGATTAGTGTGGTGGGGAAGGAATGGGGATTTTGCAGTAACCTTCCCCTGCGACACCCACCAAGCCATGCTCACCAAGGAACTAGGGACGCCCACCAAGCCATGCCCACAGAACTGGTAGTAAAAAAATTTGAATCCCACCACTGCTCTTAGCCATGTCTTTTACATTTACAATCTACCAGTTGTCTTCTGAAAATTGTTGTTACAGCAAAGAGCAGTGAGCTTGGTGATGCCTGTTTAAAAATCAAATTCAACCTGGTTTTCTTTAAGGCCCTGTCCCACTGCACTTACGGATGCAAAGAGGATGTAAAACGTTAAAAAAAGCTTGACATCCATTGGAAAATGTGATGTATCCGTTGTGTACTCATTGCAAACGTGTTTCACATGCTCTATCCGTTGAGCATCCGTCCACTGTGATTTCATCCGCACAAGAAGTTTTGAGCTCAACAAAACTTTGTGAACGGATGAACTTTCCGCCATGTACGATGTAAATCCGCGACATATGAGCAACAAAAGTTCTATGTCTATTTATCATCTGTTAAACGTCCACTGTATCCTCTCTGCATCCTCTGGGCATCCTCGCAACTCACATCCACTGCAGCTAAAAATGGAAAGAGGGAAGAAACAAAAGGTACACGGAACATCTACACAGCATTAGTAGCATGGAAATAGAAAGGAGGTAATCCTATGCATCTCGTATATAAAGTATTCAAAATGGACAAAACATTTGTATCTGGGATGTATCTTGTATATTTAGGATGTCTGCAGTATGTCTAGAGTATGTAGAAGGACACCTAGTGGACAACTGATATTTTCTATAAAAAGGGGGAGAAAATCATCTAGATCGCTGGGATGGTGGACCATACAGTCCCACTATGCTTGCACTGGAGGTTTATCTATCCCACAACTATCCTTATCTATCCCACAAGCATGAATCTGATATACATTCACGCGGCATCCCCTTTTTTTCCTTTAGGCGTATGTAATGCATCCGCTTCATCCGCTATGCATCCGCTTTGCAATTCTCCCCCGGAACCCCTTCGGAGGTGTCATCTGCTTCCATCCGCTAGGCTTCCTATGAACATCCATTTAACATCCCCGCTATATACTACCCACATCCGTTCTTTTCTGTTCTTTTCCATTCTATTTATGCAAATTTTCACCACTTTTTGGAGCGGATGACAACGGATGGAGCCACCCCCAAAATTTTGCTCATCCGCTGTGTCCTTTATGCATAAGTTTTGCATCCGTCGGCCAGTGGGACCGGGCCTTTAAGGCGAGGTCACACTGGCCGACAGTTGCAAAATGTATGCAAAAAGGACACCATGGACGAGCAAAATTTTGGGGGTGGCTCCATCCATTGTTATCCATTCTCAAAAGTGGCAAAAATTTGCATAAACAGAACACTTTTTTATCAATAACAATGTAAGCATTGATCCACACATTTCAAAATAAACAAAGCTCTTTATTAAATGCCCTTATTATTGTAGGGCCACTCAACATACATGGCACAATCTCATCCGTGTGATGAGACAGGCTCAAGGAAGCATCCATTAAGCATCTACCATCCTGTCTTGCCACTCCACTGCTCCAGCTGGGGAGCTGCACCAGTGTTTCAGGAGGTTGCGCTGTTTCTTCCCTTCACGTGAAGCTCTGTTGGGGCCTTGGACATCCACAGTGTCTATCAGGTTTTGTCCTTGCCTCCATTCACCAGGCTCCATGTCCCCATTGCCTTGTTGACG
Organism: Laticauda colubrina; assembly: GCA_015471245.1. Taxonomy (NCBI): domain Eukaryota; kingdom Metazoa; phylum Chordata; class Lepidosauria; order Squamata; family Elapidae; genus Laticauda; species Laticauda colubrina. The sequence goes on along the minus strand of BLBF01000065.1, from coordinate 9,219,294 downwards.
GTCCACAAGCCTGTTCTGCAAGACTGGGTAGCAGGTGCGCATAAGATTGTGCAGGATGCAGCAACTTCCACGATGCTCCTCACAGTCCCTGGGTGAAGCTGCATGGTGGTGAGAAGAACCTGGAACCTGTTGGCCAGGATGCCAAAGGCATTCTCCACCACCCGCCTTGCCCTGGACAGCCTCTCTTCACGGGTGAGGTATCTTGAACTTTAGGGCTTCATGAGGTAGGTTCTGAGGGAGAAGGCGTCATCACCCACAATGAAGCAGGACACATCTTGTGTGTCATTGGGTAGGGGGCCTGGACCTGGAAAACCCATGATGAGGTTGCGTTCCAGCCCATCCTTGAGGTCACTGGCGTTGTATACCTGTCTATCTGAAGCTGACCCGTTGCCTGAAGCATCGATGTACATGAACTTGTAGTCAGCATCAACCATGGCAAAGAGGATGATACTGAAGAAGCCTTTTTAATTGAAATAAGTGGACCCCGACTTGGCTGGAGCTTTGCAGGCCACGTACTTCCCATCTATGGCTCCAACGGTGTGGGGAAAGTTCCACCTCTGATACCACTGCTCTGCAACTTTCTTCCAGCCTTCTTCAGTGGTGGGACACTGGAGGAGCTCCTCCACGTATTCTTCGATGATGGCCTCCACCACTTCTCTGACCACTTTGCTGATGGTGTTGTGTGGCACCCTCCAGGCATACTGCATTTTTCTGTATGTGGTTCCAAAGGCCAGGTGGCACAGAGTCAGTGTCACCTTCAGTCCAGGATCCAGGCTGGGACAGAAGTTGGTGCTCGGCTTGGTCAACCTGGGTCTCAGATGCTCCACAACTTCATCAAACATGGCTGGTGGCATCCTCATGAAGTGATGGAATGCACGAGTGTCTTCATTCCTCAGCTCCACCATCAGCTTGTCATACAATCCAAACTCCACTCTTCTCCCGATCCATCGTCAGACCCACACAGCTCTTGAATGTCTCCTTCTTCTCCTTGCGTAGAAAAGGTGAAACAGTCTGAACAGGGCTTGGTTCTGGTGTTGAATGATTGCAGCTACCATAAGGAGTGTGTGATGATCCATGGTGGAGATCAATGGATGATGTGGGAAGAGCATGAGGTCTGCACACTATGGCTACTGGACTCATACTGAGATCTAGGTGATTTCCTCCCCCTTTTTAAAGGAAATATCGGTTTTCCGCTAGGTGTCCTTCCACATACTCTAGGCATACTCCAGACATCCTAAATATCTGAGATACGTCCCATATACAAATATTTTGTCCATTTTAATTCTTTATATACGAGATGCATCCGCTTACATCCTTTCTATTTCCATGCTACTAATGCTGTGTGGACATTCCGTGTACCTTTCGCTTCCTCCCTCTTTCCGTTTTCAGCTGGAGCGGATGTGAGTTGCGAGGATGCCCAGAGGATGCTGAGATGATACAGCGGACGTGTAACCGATGACAACGGATGTAGAACGTTTGTTGCCCATATGTGTTGTGGATGTACATCGTACGTGATGGAAAGTTCATCCACTCAAAAAGTTTTGTGCAGCTCAAAACTTTTTCAGCGGATGAAATAGCAGTAGATGGATGCTTGATGGATAGAGCATATGAAACATGTATGCAGTGAGTACACAATGGATTCATCGCGTTTTCCAATGGATGGCAAGCTTTTTTGTCCGTTTTACATCCTCTTTGCATCCGTTGGTGCAGTGGGACATGGGCTTTAGTCTGTTCTCAGGATCTGATTAACTTCAGGTGGCCCTCAACTTACAATAGTTTATTTAGTGACTGTTCAATGTTACAATGACACTGAAAAAAAGTGACTTATAACCTTTTTTCACACTAACAATCGTTCTAGCATCCCCATGGTTATGTGATCAAAATTCAGATGCTTGGCAATGGAGTCATACTTATGATCATTGTGGTGTCCCAGAGTCATGTGATCCCCTTTTACAACCTTCTGACATTAATCTGACAAGCAAAATCAATAGGGAAGCTGGATTCACTTAATAACCATTTTACAAACTTAACAATTGCAGTGATTCACTGAACAACAGTGGCAAGAAAGTTCATAAAATGTGGCAAATATTCACTAAACAAATATTTTTCTTTACAATAGAAATGCTGGGCAAAATTAAGTTCAGGGGTCCAAGACTACCTGTATTAGAATGATAACTATTGCTCTGAGCCAAAAACTAGCCATACTCCAGATGGGTTTGATTGCTGGAAATAGAATACAGGCCCATAAATACTGACAGGTTAAAATGTAATTAATTGGAAGCAAGTTGCACAGAACTGCAATCACTGGATATTTCTTTGTTTGCAGTCCTTTTTTAAGGCCTGGTCCCATTGGCCGACGGACGCAAAATGTATGCATAAAGGACACAGCGTATGAACAAAATTTCAGGGGTGGCTCCATCCATTGTCATCCACTCCAAAAAGTGGCAAAAATTTGCATAAACAGAATGGAAAAGAACAGACAATAACGGATATGGGTAGTATGTAGCGGGGATGTTAAACGGATGTTCATAGGAAGCCTAGCGGATGACAGCGGATGGAAGGGGATGACACCTCCAAAGGAGTTCCAGGGGAGAATTTCAAAGCGGATGCATAGCGGAAGGGGTGGATGCATAGCGCATGAAGCAGATGCATCACGGACACCTATAGGAAACAACGGGGATGCCGCGCAGAAATATATCAGATGCAAAGTGTTCACTGCGCGTGCGGGGAGTATGAATTACGTCAGCTCCGTGGATATAAAAGGATGCAGCACGCACGCAGTCAGCATACAGGGGAAAGATGTGCTGCCACAGACATCTTGTAGGAACACCATGGTTCGTCAGTCAGGCAAGAAGAGGAAGCCCGTGCCTACTTGTTCAAGCCGTGGCAAGGTGAAGAAGGCCAGAACCAGCATCCCACCCACTGGCACTGACTCTGAAGCTGCTGCTGCTGCTGCTTTGGTGGACCAGCCCCAAGACCCTCAAAGCCCTGCTGCTGAAGGCCCTGCTGCTCAAGCCCCTGAAGGCCCTGCTGCTCAAGCCCCTGAAGGTCCTGATGCTCAAGCCCCTGAAGGCCCTGCTGCTCAAGCTGCTGCTCAAGCCCCTGAAGGCCCTGCTGCTCAAGCCCCTGAAGGCCCTGCTAAAGCCCCTGCCAGAGGAAGGAAGAGGCAAGGGAAGGAGGAAGGAGAAGGGAGAGAGGAAACAGTACACCATTTCCAAGGAGCATGAGGATGAGGTGCTGGAATGGCTGAGGGAGAATGAGTACCTCTCAGGAAAGGGCCACAGACTCTATCCACCAAGAAAAAGCAGGCTGCTTGGAGAGACAAGGCAGAGAGCCTGGGGTATACTGCAGAAGTACTCCTGGGATGGTGGAAGCACATGCACACCTGGTATGGCAAGCTACACCTCAAGAAATCCGGGCAAGCCACTGTCAAGCTCACTGACCAGGAGATGTACATCATGGCCAAGTGCAGTTTCCTGGAGGGTGAGATCCACCACTGAGGAGCAGTCCCTCTGAGACCCCTCTCCCTCAGACAGCCCACAGACAGCCAGTCCTCTTCCAGCCAGGAGCCAGCTACCCTGTCCAGGCAGGGGTCTTCAGAGGGCCCCACAGCAGAGGCCCCCCCAACAACTGCACTCCCCATGCTGGCGGACTTGGAGGATCCCATGGAGGATGACACCCTGCTGTCACAAATGGAGGAAGAAGCAGCAGCCACCAGAGGCCAACCCACACCCACCCCCAGCTCCAGAGGATGCAGGCAGAGAGGCAGACTGGAGGACCAGGACCATAGTATGCTATTGGAGATGAGGGACACAATGAAGACCAGCACAGAACTTCTCTCTCAGTTGGTCCACTTGGACAGAGCATCCTCGGGCCGGAACACTTTCATCACCTACGTGAGCCAGACCCTGAGGGACCTGCCTGAGGCCCAGTACCAGGTGATGAAGCAGAATATCACAGTACTTCTGCACAACCCAGTCCAGCTGAAGCTGTTCCTATCCAGTCCAGGTCTCCTCCTCCATCCCAGGTGATGTCACAGCCCTTCCACGGATTTCAACAGCTGCTCACCAACCAAGGCTACCACTACCAGGACTTCCCACAGAAGAAGCAGAACTTCCCACTCCAGGCCCAGGTTCATCGCATGCCACAGACGCCACTCCTCATCCAACTGCAGACCAGACAGCCCCACTACACTCCTCCCAACTCTTCCTCCACCCTACAGCCAAGCCCGTCAATGGACAATCTGTCATCAGTATTGGGCCTGACATCTCAAATCCTTGATGAAGGGCCTCTCAACCTGATGGGACTGAGTCAGCTCTCGGATAGGTTCCTAAACACACTACCACCTGTTGTACCTTCGCACCCCAATGGTGCCTTAGACCAGCACTCAAACCACAGCCAACTCCACAGTCCCTGCCCGCTTAACAGCTGAGACCATGAACATGACTCAGAGTGACTGAGAATAGTATCAGAGACTGAGTTGTTTACTTGTTAAGTTTATCTTTGCTTAAGACACTTTACTTGATTCTTTTTGCTTATTTAATACAGTCATAAAGTTTACCTCAAAAAGTTAATAAAGGTTATCTTTGCTTAACACACTTAATACAGTTTACTTGGTTCATTTTGCTTACTTCATAAAGTCATAAAGTTTACCTCAGAAAGTTATTAAAGGTTATCTTTGCTTAACACACTTAGTTTACTTCGTTCATTTTTTTTTACTTAATAAAGTGTTGATGGAAACTTTGAAAAAATGCTTAAGCCTTTGCATTCTTGTGGGATAGATAAGGATAGTTGTGGGATAGATAAACCTCCAGTGCAACCATAGTGGGACTGTATGTTTCACCATCCCAGCGATCCAGATGATTTTCTCCCCCTTTTTATAGAAAATATCGGTTGTCTGCTAGGTGTCCTTCTACATGCTCTAGACATACTGCAGACATCCTAAATATACAAGATACATCCCAGATACAAATGTTTTGTCTGTCTATTTCCATGCTACTAACGATGTATAGACGTTCCATGTACCTTTTCTTTCCTCCCTCTTTCCATTTTCAGCTGCAGCGGATGTGAGTTGTGAGGATGCCCAGAGGATGCAGAGAGGATACAGTGGATGTTTAACGGATGATAATGGATATAGAACGTTTGTTGCTCGTATGTCGCGGATTTACATCGTACACAGCAGAAAGTTCATCCGTTCACAAAGTTTTGTGCAGCTCAAAACTTCTTGCGCGGATGAAATCGTAGTGAATGGATGCTCGACAGATAGAGCATATGAAACACGTATGCAGTGAGTACACAACGGATGCATAGCGTTTTCCAATGGATTCCAAGCTTTTTTTAACATTTTACATCCTCTTTGCATCCGTAAGTGCAGTGGGACCAGGCCTTCTCAGAAACTAGGTTGGTATTTGATTTTTTTCAGATAGCATATTTTTCTTTTTCACATGATGTTTCTGGAAATCCTGACAGCAGTTTCCATCCTAGAATTTTCTTTAAGAAGGAATTTGTAGGCAAGTTAACAGTTCTATCAACAACCTTCACTGGAAATAAATCAGCCAGTTTGGGTTTAGATAAAATAAATGATTTCCTAAGTCTTTCTAAACACATCCATTATATGGAAATTAAAATACAGCATCAAAAGCAAGGGGAGCATTGAACTTGGGGACCTTTGGCTCTCCTACTCCATATTATCCAGCAAACTGGGCTGGCAAACTACTCATTCATCAAAATACTATTTTTCACTAGGTTTTTTTGTCCCAACAAAACTCTTCAGATGGATTTCATAGAGGTAAATATTTTTTAAAATCTCACCTAGAAAAAAAATAATAACCTGGACTCCAAACTATCAATTTACAAGAGGACCAAGCTAGAACTAAAGAGAAATTTCCCAACAGTTAAAACAATTAACCAATGGAATGGGTTGTCTCCAGAAGTTGTGGCTGTTCCATCACTGAAGACTTTTAAGAAAAGATTAGACATCCATTTGACCAAAATATTGCAGGGTTTTGTGCTTGGGCAGGGGGTTGGACTTCCAAGGTCCCTTCCAACTCTTATTCTGTTATCGTTAGGAGGTCATTATAGTAATCCCAGCAATCAACAACCAAAAGATTGTTGTTTTGTAGTTCTGAAATTGCATTTTCATAAGCAAGGCAAAAGCTTGAAAGTTTGATAAAGTAAAGCAGCTTATAATAATTCTAGCTGAGATTACAATGGTAGCAGCTGATTTATTTTCACTAAAACAAGGCCATAAGTGAGCGCTGTATCTTGAAAAGATTTTTGGTCCTCTATACCACTAGTTCCAATCTCTTTATTCTTCTATCTGTGTTCCTTGATTTTTCTTTTTTCACTGATGTTCTTATATGCAGCCTTGTTTGGAAACAACAAAAGAGAAAGCACTGGTCCCTGGGAGATGTAGTCTTAAAGAGGAAACAGCAAAAGGGATTTGGCCTGGAACCTAGAATAATTTAATGACTGATATATCTATTTCTGTAGCCATTACACTAGAAAGACTTGTTTGTACTGAACATAGGGTTCAGTTGCATGACATAGCAAACATTTGGCTAATTATGTTGAGTATTTAATTCTAGAGGCTCCAAGGAGACTGAAGGCTTTCAGGTTTCCTTCCAACTTCCACAAATCTATGTTTTTATGACAAATGTGTCATATTTTAACACCCTTCAGTGAGTGATCACAGTTGATTTTTCAGTCGCAGAATATCATAGCAACAGAAATGGTCTCAGAGGACACCCTGTAAATCTTTGAAAGTTCATATCAACATCTTCTACCTGCAAGATCTCATAGACTCCTATAAGTGGCTGAATTATGGGTGATAAAATGCAATGTCAACTAAGTTAGAAATGTTATTCCAGATTAAAAGAAAGTACAAACAAAATTAATCACAGGAAGTGATCACTTAAGAATGTCACCTAAGCTAACATTCAGCCTCACCCAGTGTCCAATCAGATGCATTTCAGTTTCAGTCTTAAACATGAGGATGACACATACCTTCTATCATCACTTCCTTGCAGCAAGTACATGTACTATCCACATGAAAAACATAATGTGCAGCCATTGAAAATCCAGGTCTTTATGAGTTTGTTTAGCCCTCTGTTTAATAATCTAAATTGATGATCATTAGAAATTTCAAAAGTAGCAAATTCCATCATTTTAATTATGTAAAATGAATCCTATATTTCATTTTTTTCCATATCTGTGGTTTCTCTGGATGAGCCTGACTTCTAATACTGAAAAAAAATGTTAGACTAAACTTATCTGTGTATATATTTTGTACTCCACACAGAATACTTTAAATTTCTCTCATGCCTCTCTTATCTCACTCTGCTGAAACCTTTTAAAGGTCCACAAGTGTGTCAGTTTTCCTTCTTCAAGAAGTACTCTAAACCCATTACATCCTGCATTTTTTTAGCACTTAAAGGCTGAGCATTGGAGAAATGTGATTAACAACAGCTCTTGAGGATTTCAGTAATCCTTAAAGACCATCTGGTGATGCTGAACACTGAAACTAAGACATTTGTCATGGCAAAGATGTGCTCTGTAAGTGATCTTTCCTCAAAGTGTTCAGTGATTTACAATATGTTTCCCTGCACATGTAAGTCAGCTTGCTGCCTGGACAGCTGAGCAAGGAAGCAGCATTTGAAAAAGCACTTTTTTCCTGCTTTTTCAACCGCAGCTGTGCCTCGCATGACAGCTGAGGTTTAAAAAGCAGGAAATAAAGGTCAGGTAAGAGCCCATGAGGGCGGGTGGGCCAAAACAGCAGCAGACTTAGAACCGGTTCTACGTCTGCTGCTCTTCAAAGCTACCAGTTCTACAGAGCCAGGCAGAACCAGTAGAATCCCACCCCTGGGTCAAGTCATTCCACTAACTAATTGTTCTGTCAGGAAATTTCTCATTAGTTCTAGGTTGCTTCTATTCTTGAGTTTGCATCCATTGTTTCTTGTTCTGCCTTCATGTGCTTTGGAAAATAAGTTGACCCCCTCTTCTTTGTGACAGCCCCTCAAATATTGGAAGACTGTTATCATGTCATCCCTAGTCCTTCTTTTCATGAAACTAGACATACCCAATTCCTGTAACTGTTCTTTATATGTTTTAACTTCCAGTCCCCAATCATCTTTCTCTGTACTCTTTTTAGAATATCAAAGTCTTTTTTGTATCGTGGCATTCAAAACTGGATGTGTTCCGTATTAACACACTCTAAATCGGCTATTCTTATTGGACAAGAATATCCGATGCTGATTGGTTACTTTTCTCAACGCTGATTGGCCAATAATAACAAGCCTATGATTGGCCAATTCAAGCAGCAGGAAAAACAAGTAGCCGTCATTGGACACGAGCCGCGAGCAGCTTCTCCATATAAAGAGCTGCTGCGGGTCCTGGTGAAGACGGACTTTCTGCACTAAATAAAAAGATCTGAAGTTATGCCGGTCTCCGAGTCTCATTCTTCCATGAACACAACACTGGTGACGAAGGTGGGATTCTGAGAGAGGAGATCAGTCGGGCACGTGGCATCAAGAACCGAGCAGATGAAATGGCCAGAACCAACTCACCACCCGCACCATTCAACCCAGCAACAGAGGACTGGGAACCCTACATTGATAGATTCCTCATGTTCTTGGAGAGTAATGATCTACAAGGAATCTCAGACAACTGAAAAAGAGTTGTGTTCCTGACGCACTGTGGGCCCACAGTGTTCAAGATGGCCAAGGCACTAGCAAAACCAGATGATGTAAAGCAGATGGCCTGGCCAGATCTAGAGAAGCTGCTGAAGGCTCACTATGCACTGACCGCCTCCAGCCTCATCAGGGACACGAGTTTTACAAATGAGACCAGAAAGAAGGTGATTTTGTATCACAGATCACAGATTTTGTAGCAGCTTTCAGGGACATTGGAGGAACATGCGAATTCCTAAACATGGACGAAGCCATGAGGGATTGCGTGGTCCTTGGACTAAGAGATCTTACCTTACAAAGCCGGCTTCTAACCTGGCCAAAGATTACCATTACTGACGCTATTGCTGAAGCCACGGCAGCAGAAGCAACCAAAAAATCAGCGGCAAAGATGCAGCAGATGAATGCCAACTCACCCAAGACACCGAACAAAATGAATCAGAGCACCGAGAAGAAGGCAGAAAGCACACACAAAACCACCGCATGCTACACAGACAGTGGATCATCTGGAATCGATGATGACGACAAAGAGGAGATCCACAGACTCCAGGCTGAGCAAGAGCGGCAACTGAAAAATGGTCATAACTTGGTGTTTCAGTGTGCCGGGTGCGGAGGAGACCACCCACGTTCTGAGTGCTGGTTCTTAGACGCCATGTGCCGGTACTGCAAGAGGCGGGGTCACATCGCACGAGTATGCCGAAACAGGAAAAGCTACAGCCCCAGATATAGGGACAACACACCACCAAGAAATAAAGAGAGGCCAACGTGGAGCCGCGAGAGTCGCGAAAACAAAGGAAAGTGGCTAAACGAGAACTATAGGAAAGAGGGAACTCATCAAACCATCACCATCGGTCACTCTAACGCAACTAATGGCCAAAAGGTACATGTGGCAGTCCGGATCGAGGGCCAAGAATGTAAGTTGGAGGTCGATTCTGGATCATACCTATCGATGGTATCATGGGATACCATCAAAAGACTAGTACCGCATATTGGCAGAGCTGAACTAGAACACCAATCACTAATTTTAAAAGACTACCAAGGAAACAGAATACCGGTAGTCAGACTTGGACACTTCCAGATAAGTTTCAAAGAACACCAAAAGATATTGCCTTGAACCATGGTAGACCGAAACCGACCAAGCTGACTGGGACTCGAGTGGTTTGAACCTCTATGAATCGGAGTAACTGGCATTAACCGCATCACCGACACAGACTGGGAGGAGAACCTGATGATAGAGTTCCAGGACATCTTCGATGGAAAGTTAGGCAAGTACCGAGGGTCCCCTATTTCATTCAATTTAGACCCAACAATTGCTCCAATTAGGCTAAAGGCAAGGCGAGTGTCAGCCTTCAAGATCTACTATCGCTTTGCATCTTTCAGCTGCCATAAGCAACGGGGGGGAAGGGGAGGTAGGGATAAGTCTGAGAAGTGAGCTGGAGGTGTTACATTCTTCTGTGTTGTAAATGAGGGGGGGAGCATACAATAGAGTTAGGTTTCTATTTCTCGCTTAGCTTTCTTTTCTCTACGAAACTGCAACCCGTTATCAAAATATGTCAAGATCAATGGACAGAGGCCTCATCACCACCTGAAGATGCCCATATGATCATATTCACAATTTCTAATTGGAGGTTTCATCTGAACTATTGGGGGTGGGAACACTTCCATCACTTTGTATATGTGAATTGCGCGCCTAATTTCTCAGATTCAGAATTCTTTGGTTGCTACCACTTCATATTCAGTAAAAGATATCTTTTCTCTAAACTAAAGAGTCTAAGTATTTCTTTCCTGGATTTTGAATGGAGCTCCGCCTGACATTGAGTCCCCTTCTCACTAAAACCCAAAACTGATGAAGAATTAAATAAACTAATAGCACAAGGCATTTTGGAACCAAATGACCACGCCAAATGGGAGACCCCAATTGTGACCCCAGTTAAGCCAGATGGGTCCATGAGAATCTGTGGGGATTACAAGGCTACCCTAAACCATGCGCTACAACAAAGTGCATATCCTGTTCCGGTAGTACAACATCTACTACACTCATCGGGGAGAGGCAAGGTCTTCGCAAAGCTCGACCTTGCCCAAGCCTACCAACAATTGCCAGTAGACCTTGAAACAGCAGAGGCACAAACGATCTTGACTCATATAGGAGCCTTCAAATGCAAAAGGCTACAATTCGGAGTCAGCATAGCCCCTGGGGTGTTTCAAAGCCTAATGGAGTGATTATTACAAGGGATAAAAGGAGTAGTCCCATATTTTGACAACGTTCTAGTCTCAGCTAACGACGAGAGACAACTAGAAGCCTGCCTTCGAGAGGTTTTGCAAAGGTTCCAAAAAGCAGGACTCAAGATGAAAAAAGAAAAATGTACATTGGCCACCTCAAAAGTCAAATTCCTGGGGTACCAAATCGATAAGGAGGGCATCCACCCCACAGAGAAAAAGATCAAGGCAATCAAAGAAGCACCTAGACCTAAAAACAAAGTAGAGTTACAAACATTCTTGGGACTTATAAATTTTTACCACGTTTTTCTGCCACAGAAGGCAACAACGGCAGAACCACTACATAGACTATCAGACAAATCAGCCATCTGGACCTGGGGACGACGGGAAGAGACAGTGTTCCAGTGGACAAAAGACCTCATCACCTCCAACTCGGTATTGATGCAATATAGTGAGACATTACCGTTAACAGTCACCTGAGACGCATCACCGTTCGGCATCAAAGCTGTACTTAGCCACATCCTGCCTGATGGGAGAGAAGCCCCCATTGCCTTTTACTCAAAGACTCTTTCAAAAACTGAACGGAACTATAGCCAATTGGACAGAGAGGCATTAGTGGCAATATCCGGCATGAAACAGTTCCACAAATACCTTTACGGTAGGACTTTTACCCTTGTTACCAATGACAAACCCCTATTGGGAACACTAGCGGGAAACAGAGCCACCCCAAATAAACTATCCCCAAGAATGACAAGGTGGTCTAAGTTCCTGGAAGCCTACAGCTATAGACTGATCCACCAACCCGGTAAAGACATTTCCCACGCCGATGCCTTGAGCCGCACACCCCTATCAGACATAGAGATTGACCCGGCACCAACCATTTCCACCCTACAAATTGAGACTCTGTCAAACCTACCAATAACCACGGCTGACATTGCCAGAATGACCGCAAGAGACAAAACATTGTCACAAGTATTAAACTGGGTAGGAAAAGGGTGGCCAGAAAACGAGACAGATGTTACTTTTAAACCTTTCAGGAATAGGCAAACTGAACTGTCATTGCTAAAAGGTTGCATCCTATGGGGTGATTGGGTAATAATACCAGATCCATTACAAGAACAGGTACTGTGCATGTTGCATGAAGGCCACCCAGACATCGTACAAATGAAATCCCTGGCCAGGAGCTATGTATGGTGGCCAGGGATGGACAAAAACATTGGGAAATGGGTTGAAACCTGTGGGAAATGCCAAAACTCCCGGCCTGCACCCTCTTCAGCACCTGTCCTGGACTGGGAAACACCAAGGGGCCCCTGGTCACGAATACATATAGACTTCGCGGGGCCAACAAAAGGAAATACATTTTTAATTGTAGTAGATGCTTATTCCAATTGGTTGGAAGTAAGCCTCATGAACTCGACTACCACAGAAGCGGTAATTAAACAACTGCGGAAACTATTCACCACACACAGGTTACTGGACGTTCTCGTCTCAGATAACAGCCCACAGTTTACTGCATTACCATTCAAAAAATTCCTTGCTGAACATGGCATACGACATGCTTTGACAGCACTGGGCTGACCGGCGATGAACGGAAGGGCAGAACGCATGGTCTGGTATACCAAAGAAACTTTAGACAAATTAGACACAGGGGACATTCAGGAAAGAATTGAAAAAATGCTCACCATACAGCACATAATACCAAACTCCACTACAAATAAAAGCCCAGCAGAATTACTAATGGGCAGAAAACTACGATCACAATTAGATAGATTACACCCAACATACGCCACCGAAAAACCAACCGACTCATCCTGCAAGTATCGCAAATTCAAAGCAGGAAACTTAGTCTATGCAAAGAATCTCAAAGAATCTACCCACCATTGTGGGTACCGGCGAATATAACACAAATAACAGGACCCCGGTCCTATAGACTATAAACAGATGATGGCCGAACCTGGCGGAGACACATCGACCAGTTACGGTCATGAACGCTAGAACGCACTACCGACACACCCAGACACAAAGAACAGCATACACACACACCAGCAACACCACAAACATTACACAAAAATATCATCAGACCAACCAGAGAGGGGGGAGACCCCTCAATAACAAATAAGGGGGGGAACCCCTCCGGTAGAAAAAGAAACCCCTCCGGTAGAAAAAGAAATTGCACAAAATGAAAACATATACAATAAAAAACATTCGCAAATAAATGCAAGTAAAAACAATGACCTACCCGCAGAAGTCTTCGGCAAGAGCAGGAGGCACAAGAAGACCTGGATGCCTTGTCAGAAAGGAGCAGCCAAGCCAACTCTACCAGCCCGAGGAGGCCAGGTGGGAGCAGCATGGCTGACTCTACCTTCCAGGAGATTAGACAGAGACAGGAGAAACAGCGATCCTGCCCAAACCCGCTGAAGACGACGACACAACTAAACTGCGCAGGTCAACTAGGCAACCTAGAAGCCCCGCCTACATACGTGACTACGTACAGTAGGACCATACCAAGAGGGGAGGGGTGTTCCATATTAACATACTCCAAATAGGCTATTCCTATTGGACAAGAATACTCGATGCTGATTGGTTACTTTTCTCAACGCTGATTGGCCAATAATAACAAGCCTATGATTGGCCAATTCAAGCAGCAGGAAAAACAAGTAGCCGTCATTGGACACTAGCCACAAGCAGCTTCTCTATATAAAAAGCTACCACGGCTCCTGGTTAAGACGGACTTTCTGCACTAAATAAAAAGAGCTGAAGTTATGCTGGTCTCCGAGTCTCATTCTTCCGCGAACACAACAGGATGCAATATTCCAGGTGTAGTCTTAACAAGGCATTATAAAGTGGTACTAGCACTTCACGTGATCATGTTTCTATCCCTCTGTTAATACAGCCTAGGACTGCAAATGTATATGTTTCCCAAGTCAATATATTTCCAATTGAATTTATTTCACAAACTCCTGTCCTGTTCCAATTTATTATCAGAGAATTTCACAAGTTATTATTATATTAAAAATGTGTTTCAAGAATGTATGTGGATCCAGATATGGCAGTTTTATAGCTAGTAATTGTGATTCCAAAAATTTTCTGGGAAACTTCCACAACACTTTAAAATCAAGTCTGAAAAAAAATAAAGAGTTCTTGGAAAAAGAAGACAACATTCTGGAGTTTTTTAGGACACAGAGTTGAAGAAAGTTAAGACTGATTGCCCAACATTAACTCTCTCCATTTCTAAAATATTGTTAGTTGAACCTTATCATCCAAGATATTTGGATGATAAGCAGTGGTGATATTCGACCGGTTCTGGAGAGCCGGTAGGAGTGATGAGCAGTGGAGACCAAACCAGTTCTCTCCACTGCTCTGCTGGCCCTGCTGTTGGGCCCACCCGCCCACCTGGGCTCCCATACTCACCTTTATCCACTGAATTTGAAGTGCAGCTGCTATGCGCGACACAGAATAGCATCACGCAGCAGCTGTTGAAGTGACCGGGAGATTGTGCAGGTTTGCAGGAGGCGAGGTGGAATGCCTCTGCACCTGCGCAAATGCCTCTGCACCTGTGCAAAGTGCACATTTAGAATGCACATGCACGCAAAGCATGCCCATCAAGCCACACCCACCAAACTGGTGGTAACAATACTTGAATCCCACCACTGCCACAAAGCATTAAAATCACATTTACCCATATGCATTTTCTCTTTCATGCTTCAGGATTATATGATTTTCAATCTAACAGTGCATCATTTTTTAAAGAAAGAAAGCTTAACGCTTTTTTAAACTTCGATATATTGTTTGATAGATGAAATTATCCTTATGTATGATTGATAAATGTTTCAGTTTGAAGAACCTCATGCAGAAGATATTTGATCATCTTGGGCCTTGCTCAACAGACATACAGCTGACAGAAGAATACAGGGAGTTCTCGGCTTATGACCATTATTGAGTTCTAAGTCAAGGCATCATGTGACCAGATTTGAAATTACCTAGTTTTTTTATATTGTTAAGCAAATGTCATGGTCATCAAATGAAAGCATTTTCCTCAAGTGACAATTTCTTTTCCAGCAGTAAATGTAATAATAAGAAGTAATACAACTGAGAGAGTCCAGAAATATTTCATGAGAAGACTCCAGACTTGAAATTTTAGGCTTAGATAACTTAGAACTATGCCATTTTCAGTCTGACTTAAGCATAGTACATAAAATTATCCATTACAATGTCTTACCCATCAATGTCTACTCCAACCTCAACAATACACGAGCACCCAATAGATACAAACTCAGGGTAAACAGCAGAAAATTTGATTGCAGGAAATACAACATCAGCAACAGTGTGGTCAATGCCTGGAATACTCAGTCTGACTCTGTGGTTTCTTCCACTAAACCCAAATCCTTTAACCTCAGACTGTTGGCTTCACCACATTCCTAAGAGGTCTATAAGGGGCCTGCATAAGTGCATCAGCGTGTCTACCGTACTTGTCTTAATGTTCCCTTTTATTTGTATCTATTTCATGTATTAATAACCATGTTTATACTTGAATGAATGAATGAATGAATGAATGAATGAATGAATGAATGAATGAATAAATAAATAAATAAATAAATAAATAAATGCCAAAAACTGGCAAAAAAAATAACCATTGCAGATCTCATGGGATTCTGCAAAAAGTCATACAGGGAAACCAGTTGCCAAGTACCAAAAATGCAATTACACCAAAATGGGATGTGGACAGTGTAGCTCTGAAAATGGGTCATGTGTAATTCTTGGTAGGTCCATTTTAACTTCAAGCAGTCGTTAAGTGATCAGTCATATGTCAAAGACCACCTGTACTGAAAATAAAACCTCCACCTGCTTATTTGCACTCATGTCACAAGTATCGGGGCAATAGCCAATGACATCACCATTGCCCTGAGGATGCCCAGTTTGGGCAGAATGGTTTTATGTATCATTGGGCAGGAAGTTAGCAAGCCCAAGTTTGAGATCCTTTTATGCCTCTGGCAGGAGCTGAAATAAAGGATGAGAACTCAGCCTTGCCCCATGGTAGCTCTTGGTTCTCAAACATGGGCTCGCTAACTTCCCACCCAGTGTCCTTTCCACTTGAGCCACTGTGCAAAAGCAGCTTTCTCTCTGCTGATTTTTATTCTCTTTCTTGCTGTAAATTGTTACATAAAACTGTTCTTCTAAGTCGAGTTTAGAATGATTAATGTATACGTGCCAATGTGGAATGGAGAAACTGTAAACATTCATCTCTTTTCCTTTCTACAATGTCTTCTCCCATGTATCTTTATTCACAAGTAAGACTCATTACATCCAATGGGACTTTGTCTGAGGTAATTTGGCAGATTTAATGGAGTGTTCCCAAAAAATGGCTACTCTGGTAAAGAAGCAAGTGGCAGAGGTCAGACCAAAATTGTAGAAGTAGTTAATGGGTTTTTTTTCTTATGTGGATTAAGGTCATTTTCCTTGTCTAGTCCAAAAGTGCAGTTGCCTATGTGATTTAATGGAGAATGTATTTCTACTTTGTACGCCTCTTGGGGGGAATTATCTGAAATGCCTCATATAGTAACACTGAAACTCTTAATAAGTCAAAATATGTTGCTATTGTGAATTTAATGAGCATTTCCTCTCCCTGATGACATTTTTAGAGGAGAATTTGAATGCTACTCAAGTATTTCTGTTATTTTGTTTTTCATGAAATAATAATGTGCAAGAAGAGAAAGGGTGGTCCAGAATGATTAGGAAAAAAAAAACCAACTAAACAAATAAATAGAGGAGGAAAGGGAAGAAAAAGAAACAAGAGAACAACTCACTAGAAAGCCCAAATCTTCATGAGGATATCACCATACTTGGCTGTAAGGACATCACCATACTTGGCTGTAAGGACCAGGGAAAATTAATGTGTCATAGCCAAAACCTGTGGTTGTGAGATAAACAGAAGTGGTGTTTCTCTAAATTAAAGCAACTGTGCATGTTTGCATCTTGGAGAAAAATCAGAAAGACTATAAGCCAGAAGGAAAGGGAAGGGAAAGGAAAGGAAGATCATTTCCATCCTTCTTTCTATTAAGTAATTAGATTCTTACTCTTCCCTTCTCTTCCCCTTTAACCATTTTTATCCACAATCTATAAATTTCAGTCTTTTCCTCTTTCAGCAAAAGGTCCATATAAGATTTCTATTCTTTTTAAAACATAAAGGTTTTTCCCCAGTTTGGGACCTCACGCTTCAAGAAAATCCTAACATTGGTATCATGATTGAACTTCTCTTAAATGATTTTTAAATTTTTAAAAGTGACAGAATGGTGGAAAGATATGCAATAGAGAAGTCCAATACTAAGATCCTCCAGCACTTTTTGCCAATAAAGTAACTTCAAAACCAACAGACAATTTTAAGCAGCCTAAAGCTAAAAAGAAAAATAGAGCCTTCCATCAGAGAGGATAAAAAATTGAAAAATTCTAGCATGGCATCAGTTTCATCTTTGATGCATTTATACCAATGTTTTTCATTGATACTATGCAATCAAAAGAGAACGGCATGGCTCTAACAACACAACACAGCCCAAGTTATAAAAAAATCCTGTCTATGTCAATTTTGATTGTATTCAATCCTAAATGTATTCCATCTTTCCATGAAATTAAGAAGAAAATACAGTATGTGCATCCTTTTTTCTATGAATCTACCCAAATATGCAGGGATGGGATTCTACCAGTTCGCATCTATTCACTAGAACTGGTTGTTAACATTCTAAGCAGTTCGGAGAACCGGTTGTTAGAAGAAATTACTGGCCTAATCCTGTAAGGAAGGCAGGAAGGAAACATTCTGGGGTTGCTTACAGAAACTGCCTCTCCGTTAACTCTTATTACATTCTTGTTAGGACTAGATAGTTTCAGGAACTTATCTGTTGTTTTTTTCCCCCTCCTTTGTTACTACATTCAAAGTTACAATGGCACTGAAAAAAATGACTTATGACCATTTTTCACATTTACGTCTGTTGCAGAATCCCCACAGTCATGAGAGGACAGGCGAGGAGATGCATGCCACAATGTGAGTGACATTGAGTTGGCCACACCCAGCCAGTCACATGACCACCAAGCCACATCCACCAACTAAGCCACACCCACAGAACCAGTTGTTAAAAAATTTGAATCCCACCCCTGCAAATATCTCCTAATATGTCCATTTTATATTCAGTATTCAAGCTGGACACTCTTCTTCCAAGTTTGAAATCTATAACTGTGTATCGTCTCCAATTTTTTCAAAAAAAATCATACTGCCACATAATTTCTCCTGTAGTAAAATATTATTCCAAGACTTACCAATGACATCGCTTTATAAACACCTATGTTTGCAAATGAGGAAATCCCAATATTTTAAGCTAGACCAGAGAAATGAATAAAAATGAAATATCAGCCATCACTTTTGCCCAGACTACACAAACATGTTGCTATAATGAGTCACACTAAAAAAGGAATTTCCCTTTTAAGTCTGAAATTCCCAATGCTTAAAAAGTATGATAGGGATGGGGAGAAGAATCCCATTAGTCTCCAATTAATCCATCTGAATAAATGTGTTTGGAGCTGAGGATCTGAGTTAGAGCTGAGGATCTGATTCATGTCCATGAGAGAGCCTCCAGGGTGCATTTTGCACACAATAGAAAATATAGAAGAAACGGTGTGGGAGTTCACTATTTGGAATTTGAGGTCACGATTAAAGCTGAAGTAATTATTTCTGCAACTCTCAGTTAGATGATAGAATTCATAATCATCAAAGATGTTTATGGTCACCATTACAGCCACTTGGAAAAAAGGAATTTGAAAACAGTAGAGAACCAGCCAATCAGTGGTTATTTGTTTTTATGGTTGTATATTGGGAATAATGGGCAGTATATTGTAAATTAGGAAAAAGGCAAAAGGAAAGCACTTCTGAAAAAAAAAGTGCCAAGAAAACTGCAGGGATTTGTCTTGGCAGTCACCAGAAGTCAAAAAATGACATGAAGGAAGACAAAATTAAAAATTTTGTGTCATAAATACCATCTGCCAGGGAACTATAGTGAAAAGGAGCATGTCCATGATTGTAGCCTTCTTGATTGACCATGGTATGAAACAGAATGGTGGACTTGGCAGGCTTAAATCCAGACCTCTTTTGTTCTTATATTTTATAACCATCTGTATGATAATGATATACATTTCTGATTTAACACACATGCTTTTTTAAAAAAAAACCTATTTCTAAAAAAATAGTAGGGGTTACATTGCTTTCAGTCCAATTTTTTTT